>CM057004.1:59727863-60215363 GCA_029891345.1 Dryococelus australis
TATTTTTATGTACACCACATAACGTATGTTTAGTTAAAATTAACGCAATCTTACAGTGGACATATGGCAGTCAGTACACCTACGCTCAATAAGACTTCTCCCTTTAAAGTAGATAATGATCTTGTCATGTCTTTAAAGAACATTGTTTCACTCAGATAACACGTGGGTTGCAAAATGCACTGGTTAACGATTACAAATGTACTCTTCAACATTTCTTACACCACAGCACGCAATACCACCACTTGAAAACGTAATTCGAATAATATAGTTTGACGTAGGTTTTTATTCCAAAGTCCGTTGTTTAAAACCTCTAAGTCATAAAGTGATAGTAATTATAATTACGGGAAAATGTTTATAAACCTCAGTACGCGACTACAGCGAGGGAAAATCCGGACTTTCCAGGCACCAAAACAAACATACGTCATTATTTTATATAGGCGTTCACGATAAAGTGAGCACTTTTTTAAGGCCCTTCTTAATTTTTCCTTTCATACAATTTCCATCTTCCTGCTGCTTCTTAATATAAACATTGCAATGTGACCAATAAACACACTGTATACATTCCACAAACCTCAAAATTTAATGTCTGGGGCTGCAATAAGATATATAATTATAGATATATAAATATAGATATATAATTTACCTATACATACTTGACAGTTACAATATTTACAATCATTTTTGTATGACACTTTCAAACAGTCCCAGTTTAATTCAGTCCATTTTCACCAGGCCAGAACGTTCTACAGCGATCTGAGCGCCCCCGTGTACAGTAGCCAACCAAGTCATCGGTCAGCACGCCCTCTTTCGTACGTCCACACTACACGCACACTCGTCCTCCTTCGTCCATCTAAACTGCACCAGACTACGCCCAATAACCTCACTTCAGCCATATGGCTACCACAAAAACTGTCTGCTCTCCAGATGCGGGGGGTATTTATAGTGCCGTCGGCCCAGAATCTTCTTTAGATGTCGGGTTGCGCCGAGGACGAAGATTACTAGAAAGTTCAGTCAATAACCCGCCGCCAACTTCTCCATACCGTGTATGAGTGGGGAGGGCGTTCCCCAGTCCAGATAGCTGTCAATCACCCCATCCACTAGACGAAGTAATGGCGGGAAGTTAGTGGTAACTGACCTCCCCCACAGCGGCGTGATTGCAACTGGCGCTCGGGGGCCGGCGCGTGACAATATGCTGATATTTAACACAGTTATTTGATTTCCTACTAGAAAGAACTTACGTTATTTTAAAGAAAGAAGAAATTAAAATCGATAGTAGTACATGTGTTAATAACGGGTATTGAAAGAATCTCCCTCACTTTAGCTTTCTTTTACGCATTCACAGCAGCCTTTGAAACTAATAACTGATGATACGATTTGTCAAGATTTGTCAGATAATTTTCCCATCTATTAGAAATCTCTCTCTCATATTTAAATGTTAATAACGTTTATACTTTACCTTTATGGCATCATTTCACGTTAATCTATTCCCCAGACTAGCTCAAAAAAAAAAAAGAATGCAAAACCGTTTCAAAAATGTTCTCATTTACCAGTATATACTGAGAATATAACTTTACATAACCAATTATTGTTTTTATTGTTTAGATACCTCAGAACTTCTTTAATTCTTATTTTGAAAAAAGATAATGATGTGACTTACCAGCTTGACATAATATATAACACTAAAATATATATAAGCATGTTTTTTTTTTTTTTGTTCTTGTGTATAGCTCTACAGTTTGCTACTTCAAATTTCCACGAGTATTTCTGTTTAGTACGAAAAGCAAATATCTAGGATTAAAAAACGTATCACTGACAAATTCACCACAAGGATTTCTCCTTCAATGAAGACTCCAAATGTACTACGTTCATTTCCCTGATACCGCTAATTTCAGTTACAAATAAGACATCAAGATAAGGGGAAGGAGCGAAGTCGAAAAAATTCGACAAGACACATTACATGGACGAGCGACTTCTTCCGCTCAAGGAAAATACACAAAAAATCTGTTGTGCATCCGTTCCAGTAAGAATGATTAATGAAAGTATTCGATTTCCTGCAACACACACATGTAGAAACCTGAACAATTAGCGAGATCACCGATGTGTAAGCTAGACATTACAGTCTTAGGTAGAATCATGTAGCTATTAACTACTCAATGGTTGCTTTCTGTTATATATATATATATATATATATATATATATATATATATATATATATATATATATATATATATATATATATATTATCTTTTCTGCCGTCACTGCCGCTACAATTCTCAGCTTCTTCGTCCGCCAGCGTGACATTTTGGTCACGTGCATCCTACATCACAGGTTGCACCCACCAACCTGTGTAAATTCATGGATTCAATTTCAGACAAGGTAGAATTCAAAATTCATGCGTTTTTATTACGAAAGCAATTCGTCAAGCGTTATATATATATATATATATAAAATTCATGCGTTTTTATTACGAAAGCAATTCGTCAAGCGTTATATATATATATATATATATATATATATATATGAATTTTGAATTCTACCTTGTCTGAAATTGAATCCATGAATTTACACAGGTTGGTGGGTGCAACCTGTGATGTAGGATGCACGTGACCAAAATGTCACGCTGGCGGACGAAGAAGCTGAGAATTGTAGCGGCAGTGACGGCAGAAAAGATAATTTTCCTGGAGGAAGAGGCGGTAATCGGCGCCACTGTGACAGCAACGGAAGTGGCAATCACTGGTACGAGCTGCTGCAGCTACAGCGGAAGTGACGTTGAAGGCCAAGAACCAATTTGTCTTTCTCGATTTTGAGGATATTTTACTGTTTCGAGACATGATGTCGGTGATGACAATAATAATATCAAATCGGTTTTAAAATAACGTTAGGATTTTTTTCAAAGCGTAAATATACGAATTTTAACTTAAAATGTTAAGTATTTCTTGAAGTGACATGAGTGGACTTGTGGCTATTTAGACTTCATCCTCCGACCATTCGACAAACACAACACGAGTCGCCCTAGCGGCGTTGATATGACTTGTGGCAGTATGTCCAAGTAAAATGAATACATGAGCACATAGACCAGCTACCTCCTTTACCGATTTTAATTTAGTAAAATACAGTTTACAAGTTAACCAAAACAATCAGTAAAGCAGAATGATATAAATATAATTGTGTAAAATCTTCCTATTTGTGTTGTGCTAGAACCTACTTAGAGAATGAACACTGTTCTTCGCACTACGAGTGGAAATATAACGAAATATCTCCCCATGTCGTTTCTAATATTTGGTCGTAAAACTGACTCTTGCAAAAACATTGTACACATTACACAATTACTTGGTTAAAATGTGACAGCATAATCGAAAAATTCCTTTCGATAATAGGTATCTATATTTCACGTTACATTCGTAACTTTTGTAGCTAACAAAAACATATTTACAAAAACTGAGAGCCAAGCACAACTGAAATATTATTTTTTAACACTGTAAACTCTATTAAAATAAAGTAAATATTTAACATTTTGGCTGGGAAAAGTGTATAGGTATGAAAATTCGGGCCAAAAACTAACATTTATATACAAATACATAGTATTTCTCAACTTGCCGACGGCTTAAAAGCGACCTTTTCGTAACAGTAGCGCACATTGTGGCAGCCATTTTCCCTGCGCCAAACTCTCCCATGATAAATCTCGTTTTGTTCCCAACCTGGATAGAATAAACCTTACCCGTAGCCTTGAACACCTTACATCAATCAGAGCGAGATTCCTCCTGATGACGACCGGGATTTGCCGAGGCAACTCAATGGATTCGCATTCCGGAGGACCCGGGTTCGATTCCCGGCCCGGTCATCCTGATTTACCGAAATTACTCAGGATTACTCCGTCTCCAATGACCTCTCTGTCGACGAGACGTTTAGCCCACCCACCTACAGGCTTTTTACGATAAAGTGAGTACTTTTGAAATCAATCTTAGAATAAAGTCACTGCCCCCACCTGCACATATTTCAAAGGGCACCGTGAGCGAAATGCGCCGAGTCAAGTTGGTAACGACGGATGGGAAGTAATTCCGTATCTTAGCGTCGAATAATAACTGCTAGGAAACCATTTCTGATAATTTAAATTATTTCTTTCACTTTTTTACCTTTTTTTTTCTAGTGCATCGAAGTGTAAAAATGAGCAGATTTGTTAAATATTTACTTTCATAATAATTTTACAGTCTCAATTGACCGACGCATGAATAAAGTGATAAGATATATGACAATGTTAATCTTACATAAGGCGGAAGAATACACAAAGAGCATATAAGTAGATCTTACACAGGGCTTTCAAAAGTGCTCATTTTACCGTGAATAGTCTATACCTACCATTCTTCCTGATTTCCAAAAGCAGAGGGTGCCTTGCGGGTTCAATACCAAGCCAGACAAAGATCTTCACATTCACACGACCGCAAGATACCTAATATTTTTTCTCAACGAGCGTTAAGTTTTGGAGTGCGTACTGTTTAGTCTAGACGCAGGGGGGAAAGGGGGCGAAAATGGAATCTATTTTGCAGCTGATGTTTTGTCGGCAGCTCACGTATTCGCGACGAAGAATGTAGCGTGACGGAGACGCACACACTCTCCGGTCAGGGAACCGTCGGCTTTTGTTCTGTAGTGGGAATGTCTGGAGTGAAGAAGAAAGAGATGTTGATGGGGAGGGGGGGGGGGGAGACAGAGAGGCGCTTGCTCATTGTCAACTTCGGATCCGGCTCTCGGCGGCACACACTGCCTGCCGCAAAATACTCACTCGACACAAAGAACGAAAGCTAGCGGGTGGTTTGCAGAAAACAACATTACCCAACTAAACGTACTGATTACGTAAACTTATACGCGCACCACAACATAATGTCTGATACGACACCAGGATACACTTGACACTACCTTTTATGTAGTTTACTCGAGCAGGGATCATTTTCTCATTGGTCCCTCCCGCAGTACGCTATTGGCTCATACTTCTCCAAGGCGTGTCTCGTGACCGCCGGTCCAATGACGTATCTGAAACTAACTTATACCTACTTCTGTGTCACCTAGCATGTTACCAGATTATAAAGCGATGATAGGGACTCTACTAATATAATCTGTTTAAAAATATACATTACTAACCCTTTGAAGCAGGTAATTCATCTGCGATTTTAGGAATATAAACTTCTTTAACAGAACTCACAAAACTGCGTCGTCGTATTTCGCAATCCCTACTGATTTTTCGCCGTCACTATGGATCATGTAACATTAAAAAAATTAAACACAAAATTTTATCGTATTTACAGTGTGCCAGATTAACTACCTACATTCTACGGCTACGAAAATATAGACTGACGCGACATGTGACGTCATGAAAAATATACGTGCTGTTCATATGTAGATCTGAGAAAGAACAAGCATCAGCATGGCTAAATCACGGCCGTTTCTCTGATCCATTATTCTTCTGTAAGAAATATAAACGAAAATAGCAAATGCATAACCGGTCTTTGATTTGAAGGTCGTGATATAGACATTTCCTTTTCAGTAAAGATTTTAAAGATCTTTATATATCCTTCTATTCCAGGAGGGGTGCATAGTAATATGATTTATGAGAACTTTTTTCCCCTTGCGTTATGATCTAAGTGATGAACTCATATATTTAAGAATTTAGTTTCCAGGAGCGACATAACGGCTCCTAACCGTTGACGTTGAACCACGCAGCATAATTTTTTTTTATTCTATAGCTATCGCAGACCATATCTTCAATCGATACGCATGTACAGTATCTACAGAACTAAGAAAATAATCTTATAAAAAATCTACGAATGAAAAAATTAATTCTTCACATTGTAATTAGTTTCAATTTTAAAGTGACCTGTGCTGGTTCGAACCAAGTAGGCCACAGATGTGTGTGTGTTGTTTTTAATTGTAGAATCGATTAAAGTGTAGGTTGCCTCTCAGTCAGCATCCTGTATAGATGAGGAGGGGTCGAATAAGACGAAACATCACTGCTAATCATAGTCTTGTTTGTTTTCCTCAAACTGCAAAGCGGAAGGAAGAACAGGCTAACGTGGCACGCAGTTATCTGAGAGACAATGCGCGAACGCACAAAAGAAGAAAGGCAGGCTCTACAAAATACAAATTTGAAAAGCGTACCAGCCTGAAATACCGCAGCACAGATAACGTCAATCTCAAACAATTTTACAAAATTTGCATGTAGACTTGCCGTAAGAAAACTGCAGACGGTTACGAAACTGGCAATGAGAAAAAACGTCATCAAAACAACAAGCTAACGTTGGTGTGACATCACGACTCTTTCGGCTCCCTCCGTAAACCTTGGTAGGTGCTTGAAGTACTATGTGAAACAGGAGAGGTTACGCACTGGAAAAAATTAATTAATCAATTATTAAGTAATGTTTTACCCTACTGTCTACAACCTCTATGTTTCTCGGATTTTAACACAAACATGTTGATGTTTTTGTGTTTGTGCTACAATTATGTGAGAATCAGAAAAACAATTGAAGTGCATTCGGTTAAGGGTATTAGTACATTAACACGCCTTTTGATTCGTATCTAAAGTACCTTAATCTCCTGCCAGTATTTAAAATATAACTAGCGCAGTTGGTCAGGGGAATCAGTAATTTTAACGTTAAATACTGTTCACGATAAAGTAAGCAATTTATAAATGAACCTTAGTAAAAAGGCAGTGGCACTGCCCCTGCTGGGACACTGAGTGACATTCGCCCAGTAAAGTTGGTAACGAGGGATGGAAAGTAGTTGCATATCTTAACGTCGAATAAAAAGTGTTAGGTAACCATTTGTGATAACTTAAAATTATTTCTATCGCTTTCTGTTCTTTAATGCATCGAAGTGTAAAAATTAGCAAATTTGTAAAGTATTTAGTTTCTTAATAATTTCACAGTTTCATTTGACCAACAAATGAATAAAATGATGAGGTCCATAGCAACGTTAATTTTCCGTTGGATGGACGAATACGCAATGTGTATACAAGTAGATCTTAAGCAGGCCTTTCAAAAGTGCTCATTTTACCGTGAACAGCCTATACGACACAAGATTAGTGAACACAGAGCAATAAACCAGAATCCCTGGAGCGAGGAGAATAAGATTTCCCTAGGGATCTGACTCACACTGCAGATGATTCTAAGATTGTTCACTGGAGCAGTCAGCAAGATAGGTCAGCGATCAATCCCTGGCGGCCAGACGCCCAGTAACAAGTCCGTCCCTTGCAGTTGGCGGTATCCTGTCCAAACACTGCTAGAACCTATAGGTTAGGCCAGGCCGTAGAGGGGAGATGGGAGAACTGAACATTGAGATCAACCGTACTCGTCACCAAAATCCAGCATGACCAATCATCTCAGAGTTCCGGTCGGTGCGTTAGTCATAATCATTACAATGGCTGTATATTTAAGAAAATAAGAAAACTGTTTATATGCACAATTATTTCAGTTGTAAAAAAGACAACTGTCGTGACTAAAACACATGTACATATTAAAATTATTATTTAACATTAGTTATAATACTTTCGTACATACAACCACTGTAACTATTATGATTTCCTTACTTGATGAAGGTTTTTTTTTTTTTGTTGCAAAATGTACTTTCAAAAATATCCGAAAAAGCAATATGCTCAAATCTTAATTAAAAACAGATTCTTACTAAAAGATTTTTAAACATTCAAATAAGTAAATTCTAACTAAAAGTTTTACAGTGTTACAAAATATAACGCATTCTTCTTTCATGTAGCCGACCTCCCGTGGCACAGTCGGTTGGCGCGCCGCCGGTCTGGGGTGCGGGAGGTTCTGGGTTCGAATCCTAGGTAAGACATGGGTGTTAGTTTAAGTTAGGTCATAAGTTAGTTTGTAAGCCGTACCCTGATAGACCATCAAGCATAACACCGGGGATGTTAATAAAGCCCTTTCCAGTCCAATTATTTCATATGCAACATAAATTTACTGATACTTTTGGTAGTGTGTGTGTACTACTTTTATAGGCTGTTCACGTAAAGTGAGCACATTTTAAGGCCCTCCTAAATTTTTCCTTTCAATTAATGTCTACTTTTCCGCCACTCTTTAATGTAAACATTGCAACATGACAAATAATCACATTGTATACGTTTCATCACTGTCAAAAGTTAATGTCTGAGACTGCAATAAAATATATTTATTAGAAGTTAATGCTTTTTATGAAGGCCTTAAAAAGTGCTGTCTTTACCGTGAACAGCCTATAACTGTTTGTGCATTTTGTACAGTATGGGTACATGGGCGTATAAGGAATCAAAAGCTAAATTCGGACGAAGATCTGTCAGTCATTTTTGGTGATAGTATTTTCAACTAAGATTTTTTTGTTTAAGATAGAACGTATCTGCATTCGTAAACCATTCAAATTTTAATTCTTAAAATTTAAATGCACTTTTAAATTATTTATAAAATATGACAATTTCACAAATAAAGGAAGGACGCTGTCAAGGGCGACAGCAATGCCCACTTAAAGACGGGCTTTGAAAGTGTGGACACAAGCGTCCTTGGTCCTCCTGAAAGGTGACATGTAAAGCAGTTTTATGACCAAGTGACGACGGAATGCAAAGGCAAGAATCTGCGCGCAGTCTCTCCGGGAATCTTACCCGGATCGCCTTGCTGGGAGGCCGGAATACCGTCCAGGCACGTAAACTCTCAGTAGTAAACTTAACATGACTAGCGAGACGTAATTAATTCCGCTCTTCTATGAATTAATAAAACATTTCATTTTTATTCTTATATTACGTTTTAATGTCACAAAACGCTGTAGTTAACATGGCGTGGAAACATCTGATCATGAATGTCAAATTGTCGTCTCCACATGATGTATTACACACCGGAGTGACTTCATTGTCTTTCGTGAATGCAATCATAAATTTTAAAAATACATTGCTTAAATGTGGTGTATTTTGTTTTGAAGACTGCACAAAAACAGTTTTGGGTTCGTGTTGTGCACAGCATTATGGTTAGATACGTTCTACTAATTTTTGTTCATAAAAATGCCGTGATTTATAATATACGAATCTGGCACGTGTGTCTAAGCTATGTTGAGCTTTTATTATTACCAGCTTCAAACAACAGAATTCTACAGTCTGAAATATCGGATTAAGAGGATATAGTAATTATTGACTGGCTTTTATACTTATTTTGTTACTTACCATATTTTATTCAATGGAAAACTGTCGGAAGAGAAAAAAGAAGGCCGTAGTTAAATACCACGTAGTTACGTAGGCCTATATGCACAAATACCTTTAGAAAACTAAGCCTTGCATTACGATAACTAGTAAATAATAAATAAAAAGGTGGGACTGGAATTTAAAAAAAAGTACAAAAAGTTATATTCAAGGGTTTAAAAGTTATTTGGGGTTCAGCTATTTTTAAGCCATTGGAATTGATACCCAGTCCTCGACTACGCCAGTTTTAGCTTTGCAAGGGAGCGATACATGTATTTAGCTTATAAATGGCTTAAACGTTGGTTCCCGCCAGACGAAGTCAGCGTATATCAACTGCAGCATTTTTTAAGTATTAAAAACTGTTAGTAACCGATACACTTCTGTAGGCTGTTCACGGCAAAGTCAGCACTTTTTAAGGCACTCATCAATTTTTACTTTCCCCCTATTTCTATCTTCCTGCTGCTTTTTATTATAAACATTGCAATGTGACCAATAAACACAGTGTATAAATTTCACCACACTCACAAGTTAACGCCTGAGGCTGCAATAAAATATATTTATTAGTGGTTAGTGACTGTTAGGAGAGCCTTAAAAAGTACTCATTTTACCGTGAACAGCATATTACAAAAAGGGCCGCCTGCAACACTACAATAGGCAAATGTCAAAACTAGCAAAATAAATAACTAAATAAATAAAAACACACGCTATAATATTTTTTCTCGGCTAATTTCTAGCGCGCTCTGTAAATGTAGTTCTTCACTATTTTTATTTTTATCTTTTCCGAATCGGATTGTTTGTTAAGGAAAGAAAACATATTTATTTTACACACTTGAGCATTTTTTTTTCAGCTGTTAAATCGCATTAATCGATATATGTGCCAAACTTGCGTTATCGTAAAGTTCGCGCTGTGCTCCAGCAGGAAAATACTTCTCAGCAAGGAGGTAAACACAAACTGTGGAACCTTCCCGAACGGAAATTTGGCTTCAGACAGTTGTGAAATCAGGAGCGTATTTTGGCCTAGGTAAGCCAGGCACCTATCTAATGCGACTGATTATTTTGGAGCGGCGATTTATGCGAAACTCGATAATGGGAAAGTGGGACCAAACTAAGTAAAACTGAAAAATTTTAACAACTTAGAGTTCCGATATTCCTTAAAATAATAATACTAATAGTTTTCTACTTTTTTATTTATTTTATATTATGTATGTACACATGACAGGGCAACTCTCATCAGCAAAGAGCAAATCTATGTTAATAACAAGATGCTCAACAGTTGCAAATTACATTTTAATTTATGTTGTAGCAACATCCTATAATTTTCGCAGCTGTAGTCGCTATATCGTTTCAAATGTAGTGGAAGGTCTCACAAAACAAATTGCCGAGTAGTTCGCGCTCAGCATTCTAAAAAAAAAAGAGGCGGTTATTTTCAATACACAGGAGCACCAAATAGCCTAATTCGCCAATACGTCCAATTACAAACTTAGAAAAAAATTAATTTTATTATATAGTTCCGTAAAACTAAAATAAGGTTTTACGTGCGTTTTACGGTAGGTTCAAAGAATCTTCACGCTTCTTGAATAAAACTTCAGAAAACTCACCCCATGTTTGACGTGTTAGGTTGTTTTCTTAAACATGTTTTGTATCACAAGTACTTTTGTTAACATGATCGTATCTTATTTTTGTTTAAAATAAACTTACATTTTATCTATAAATTATAATATTTCATTCATATTTCATATGAAAGGAAACAGAGAGAAGATAGGTACATTGTTAATACCCAGTAAGAAATTGTTTTAATGCAAAATATTATTGAATTGAGTGCGCAAAAATGCTGTGTGTTGTCCCTATGGTGTAATATTCTAGACTTAGCTAAGTTTTGTTTGCATGAGGCGGAGGAATATCATTAAAAGAGAAATTTAGCAGGGCCTCAGAAACTTTGGAAGTAACCACGAATGGACAATATTATGTTTTATTTGTTGCTGGCTCACGACTGGTCGAGAAAGAGAAAAAGCAAAGCCGGCGGCACAATTTCCTCGCAACATCCGCCGAGTCATAGCTATGGTCATATAGCTCTCTCGCGTGTGACCTGGCTGGAACAGCCTTACGTAAGGGAGAACGCGAAATACTGTGCAGTGGAGAAAGGCACAAAACAGCAGAAATGTTGACAGTTCCCGTGTACAGTCACTGTTGCCAACTCACCGTGACAGCCACGGTAACTACTTGTCGTCTGTCGCAGGTTTGCCACTTACCTGAAACAAAAAAGAAAGCCAGCTGTAAATAATGAATTCCGCAGTTGTTATACACATGTTAAAAAATATACAGCATCATCTATAATTTTAATATACTAGTAACATAGGTAATTATATTTAAGATACAAAAACAGGTTACTACAACGCTTGACGAGAAAATGCATAATTATACACTTAAGAAAAATAGAAAGATGATAATCTCTAACGGAAAGTTTTCTTTGTGAAAAAGATACGAGTCTAGATAGGTATATTTCACAACACTGTGGCTAAACCAGATTAGATTTATGATCGACGAATTTACTGATAGGCCTTGACAGTTTGTTCATAACTCACTAATCTTGTATCTTTTTAACTGGTCGTTTATTAGCCCTTCATTTCTACGCCTTTCGGTAACTGGGTAGGGTGGAAGTACTTAAAATACCAAAATAGCCATAACTTACAGCTCCACATAAAGCCTAAGCACATATTTATTCATGATTTAAATCAGGAACTTCACAGGACGTCAGGAAAGCCTCAGTGGCCTCAAGGCAGAGAGGCCAGTTATATAGGACAATCACTTCTCATATTACCGATCAGTCAATAACTGTGAAAAGTTACGTTGCTGCCATGTAATATTTGAAAATAACCCTACCTCAGATTATTTTTTCAGGAAAATTTGGTGGTACTATAGGATTGACATTCAACTGGCATAATATCAGGAAATCACAATGGAGATAAAGTACTAAAGGTGGCACAGAGAACTGATAGGTCAGTTGTTGTAGCTTTCTTTTTGTGTTTTATTGGAACTATTCCCTTAGATCCTGTGCGTACAGGCATGGCCATAATAATTCTGTTGATGGCCTATGCTTGCATCTGACAATCTCAATTACCTTTACATGAATAATTTAATACAAACTTTTGTCTGACCTACCCAGGATGTAACAAGTGTTTTGCATTTAACACGTGACATGAGCTATATAACAGCTGCATAACAGATTGTAGCGGGAGATTGCTGTTGCCTTTACTGTGTCACGAAGGAAGAACGGCATTGGAGAATAAAAACAGTTGTTAATCTAATTCACATTCTAAAATTTTGCGACATATAAACATTCCAACAGTACGCCTACCTGAAAAATCATCAAACAGTGAACTTATAGGATCTGGAAACGCCTGCATCAAATAACTTAACACTCACCAAAATTAAGATTACAACTATAACATACCAGCCACATGCTCAAGATGTAAAAAGTAGCACTTGAATCACAAATTGGTTTACCCACATATTTAGCTGTATTCACCCCTGAGCTTCGTAGTATATATATATATATATATATATATATATATATATATATATATATATATATATATATATATATATATATATATATATACATATAAACGGAAATGGAGCTAAATAAATCAGAAAACTGACTTTGGCTTACATGATTAATTCCCTCTATACAAAAATGATAATTTTAAATACCAATTACACAAAAAACTCATATTGGGGAAGGTAACTAGATATGGGATTTCGAGGATTAAAATAACAACTGACATCTAGGGTTAATGAACGGACATTTGGTACTTTACCCACAAAAACATCGCATCACATAATTCACTTAGGAAAATTCTGAACATCATTTTTTGCTACCAAGGCTACGTCTCATTAAATTGATACAACGGTGCTTTCAATGTAAAGGGGGTTAATATAAAATCAGACGCAGGACAAATTCCAACAAAAGGTGTGGGAAATGTTTTTTGTCATTAGAAGGTGTCACTGATTACCAGAAAAAAGTTTACCACAATCTGACAACCGGAAGTGGGTTATTTTTAATATGACCGCCATTAACCTTGAAAATCGGACAAAATAATGTAACTTAGTTATTTTTTAAGCGTAGAACTATAATTATTTTTATATCAAACTTACTATTTTTATGGTCAAGGAATTTATTTCGACCACTAAATTTGGTTCATAGGATCAAAAATGGCGGCCATCCCGATGGACTTTTCTTTGTATGATGACGTTTGCAATTTGTTTATAACCACGAATTTAATGGTATTAATTATGTTTTCTTGTGTTGCAGGTTTGAAATATGAGTGCTAATTCAAGATCGAGTTAGAATTGTCTAATCTGCAAATACATTTTGACAGATGGAGCTGTGATTCAAGTTCATGAGAAAAGTGCTGATGTGTTTTGAGAGGTGACAGCATTATTGTCACTGCTGGCTGTAACGGACACGTGCAATGTTGGAAGTGTTATGTAAATAATAAAGACATTCAATTGAAGAAACGTGATTCCAGTAAACTTGAAGCGAGGGAAAATCAACGTGTGTCTGCTGGGCCTTTCAGGAGAAAACTTGATTGCCTTTTCTGTGGGACACTTGTTTTCCTTGGAGGCTCTGACTACAGCTATGTAAGACCATCAAGGACTGCATATATCATCAGCGTTCGTTTGCATGATACACGACACCTCACACTACGACCTACACCTAGAACAGTAGGAATTGCATAGGAATTAGTTACACATGTGTGAAAGCTTATCGTCGTCACTAAAGAAAATGTTCAAAATGCTCTCCATCAGTACGAACACATGCATCAACCCGCCATTGCATGGACACCCGGATGCAGTGATGAATCCCTGAAAATTACTGATTGTCTCGCAAACCACTACAATTTTGGTTACGGAGGGTGCCCACATCGACCATTGTAGGGGGGGGGGGGTGCATACACAAGTGCCTTTAAATGTCCCCACAAACAAAATTCTAGTGGATTCACTTCAGGGCTCCTCGGGAGATGGTACGGTGCTGCCAATTACAGCTGCGATGGCATTCCACAGTAACTTGATCCAGCCCGCAGGCCATGCACTGTACGTTACGTATTATGTATGGGCTGTAGTGCAGAAACAAAGTATTTGCAGACCTATGTTTATATAACATTTTTTCATCCTCCAGATGTGAGGAATGTTTTCCCGGAGTACTGACATGCAATACTGCAACATCCTGTAGATACTAGGTCTATTATCAGTCTTCATATGAAGGACTGCTTCACCTCTAACGCTATCGTGTTGCATACTGTTAAAACAGAAATGATTACGAGGGTTGCACCACACATACATATTATGAACCGAGATGATATCTACTAGAAAGTTTGTTCGTAAGAACAAGATGATCGATCCTGCGTGCAGGTCTTGGTCTGAATAGTTGAATGTAAAAGGATGTGAACATGTCTAACGCGGTAGCAGGAAGTGACGGGTAGCTGGAGAGCTGCAGCACTCCATACGTCAAACGAGTCATGATATTTTGCAGTCCCCGCAGCCTCACAAAAAACTTGTTCGCGCGAACCGGCAGTGAAGCTTGCGGGTGTCTGGCTCAAGCGGTGCGCATACTGTACATACATGGCGAGACTGCACGAGCTCAGTTTGTTTGCATGTGTCTTCTATCACCATAAAAAAAAAAGTAACTGTAAGCCATACATCAACCTTTCTGTGTACAATAAAAAAACCAGGGCCTCGACCTGGTTCAACTTTAGGGGAGGGCATGAGTCCTTTTTAATACATACCTTCCTTAAAAACGTAAGGACTGGCACAAGAGCCCAAACTAACGCTTACGACAAACTATATTGACTTAAATATTTAAATGTTAACAGTAAAATATTTATTAAAAATAATTATTGCAAAATATTTAGCCAATTGCCGAATTCAGCATTGGTATCACGGGGACACATTACATGGTATTGGTAACAAAAACACAGATTTCAAACACACTTCAGACGAGGTACGTATAATACTCTCAATACGTCATGTACGTTATAAATACTATTCTCGAGTCCTCCAAAATGACTAAAACGGCTTTTTCGCACTGTTGTGTCTCGTATATTGGTTGGAAACATGCGTGGGGTGCCTTGATACTTTTGACCACAAAACAAAATTATGAAATTTGCTTAAGGTACATTGAATGGACCATTTCTATTGCTGGTTTTAACCCACCAAAGTATTTTTTTTTTTTTTTTTTTTTTTAATTTTTTTTTAAGCATGGGCGTCGACATTATTTGAGCCGATCTCAACGTAATCCGTGCAGACAACGACGGTGCGTGGTGTCCAAGGCGACCAACATGGATGTCATCGACGTTGATGTTTTGTGGCGCCGCCTACCTGTCGTTTGAACTGCGTTGTGTTTATATAACCGATGGAAATAACTGATACAAACTGCGATTAGTGCATAGGAGCCACTTGTGGGGCCACAGAATAAACATGACTTAGACAGTCTCTTGTCTTCTGCGCATTTTCCCGACATTGACCGAACCATAATCGCCAATAGCGTCATGCCAGACTTTTACAAATGCCTCATTCTGCGAAGGAACGTCAGGCTCGCGTGTCAGTGTAGTGCTTATTGCTCCCGCGTTTCCCTGCCTCAAAAGCACTAAAAAAAAAGTCCAAGCAGGCGACGCCGTTAAGGCTTACACTTCACGTGAAGGAAAGACGAACGTTATTACATGCATCAGAAAAAATACACAGTTAAAGGAAAAAGAAATAAATGTTGCTTCCTGGCGGCTGATGGTCAAACCAAACAAAGCTTGTAAATATGGATACACAAATAACACAGACGTTTTGGCGGGGTGTGCATTGGTGTTAGTGAAATCCGCTCAGCTCACTTAAGGAAGGGACGAGGGAGGTTACGTCGGCATCAGCGGTGCTGACACACGTGTTACGACGAATTATAGGAGAAACAATACTTAACAGTATAATAATGTGCATCATAGCTCACAGCAATTACATGTTTTTATCACAAGTAATACTAATCGTTGATAACCTTAGGGGCAAACCCCCCATATCCCCGACCCGGCTTTACGCCCTGGTTTTGGGCCTTCGCTCCTTTGCAACGGAGGGGCCACAATAATATAGTGGTTAGACTGCTCGCCTCCCACCAAGGCGAACCGAGTTCGATTTCCGGCGGGGTCACCCCCGGATTTTCACATGTGGAAATCGTGCTGCATGATGCCGCCGTCGACGGGTTTTCTCGGGGATCTCCTGTTTCCGACGCTGCTCCATACTCACCTCGCGTCACCCTCATCCGCTCTCAAGATCTGGACGGTCTCTTGTCCTTGTCCGGGGCAGGTGCCTGGCTCCATGATAGAGAAGACGCGACTGTCCGTCGCAGGTGGACAGAGAGCGGCGCGTAGAGAGAGTAGGGATTATTATCCCGGTGGTCCATTCTCGTGTCAGGTGTGCCTTCTCCCCCCGCGCACACACTCACTTCCTCTCACGGTTCCTGCAGTGCGCAGGGCGGCGTGACGGGCCCGACGGCGCGGAACGCCGTAACAAGTGGCGAGGCTGCCCGCCCCGGCCTACTACCTCAACTGAGAACATCAGCCCTCCACGCCTACACTGTCTGCACCCTACACACTGCACACGACGTTCACTGACTCTGGTCTTCTGCGCACGCCCACAGCACTGGCTCAATAACTGCCAAACCGTGTTTCAACGATCCTGTGACGTTTGCTTACATTTGGTCTTAACCTCAACCCTCATTTTGGCTGAGAAAATAATTACGTATCTTGATTATAATCCATTAACGGCTTCTATGCACTAATCACAGTTTGTATCAGTTCTTTCATTAGTTATATAAAGCTCTGAAATCAAGCTTCAGTAAGTCACAGATCTCGTACGTGTATTGCAAAACTATTTATCTGTTGAAAGTTTTTATGTTAAGCAATATACAAATAACGAAGAAAGAGTTAAAAATAATTACCCATAAAAAAAAAGGAATGAGTGAAGAGATTTAGGCGCCTCTTAACATCGAGGTCTTGGGAGCCGAAAAAATGTGAAAATGACTCAGTACCTCAAAGTAATAATCAGGAACACTTACAACATTCTATTATCGTTATGAGATGAATTAGGGAGAAAATTTTTCGAAGGATTTATTGGCAACTATTTACTTTTCTGTTCACATGTAGTACATCCATTGAAAGCCAATTTGCACACTCGGGATGGACATTAAACACGCTCCTTAGGGTATAAAACGTTCTAAAAACTAAACATTTGAGCTACTGTGAGAATAAAGTTTTACTTCATATGTTGTCACTGAATGCACTACACCGTTCCAACAGATCCACCACTTTTAATGTCTATGTTACACGCAAACGATGCTGTGGAAGTTTACCAATAAGGAGATTATCTGTAGTCGGAAATTCCGAGATGACGATGCAGCAGTATAAAATAGTCGCCAAGTCAGCACTCGTACATCCGCTGATATTTTCAAGAGCTGAAGTGAAGTGAGTGCCCAAGAGTAAGTCAGTCCCGATGTCACCAAACTTATATTACTGCCAAGTCAACAAAGTCTTTTGTCCGACATACCCGATGACATTTACTGCAAGTATGATGCTGAGACTACTGGACACGTGTCGGCTATTATTTTCTGCGTGACTTGCTGCTGGAGATAACTGTTGAAAGGAACAATTGGCACCAAGCCATGCTCGTCTAATTGGCGAGATAAGGACTCGGAACAGTACGTCCGCCACGAGGGCTGCTGCGGCAAAAGCCAGGCACAAATGTAAAGCACGGCTATGAAAGATGAGGCAACTGATCACATAACTCTGATGACATCGCAGGTGGAAAGCACAGCGGTCTGCTCGGGATGGCAAAAGCTCAGAGCCTACCATGATGAATCTGAATTTGTGTGCTGTATAACTGAGCAGTAGGACCGCCAATTTTTGAGAAAATAAATCTTACCTAGATGTATTTCAAAATACTTTATCGTGCATCCACTTGTACGATTGGTGGCTGCCCTCGAAACACACAAGTTCGGTACCGTAGTGACCTACTTCTTATTGGTCCTATCAAATAACATAATTTAGCCTTACGTAGATACGCAACTAATAACCAAAGGTATAGGCTATTCACGGTAAAATGAACACTTTTGAAAGCGCTGCTTAAGATTTACTTGTATGTACGTTGTGTATTCTTCCACCATATGTAGGATTAACATTGACATGGGCTTCATCACTTTAGTCATTCGTCGATCACGTGAAACTGTGAGATTATTAGAAAAGTAAATACTTAACAAGCCTTCACATTTTTACACTCCGATGCATTAAAAAAACTGAAAGCCAAAGGAATAGTTAAAAAAATTATCAGAAATGGTTACCTAACACAATTTATTCGACGTTAAGATAAGGAACTACTTCCCATCATTCGTTCCCAACTTTACTGGGCGCATGTCACTCAGGGCGCCCGTTAAAATATATGCAAGTAGGAGCAGTGACTTTTTTTCTAAAGTTGATTTCGAAAGTGCTCACTTTATTGTGAACAGCCTTTAAACTGCAAGTGTGCACGTAGTTACTGAAGTGTAGCCAGCGTAGAAGTCTTTTTCGCCAGCCAGTGTACTTCGGTCAGTAAGAAAGTCAACGCGAGCTTAACCCATTTAGACAACTGTGTACATGAGACACAGGAAAGTTATATTTGGCTGGCACAAAACATTGCAGGCAAGGCTCGGTACACAGTAGTCTTCCTTATTGGTAACTGATGTTATAGTCTGTTCACGGTAGAGTGAGCACTTTTGAGGCCCTAGTTACTTTTTTACTTCAGCCATTTTTTATCCTTTAACAACATTTTTAAAACAGTACTGCCACGTGAAATAAACACAGTGTGCGAATTCCACCGCACTCGGAATTTGACTTCTAAGGCTACAATAAAATATATTTATTGACATTGCAAATGAGAATGCGTTCAAAAGTGCTCACTTTACCGCGAATAGCTTATAAACAGCTGTGCTACTGTTTCAAGTTATGACTGTTCATATCACTGAAGGCTGTTCACGATAAAGCGAGCACTTATGAAATCAACTTTAGAAAAAAGACACTTCCCCTACCTGCATATGGTTTAACAGGCGTGCTGAGTGACATGCGCCCAGTAAAGTTGATAACGATGGATGGGAAGTAGTTCCATAGCTCAACGTCGAATAAAAAGTGTTAGGTAACCATTTCTGACAACTTAAATTATTTCTTGCGCTTTCTGGTTTTGTTAATGCATCGAAGTGTGAAATTACATTTCTAAAATGTTTACTTTTCTAATAATTTCACAGTTTCACTTGATCCGCGCACGAATAAAGTGATGAGGTCCATGGCAATGTTAATTTTACATACGGCTGAAGAATACACAACGTGTATACAAGTAGATCTTAAGCAGGGCTTTCAAAAGTGCTAATTTTACCGTGAACAGCCTATAACGCCGAACAAAAAGCCTACAGCACATTGATTGTGATAATGACACAAAAACTGCGTCAGCGTTAAATACAGCACGCATCCTTTTTACCTGAAAGAGTTAACGGGACAGACAAATGGGAGTAGACTGCTGGCACTATGGTCACGATCATACGTCAGCAAAAAAAGTATGCGGACGTAACCACAGGTAGTCGACACCACACCTGTCTCCCATCATCTCGCTTGCTCGTCAGCGATATGTCTTCCTTACATATAGACGACATTCACGAAATTCTACCATATTTCTGAAACGGGTACGTTGATACTGAAAACTGCTCCGAAATTTTGTATCCTAACCCTTGCTCTATCCTGCCATGGCTTTTCAATCAAGTTGACTCCACTGATGAGAAATCTTGCAGGATCACATGGCGACGTACGAAAAATGTCCGTCACAAAGTCACCAAAAAATATTGGGAATTTGCAGGTCTACAGAACTGGAGGCTGCACCTAACTCTTTGTGAGCAGGCCTCAATCCTGATACGTCATGTTCAATGGAGTTATGTGTGGGTGGCCTTGTTGGAGCAAGCGGAATCACAACTAAGTTCCGCAAGTCAAAAATGTATTAAAGGCTGTTCACGGTAAAAATATCACTTTTGAAAGCACTGGTTAAGATCTACTTGTATGCACGTTGTGTACTCTTCCGCCTTATATAAAATTCACAGTATCATGTTCCTCATCACTTTATACGTGCGTCGGTCAAGCGAAACTGTGAAATTATTAGGAAAGTAGATATTTCACAAACCTACTCTTTTTTACGCTTCGATACGTTAAAACAAACACGAAGTGAATAAATAATTTAAGTAATTACAGATGGTTACCTAACACTTTTAATTTGACGTTAAGGTATGGAACTATTTTCCAACTTTACTGGGCGTATGTCACTCAGCACGCTCATTATAATATATGCATATAAGGGCAGTGACATTTTTATATTTCAAAGTGCTCACTTTACCGTGAACAGCATTTACCTTCCGGATCGTAAATAACATTATGTTAACGTTACACTAGCGCACAACCAACTGTATTACTGCATTATACTCAGGTAAAGGTAAAGCATATACCCCCTGATGTTTCTGAATTTTACATTTTATTTCTTAAGAACAAAATTACTTCTTATATTTGCATGATGGCAATTTCAGTTGAATACATTGTACAATCACGTATGATAAATTAGGTCCCGTAAACTAACAATATTAAAATGAGTTTTAAAAAATGTAAGATGTCGTATCTTTTGTTGGATGGAACGTCGGTTGCCACGACTGGCCGCGAGATGCTATAGTCGCAGAGCTGAAGGGTTGTCACGGCAATGGTATCGCCTTCTTGCCTCACGCACGATATAACAGTAATAAGTGTCGCCTGCGGAACGACGACTAGGAACGCCTTCGCTCACCCAAGTTTACTCACGATCCACACAATAGGACATACCATTTGTCATCGCCAAAACAATAACTCGATGGACAATATACGCTGTACCATATAAAATTCTTTATTCCGGAAATCTATTTGTGATACATATTCTCACAATGTTGAAACCGTCAATTTAAAACTATTGGCGTGCCATCTTAAAATATGAATCTGAAGTAATTATGTCATATGGATCATGGACAAACATGAAACAAAATTATCCGCCATTTCTTGTAAACATGAAGTTGGACTACTCCATTTAGTTTCTGGGGGCAGGCGTACAATACTGTAACTCGTCAAACCGTAATTACTCGCCAAACCATAATTAGTGATAATCAGTTAATTATAAAGGTATTTAGTATCAAATCACGTCGTCACACACAACCTCAGAGACATTGGAATCTTTCAAGAAAGGCTGAGCGAAGCCTTATTAATACATAGGCTAATAAATACGATTTCGGAGTGTTCTGGTTTATGACCGAACAATTACTTCTAGCTGACGAAGTAATGCTTGTACAAAAAGAAATAATTTTGGGTGTTGGGTGTTTTGTAAAATGGCAGGCAATCTACAGGAGGGCTACAAGCGATGGTTACCCTGATTACAGTAGCATCTCAACACAGCATTTAACAATTACATGCTATAATTCTGAATCACGCCATAGCTGCTTCTGGTACCTCGCTACAAGTAATACCTTAGACGAAACAGCCACCCAAAGAAAAACAATGGCGAGAATGGTATACAGGCAGGGCCAGCAGCGAACACAAGGACCATACACGTATCCGACTGCCAAATCTTTGGATTGAAAAAAGTTTTATTTTAAAGACATTCAATATTTTTAGAGCCTGTTATTCTGATAAGAATTTTACACGTACACATCGAAGAGTCATTACTCTGTATTTATCAGATGCATTTTGGAGAGTGAAAACAGCTTAAAAGTGCAATGGACAAATATCAGCTTTATAAACTGTAACTGTAGTTCACAATTTTATGAACGCTGATATAGAAAAACCACGAAAGGGCAATCGTAACTGTTACAGCTCCCTTTGTGAGCGAATATTTTACCAGAGCAATTTATTTCAATCTCAGCCGAACTATTTCTTCGGCCGTACATTTTTACATATCACTGCCACGAAAGATATCATGCAAAGTGCATCAGTCTACTGAAAAAAGCTAGTGCTCATAAAGTTTAAGAAAAAAACATTATTGTCCTTTATTGTCTTTTTGTTGTCTTCGAAAAACCAGTGGACTCCAATTATCATATATGGAATTAGTTTATGTCGCACGTGCTCTTAAACGAACGTTTATACTATAATTTCGCGTTTGCGTATAGAAGCGGTGAGGCATATGACGTGCATGCCAATGTCGCCCTTAGCGCTCTCGGTGATTCCAGAGCTCGAGCACACAAAATAGGCGTATCATTTACTGTAACATTCAATCACTGGCAATTTTCACGCCGAATCTTAAAACAATGGCTGGCTAATGGACACCGCAGCAGGTGAAGAACGAAGCCGGGTGACGATGAGGAACGGAGAACACAGCTGCGGAAATGAACAAAAGCGGCGCACGGGTCACGACGCAGTCGAGTGCCGGACGGAATTCCAGACGCGGGAGGAGGGCGAACAAAGGAGTGCCGCGAGAAGGGGAATGTGGATCTCTGAGAGCGGAGCGCCGCGCGAGAGGGCGCGAAATGGCCGCGGGTGGGCCGGAGGACGACGCGATCCCTCGACCCCAGGCCTCGTCCCACCTCACCGTCGGCGCCGCCGATGACGCCATCCTATTGGTGTGTGACGTAACGTGCTCGGCTCCAGTCTGCCTCGTAGCCCCCTCCAGAGGGTGCTGCTCTGCGACCGGGGCCCTCAATCCACCGCGCTGAGAGAAATATAAGCTTACTCTTTTATTAAGGTGGCCTCCTGATTGAAGGAATTTTGTACGTCTGAGGCCTAAAAGCGTGGGAGCACTAGGGGCGACTGAGACATGCGCATGAACTCTTCCATCGTCTCTACGCGCGAAGCACTGAATTGGCGTGCATTCTTGCCGTCGATAACGCGCCTCTACGAGACTTTCAACGGAGACCCTACCATTCTATGACGTAAGAGTAAGAATAAAGGTTTATGCATGTCCATATTCCTTTTTTAATGTGTACCGGAATCTTCATACCTAAAAATGGCCGTGAAAACACCCGACTGAGCCATTTTCACTAACACGAAAATTTGCTTTAGAGAGAAATGGAGGAAATGAAAACCATATACAGACGTGTAACGTTTCTTAAGAGTCGGTGCGAGTCATTTTGCCTCGATTTACCACCAATGTTAATATTTACTATCTAATTGCAAGAAAACTATACGCTCTTTTGAAACGCAGTTTTCTGGACACACAAAAGGAACTTAAAACCTTCAAAACAGTGTTTTTAAAAAGTCTAAATTATCATTTTAAATATTAATTTTTGCCACTTAAAATGCGCAGTTTTTTCTGCACAGACATGTTATTCGAGAAAAGGTGTCTTTCCCATTAAAAAACTAAATGTTTATATCTACATGGTAAATAATTTTACTTGTGATTCAATACTACATTAACCATTGGCTTAATGTTAATACTTTTGAATTCAATTAAAATCTTTTTTAATATATAATACTGCAAGGTACGTTTTGGACATAGGCGTGTTTTGAACTAGGTTACGGAGTATTTCACGTTGTTTGAAACTTTTTAGGTCGCGTGACAGCTTGACATAGGTAAATGGGCTTACCTTCTAGTCGACAGCGATGTCATTAGAGACGGTGCAAGTTGTATAGGGTAGAATGAGTGGGGAGCAACCACAAAAGCCTGTGAGTAGTATTTGCAGTTCGAGCGTTCGTATAGGAGTTGTTTCTCCCGTCGGACTTTATTTTCGCGGTGACTAGCCAATCAAGACAAGTGGGTTATGATGATTCGAAATAGGCGGTAACTTTTTTGTTGTATCCAACATGGCAGTGGCAGAGTTTAGGGTTCAGATATTAAAATTGTTGACTATACCTTCCAACTACATTACAGATAATCAACATGAATAGTAGGTCATGCCGAAGCCAAAAACGTAACTAATATAATTACGAGTTTATTAAAGGGATATTTGAGTGCTATTTGAATAAATCGACAACATTTAAAAATGTGGCACAGAGAAATCTGAATATAAGTACGCCTAACTTACGATTCCATTAATACACTTTGAAAACATTTAATTATACTTGCGTAATATGCACAATGTTAAATAAACAACGATTTGTTTTTAAAATGTAGATATTTAGTGAACTTGGCTATATTTTATAAACTGATAAGTAAACATTAAAGAAAATTTACACTTACATACAACTAAAATTCTTTAATAATGAATATAATTTATTAATTTTAGCGCTATATAGTTATTTCCAACGTAACTATTACTGCTGTATACGAATTATACACTGTGTTTGCGATACGAAACTGTATGTAGAATTACTATATAATCGTATCCGTAGTGTTCCAAGTTCCATAAATTCATTCTCTTAACAGGAATGATTGAATTAGCAGCTCCATACGAATAGAAAACATTAATTACTGTAGTCGATTGCTCTCGACCACACGGAAAAAGTTCGTGTTCAAGCATACCAAAACAGCAATCCGCTCAGAGCGGCGGGCAGATGGTATACGAAAGAGAACTCCAGCATAGGACCCCAGGCGTGGAAATCATTAGTATCCCCTAATTTAAAGTGTTGGCACTGTAATATAAATAAATAAATAAATAAATAATGGAGCGTCGATACAGTACGAAGGGAAGTGGGAAGTGAAGTACTCAGCCAATTTAAAAAAAAAAACTGAAACATTTGCAAGAATACTACACCAGAAAAGGTAACACTGAGTTTAGTAAGTAATATACATAGTTCGAAGTCTCTTATGACTTTAAATACACGTGTACAAACTTAACACGATTAACCTGATTTTTCTTATCTACGTTTATCGTCTATTCCGATTTCCAATCCCCGGACGAACTCTTTACCTTGGGGAACTGATGTTTACGATTAGTTTATTTCATTTAAAATATAAAATTCTTTTATTCTTATTTATAGTTTCTAAAAATTATAAGTTGTATTACTATACACATTGTGTTTCGGCTAAGTTCGCTTAGTTCGTGGTAACATCTTTCGAAATTCTGGGGAAAGGTGTGTATGTTTTCAACATAACATTAGCTGAAATATTGAAATTCGGTCTTTCACACTAACCTAAATTAACACCTGCGAACTACACACACACACACACACACACACACACACATCAGTGGCCAGACCGAGATTCGAACTAGAAACCTTGTGGTCTGAAGGCTTCTGGCATTTGTTAGTTATTTCTTAATAATCCTCTGTGGCATAATCTGAATAGACAAAATGTTTTATCCTCGATCAACTTATGAATCATTGGAGAATGGCGTACTGTTATTTTCTCTATAAATAATTCCCAATAAATTCTACGATTATAGACCACCTCGCCGACCTCCCGTGCCGCAGTCGGTTGGTGCACCGCTGGTCTGTGGTGCGGCATGGGTGTTAGTCTAAGTTAGGTCTTCAGTTACTTTGTAAGCCATCCCCTGATAAGCCTTTGGGCATAACACTGGGAAACGTTAATAAGCCCAATCAAATAGACCACATCGTCTTGTTTAATTTATCGTTAATTTTAATGCATGTCTCAAATTGTAGAATTTAAGTAAGTACATCAATAAAATTTTACCGGTTACATTTTTGTAGTTGCAATATGTCTTGTTTGGTGTTGAAAATGTTTAATGTGTAATTAAAAAGGGGATGTTATTAGGAAACTATAAGTCCTATAGTTGTGCGTAGTGATTATGATTGCATAGGAGACTAGAAGAAATATTTTGCACTTAGCATAACACACTTTTACTCTCTTGGAATCTGGAACTCTGAAATATTTGTAGAAACAAAATTCATGCACATGCCACTGAACTATAAATAATAATAATTATTTAAAATTAAATTGTCCGAAAACAAACTTCAATAAGATTAAAAATTGTGTGGAATTCAAGTTAAATTAAGCATAATAAGAAAATAAAATCAATTACTGTTATTGTAAGTAGGATTACTGTAAAGGAATAACACCATCCTCACAAGATAAAACTTAATGAAGATAATGGAATTAATTAGAAAATAAAATAATCAAATTGCTGCAATAAAGATAAACTTGAAAAATAAAATAAATTTAGGTTAGTGTTTCCCAGAAGTGGTTCTTAATTGTGCCTTTTTCCTCCTGACACGAGTTTACTGAGCTCCATGTTACGGTAGTGCAAAACATGTCTCAAATCTCGTAATAAAAATTATTTCAAACTTTCTTTTTAACAACACACTAGAATGCGATTTCAAAGTTCAAACTGATTAAAGTTGGGTCTTTCAATTAAAATTAACTCCGTTGCTTAGATAGGCGGTAGTACTGGACTACTGGGTACTACCGTCATTAAACATACTAATTACCACTTGAGAGTTCTGAAAATATGCCATCTTAGGCGTAGAAAAGTTTAGCTTTCTGGAGATCACATGAATTTATCAATAAATAATCAGATGGCTGCAGAATGACTAAAGCGTCGCCTGGATGCCGGCTGTACCAAAAGCCTGTGACATTGCGTCAATGAAATTCCTCGGCGCCTGCTTAGGCCGGTCACCTCTAATAAATTAACTAGTAGGCTCTAAAACTATAGACTATAACATCTGGGGATAAAAACCTCAACTAAACTTATATTGATGCTGGAGATTTTCCTATGAAAAATCCCAGCAAATAATCTCGCCGCTGGACCTTTCACTTCCTGCAGCTTCCTCAAAACCTGATCTAATTGGCGAGAAACTACTTCCGGTCAAACGAAACGGAAATAAAATTAGAACAATAATTCTCTTCCACAATAAGAAATAAAAGAAATTATTATGTTTTAATATAAAATAAAATAATTATGCAATCCCGTAAATAAACAAACACGTTGAAATTAACATATTTAGATCATAACCTCATCTCAGAATTCATATCAGCATGTCATAGACTAACACAAATAATAAAAATGAAAATAAAATTAGGATTGGTGGTTTGAAAATGAAAATATTATGTGTTTTTAATAAAATAATTATGAACCTATGAGGGGTTTAAATAATTAGCGTTATTCAACATAATATGTAAATAAGTGTGAACTGGTGCTTTTATAACTTTTACGTGGCTATGAAAAGATTGCGGAAATTTGATGATCACACTAATAGTCTTACTTTTGACGGGTACTGTACATACTAAGTGCGCAATCACGATTTACATGCATAAAAGGGCTTCGGAAAAATGAATTTGGCACAATAGGCCCTATTAAGTAAAAAATTGTGCAATGCTTACAAACGCTCATGCAAACATGCGGGTGTAGAAATGTAGCACGCATCTGTCATTTATTAATAAATAGCGCAGTATGGCACTAAAATACATACTTTAATACAGTAATACGTATTCTTACACAATGAAAAAGTTGATCAACGAAACTGCACAATAGTAAGGTTGGCTTACATCTTATTCATTATCGCATTAATGCAGGGTTTAAGAGTGGAGTATTTTCTTTTAAATAAAAGTAAAACGAATTACGTATGTATATAGCAGATTACTTTAGAAAATACAATCAAGAAATAATGATAGGGTTACAAGTTAAACATAAATAATACAAATTAAATGTGCTGTTGTAATATCAGTGTTATAATAATTTTGCTGCACTGAGATCTGTTAAGTTTTTAAGATTATTTATTGCATTTGTATCTCAAGGCTCACTTAATGGATACGTAAAAAGTGTTCGTGTGCCCTTGGTAACATTCCCATGCATTAATGAGTTTGAAATTACGATACAGTGGAGCACGTACGTGAATTCTGTCTGTAACAGAGACCGTGCGGCAAAATTTTAAGCTTAATTCATCATAGGACGCCGTTATAGCAAATAGATAATGCTTAATACACGTTGGCTCAATATATTATCGTGCGTCGTTGGGTAGTTGGTTCGTAATTAGTTATGCTGTTACTATGTCTGATTTTTTGATTATCTAAGTATATAGAAAACGGCCTCTCCTCGGGCACTTATTACACTCATCACCACCACCACCAGCTTATCTGTGATTAACTGCAGAAAATTTTTGTCCATATGGATCAGGCACAGTGATTTCGGAGTTGGTCTAAGGACTGTTTCTCTGTTTTGTTGTCCTGCAAATGCAGTGAATGCTAATATTATTCAAGGTTAGACATCGCTGGGAATCAAACCCAACACCCCTTTTCACCTTTGGAGGATTCAGCGTTCGCTGTAAATGTATTTTTGTTCTTATACAGAAAATAGTGTTGATCAGCTGCCAAAATAATTTTTAGTGATTTGCCTAAGATTATAACACCTCCTTTTGTAATAGATACACTACAGATATGGATTTGTACGTTACGTAGAAAATGTCATATTACCATATTTTTATTTCTGGCCCAAAAATGAATTAAAGCCAATCTATTGATTCTATAGAATATGCATGCTGAAGTTCCTAAGTGAAATGAAAAATATACTGAAGAAAAATGATTCTGAGATTTGAAGTTGCTTGTATACGCCATTAGCTAATAGTTGATCCAAAATCAATGTACAAATTTTCCAGCCAGGACAAGTGATAAACATGCGTAAAGGCTGTTCACTATAAAGTGAGCACTTTTGAAATCAACCGTGGAAAACAGTCACCGCCCCTACCTGCATATATTTTAACGGGCGTCCTGAGTGACATGCGCCCAGTAAAGTTGGTAACGATGGATGGGAAGTCGTTCCGTATCTTAAACGTCGAATAAAAAGAGTTAGGTAACCATTTCTGATGATTTAAATTATTTATTCCGCTATCTATTTTTTTTAATGCATCGAAGTGTAAAAATGAGCCGATTTGTTAAATATTTACTTTTGTAATAATTTCACAGTTTCACTTGACCGACGCATGAATAAAGTGATGAGGCCCACGACAATGTTAATCTTACATAAGGAGGAAAATACACAACGTGCATACAAGTAGACGTAAGCAAGGCTTTCAGAAGTGCTCATTTTACCGTGAATAGCCTATAGAATCATCGAAGAGAAAAATAATATTCCAAGCATTGCGCTGATATAAAGAATAACATCTAGTTAATGTAGAACGAAAATCAGAGAAAGTAGACTACGTTAGCACAGAATCTCTGGAAAAGTTTTGCGGGGCGATAACGCGACAAATATTTTTTGGCTAATATTAAGGTTTAGGATATATTTGGTTTGGTGTTGGACCAAAACAAACGTGAACTAACAGAAGTTAGTCTTGGGTTAATGATGGTAATATATCACGGCTGTGATTGAGTCTACTACACCGTAAGGTTACCGTTTCCGTAATAAATGTAATGTAATTCATGCACATTTTTTAGTTTTGAATTAAATACTTATCACAAAAGTGGAGGTTTTTAGCATTCTCTAGAATTACCAGCTGGGGGTTTAACAAATAGGCATGTTTCATTATACAATGCTTTTCTTTCAGGTAGTCAATAGTTCATGTGTGCCAAGAATGTAAACAAATATATGCTTTTCAAAGAAATACTAACAAAATCGTTTACGAAGAAAAATGCACGGGATCGGCACCTAATACTGGAATAACAATGGTTTTTCTAATGCAGTGGTTAAGACACGTCTCATTTTGTTAACGTCTGCTGTGGAAAGCATATAACACGTAAAAAAACAACTGCACACAATCAACGTGAAGTCTGGAATACGCATGCCTGTCGTCAAATTATTAACGGCGGTGTCTGGCAGCGCGCCTGCGGCAGATGGCACTCATGTGATGACGTCACAACAGTGAGCGCGTGCCTTCAGAGGTGTTGGTTGACAAGGTATAAGTGAACAAAAGGAGACAAGCTGATGTTTAGAACGATAAGATAAAAATTTCACTTCCATTCCCTTGGTGGTGCTACACTAATCCTCACCAGTCTGGCGTGCAAAATGGGCATAACAACCACGATGTACCGTGCATCTTTCCGGTGAGAAAAATAAGACACGTTGGACGGTTTTTTAATAAAACGTTTCTGCTGGAGCTTCGGCGGCCTACCCTGGGAGCCACCTTAACATTTCGTTTCAATACAGGGTGGAATTATGTACTGGAATCATAATTTACAAAAGGCTTGATGCGGAACGTATGTAGGTATGTGTCTGAACATTTCGTTCGCTTTCCTGTTGCACTTCGCTCGTCACATTTTCATTTTTCTTGCAAATTCAGAACTCAGCAGCTGTACCGACGAGTGTATGTCAATTGTCCGCAGTGTTGGATGGCACGCGTGGTCAGCTTCAGGTGCATCTACAGCACTAGCCAGTATTCGTAAGTTCATCTTGCTCAATAACGTATTTTATTCAGGAATTTATTCGACCGAACGATTTATTATGAAGGGCAAATTATGAATGAAATTTCGTAGGTAAGTATGATATTTTAAAACTGATACCATGGTATACGGGCATCGTTATGAAATTATTAATAAGTTTATTATTGGTAATACATGTCCTTTAAAAAAACTTTAATGCCAACTTCTGAAGGAAGTTTATGAGGGTCTTCAATACGTGCGATAGCAGATATTATGATACAGAAGTGAACAAGCCCACCCAAGGTTTTATCAGGGCTAGGGAAAATAACAGTGCCTGCTCTCCTCCACCCCCCCCCCCCAAACCCCATCGTCATAGCTATAAGAACAATCTTCCTTCCATAAAAATTGATAAATCATTGTCATTAGAAAAACTGCGATCAGGGGAATTTTTATGTAATTACCGTAATAACCACAAACGTCATTTTTTTTTTTTTCTCTCTTGCTCTGCCCCACGCTAAACGGGGTCTGGGACAGAGCGCACCTGCCTGTTTGTTCTCCCTTCTAAGCGGGTCTAGGCGAAATGAGGAAATGAATGAATGGCCCGGAGTGAATGTTCCCACATCATCGCAGCCCGAGCTGGCTGCCGGCGACCCTGCTATAATACCTCGCACACGTCAGAGCTCATCCTGCACCGCTGTTGCCAGCCGAATGATTCACATCACGTAAAACTGACTTGACGCCGGGGTTTAAACAGGCATGGTGTCACTCTCGAGGTGCGTAACGGCTGACGTAACGGCTCGTATGATCCTCGGGATTCCCGCCCATATACTAGTACACTTTCCTCGTGCACAGAAACTAAATGGTACGAGTGTTAGAAAAAATCCCAGGAAGTATTACTTAAAAGGCGTTATAAAATAAAGGCTTTGTATGTACACGCGATGAATTTTTAACACTACGCTTACAAGTATTTTCTAGTTGTGTCCGCCTTTAAAAACCCTCCACGCTACTTGCTACTTAGATAAAATGGAAGAGGCTAAGAATTACGAAATAGTTCCGAAAGATACTTCAGTATCTCTTGCATTAACTTGCACAAATTTTACTGACGTCTGGTAGAAAGCATATTCAGCGTATCTTGTTCGCTTGACTTGTCTTCCCCTGGCAAGGCTGGTGGTGTCAACAGCACACAATCAAGTACGATGCACAGAGCGTGCGGAGCAATATCGATATTCATATCACGCGTACAAGAACGGAGTATCCTCGCGTGCGCATGTCACGCTAACGTAACTCGTGTAGCGTTGTTCCTTCACTACGCTCAGTGACACATCGAGGGAGGCGGGCCATGTTTCAGGGAGTACAAAAATTTCTGAAGAGTTTAATTTGTTTATCAGAGAATTTTACTGCCGCCACGTGCCACATCTCTGCACAGATTACAAATAATTATCTGTTATCCGTAGGCCTCAGAACAGTTTACTCGTGGCCGTCAGGCCGTCACGGTTAGCGGGACAGATCACGACCCTGTAAACTGCCGAGTCGTGCCTGGCCCTGATATTGGTCGCTATTATCGCGCCATTTATTCTGCTACATTTAAAAGTAACATGGGCAGTCAGTTAAACGGCAGCCTTCTCTTACAAACACATAGGCGAACGCACCACCATAGCGATTTTATACAGCAGGGCGTGTTTCCTCGATGTATCTCACTTCGCCCTTCCACTATACACTGACATCTCCAAAGTCATGGGATAGTACTATGTAACTGAATGACTCGTGGCGCCACCGCTGCAGAAAGACGCTGTACGGCTTAAACCGGTCTCAGTTGTGAACAAGTGGTCGTGTCATTCGGATTGACTGTTATTTACATGCTCAAGGTAAGGCGACGTGAGTTAGCAGAGTTCGAACGGGGCATTATCGTGGGTGCCAGAATGATGGGAAATTCAATTTCAGAATTTGTGGAGACCTTCAATATTCCTCGATCCACTGTGTACGTGGGTACAAGGATCTACCGTGGACAACGCAGTGGCCGTCCAAAGATACTTGATGATCGTGACCGGCGGAGGTTGGGTAGAATTGTCCGTGCTAACAGAGCATGAACACTTGCTCAAATCACAGCCACATTCAATGCAGGAGGTGTCAGGCCTGTATCTAGCAGATCGGTGCAACGTGCATTAGCTTCCATGGGATATGGAAGCAGAAGAGCCACTAGAGTGCCCCTGTTGACAGCCACGACACCGGGTACAACGCCTCACTTGGGCTCGTGAGGTTGCTGGTTGAACCCTAGAGAACTGGAAACATGTGGCCTGGTCCGATGAGTCACGATACAGGTTGTTTGGGGTTGAGGCAGGGTTCGGATATGGCGCAAACCCATGAGGCCATGGATCCTAGATGTCAACAAGGCACAGTGCAGGCTGGTGGTGGTTCCGTATTGGTGTGGTGTGTGTTCACATGGCATGGGTTGGGTCATCCTGTCCATGTACCCACATAACTCAATGGTAACAGCTACAAAACTCTCCTTGGTGACTATATGCAACCGTTCATAGACTTCAGATTTCCTGACAACGATGGGCTGTTTCAATAGGATAATGCGCCGTCTCATCGGGCTGCAGATGTCTAGGACTGGTTAGAAAAGCATTCTGGAGTATTCCAGCGAATGGAGTGGCCAGCACGTTCCCCCCGACATGAACCCAGTCGATCATTTATAGGACGTGGTGGAGAGAGCCATTCGCACCCAAGATCCTGCACCTAGAAATACCACGGAACATTGGGCAGCTATTCAGACAGCATGGCTTAACACCTCTCCAGAGGTCTTCCGTCCACTTGTAGAGTCCATGCCACGTCGAGTTACGGCACTTTTTTTGGGTTAGAGGGTGCCCTACGTTATTAGACGGGTATCCCATGACAAACACCGATTCTTTTTTTTTTTTTTGTGGTATGGGTTTACATATAAAAACGGCAACCTGAATACTGAAATTTGTTTCTCGAACCCAAAACTCTTTAAAAAGCAGCTAAATTTATTTTACACTGCTTCTGTTGAATCAGTAGAAGAATAAGTCATGTCAGTGTATTCTGTCCACCACTGCAGATAGAATGCTTACAGCTCTTGCAGGTAAGAACGAAGAGGCACAGCAACGAGGTGCATTTTCTATACCCAGCTATTGAAGATCAACCAAGTCCCGCACTAACAGTGAATACAATTGATACTATAGAACGAGTGCTATGTTTAGAGATTTATTCCAAACGTTTTTGGAACTAGGTTCCTGGCTCGATACAAGTAGCTCTTGTCCGTGACGTCATCATGCGGTAAGCTGTATCCGGACTGTCAGTATATACTTGTTAAGTATGTACAAATAATGCTTACTTGCCGTGATATGTATGTACAATTCCCAACTATTCGGACGGCTCATCGCCTCCTCTACTATACAAGAAAACAGAAAAAATTGAAATTTTTATAGTTATGTACAAAACAAATAACTACCAAATAGATTTTGAATTCTGCCGTCTTTTTCAGTTACTAACACTATAGAAACCTACAAATACTCTGGGAATATTAAATAACTGAAATAATTATTACCAATCTAATTACCTAAGCAAGCTATTCACGGTGAAATTGGTGACTTAAAATTAATTTGTTATAGCTGAATGTAATTTCCTAACAACGAGCAAGTGACATCCGTAAATACTTGATAACTTTTCAACAAGTCAAACTAAACTAATATGATGGCCGTACCAAGTACGCAAACACAGCTAACAATTAAGTAACTTCGTGTACTTGCCAAGGGGAGAACTTTTATGTGTACTATACTAGGGATTTGGACACCGCTGGTGATATCACAGGCGGGCCCAAGTACGGACATGGGTATACTTGGAGATAATTCAGATATGGCCTTAAATTAGCTACCTCTCCCCCCCCCCCCCCCCAACGCGCTGTAATGGTACACACTCTCATAGAAAGAGGAGCGATCGCTAGCATTAAGTTACTTGGCTAGCCGCGCGATGGCGCCACAGGCCAACGGAAGCCGTTCCAAACCTGTTCCAAAACCTCTTACAAAACCGCAGCGTGGATAACACACGGAGGCGAAATGAATCAGCCGTTTCTTTGGTGTACGCATACCCATTCTCTGATTGGCTGCACGAGGTTCTGGGAACGGGCCTTGTGTCTGATTGGCCACTGTTTGGTGCGAAAAGTTTGTTATTGGCTGAACTGCCCGCTAGCAAGTAGGTTATCGTGGCGGTGTTCCTACATGACGTTGGCCAGTGACGCCAACTTGCATCTGTTCAGGACACCGGAAGCGGCAGGCACCATGTTTGAAGTAAAATTCTTTCTTATGATGAACGAAACAGTATTAACGTAAAGTTGGGAAGTTGCTCACATAGAAGATCCGGTGTCACGAGGACCTTCTGACTGAGAATATTGGTTGTACGGGTCACTCCAAGGCCACCAAGAATGTGAATAAGTGAACCACCACTGCTGTACTATCAGGATCTCGACGTCACATCGGCGCAGAGCGATGTCCGGTGTTGGTCAACCCTATTGCAAGTAGGTAGGACGGAACCGTGCAACCTCGACGCGGGCACCAGAGCGCAAACAGATGTTGCGCTATTCAGCTCGCCTGCTTTCCCTCCAAGCGTCCGGCAAACCCTCGTAACATCACCGGATGTTGCAGGGCGGCGTGCGCGCGCTCGGAAGGCCACCAGCCTCCGCACGAACTGATATAGTCTACTCATGGTAAAGTGAGCACTTTTTAAAAGCCCTCTCCTCTGGAATAATAATCAATAAATATATTATCTTAGACTTAATTTTTGAGTGCGATGGAATATACAAACTGTGTATAATAATTTACATGGCAATATTTATTTAAATAGGTGGTTAAGGGGATAAAATAGCTGAAAGTAAAATGTAAATAGGGCCTTAAAAGTGCAAACTTTACCGTGAACAGCCTACACATACGATTCTAACACTACGTTAGTTCAGGCTCGGCCTCGCATGTCACGAATTATTTACTGGTTTCTAGTATATTTCACTTGGGAGGGACTCTTGAAATTACAACTACACCTCTCTGGCAGTATACATTACGCTATAGCACAAACATATATTATGAACGTTTTTCAAGTAATAGACGTAATAAGTATATTGTAATATTAAAATTATTAATACTCTTACCGTTTCACAATTACCAGATAATGTGTAAGTAAAATTAGGCGAGTCCATTTGAAGACATTTGTGAAATTTAAACGTGCTATGATAAAAAATATTTAGTTACTTCATTTAAAAGAAAGTTATGGCATATAAATTAAAAAACTCAACCTAATGGATGAGACCAAGCCTTAAGTCACGGTTTGTGAGCAAGTTTCGTTAATAAAAGTCCATAAAACTCAGTGACGTAGCCAAAGATTTCATAAGGCATCCCGATGAGGGGGGGGAGGAGGTGGTTACACTCATACACGGACTGAAAGGAAGGGAGGTATAGGTTACACGGGCATCTTAGGTGCTGACCTACAAGAAACTATGTCAACACACTTATAACTTATTTCCTGCACACTTACGACTTTCACAAAATAATATCATTTCCATCCAATTTAGGACTAATAACATTTAGAAAAAGAAGATATACACTCGAAGTGATCCTGGTGAAATTTTAGGTTGTCCACATTTTTAAATTTTAAATCTGGTGGTATTCTGTCATCGTACATAGTTCTTATATAAACCACTGTTTACCACAAAGATATCTGTAAGGTAACTGAAATTACTTCGTTACTCAGGGATTGAAAAAAAATCATTAACCTGTGGGATTATTAAATTCTTCTTCCAAAAAAAATTAACAGTAACTAAATTAAATTTTGCTTGTAACTTCCACCAAAGCAAAAGTTAACTTTCAATACATTCAAGGTTATTTTATTAATGTTTTATGTCACGAAAAAAAAACTACTGTCCTATTAATTTGAATGTTGGGTGAAGTGTAGGGAAATAAGAAAATGCTATTCTTGTAGCGGCAATGAGGACAGGAATTTCGCATTTTGTATTGTAGTTGTTTCTAGAAAGGTACTAGTAGTCGGGTTGAAAGGTTACCTGGAAGAAAGGTAGCGAAAGGATGCAATTATGTTTCTTACGACAACCCAAATGTGTATCTGCGTCCGAGTTGCAATGCAGAATAAAGTGCCTTTTTATGCGGGTTATAATTCCATATACAGAACATACGAAATATATATTCTCTGATGAAATAGTCCTTCACTATATAAGTTAAAATAATTGAAACCACAGAAGGCTTACCTTTATTTATAGTACAAATACACAATATACAATGTAAACATTAGTCTAACAAAAATCTTGAAGTGTTTTAAAATTTTTGCGAAACTCTAGATACGCTGAAAGTGAAATACAGTTAAATTCTAAAGATTGAAACTTTTCGGGTGTTACTACGCTATTGCCTCTTTTTTTTCAGTAAAATAAAAAATACATGTGACAACTGAAGTTCAACTTTTTGCCTTTCCTCGGACCGAACGTAAACCATTAGAAACGACAGCAAAGACAAATACGCCGCATTCAGCAATTCTTCTTTGAACGGGAGTTCATGTATAATTTTTATAATTAACTGCTAGTATGTGATTCAAAGATCGTTGACACTGAAAACTGATTTCTGTGTGTGCTGAATGTATGTGATTATTTGGACAGGACAAATATGCATACAAGTGATTAGGAACAAAACAAACAAGGAGACTATAGGCTGTTTACGGCAAAATGAGCACTTTTTAAAGCTCTGCTTAAAATATACTTGTATGCACGTTGTGTATTCTTCCACCTTATGTAGAATTAACATTGTCATGGGCCTTGTTTACAAACAAAAAAAAAGCTTCTGATGTGGTGGTATTCGTGATATGTGACTTGTGCTGTTTTTGTGCTCAGGCACGTGTTAGCAGCTTGTTTGCCATTAGAGGTCAGTAGTGTCGCAAAATGGCGCGAATGGAGGATGAGTACGACTGCTTATCCTAAACAGGCCTTATCACTTTATTTATACGTCGATCAAGTGAAACTGGCGAAATTATTAGAAAAGTAAATATTTTACAGATCTGCTTTTTTTTTTACACTTCGATGATTTAAAAAGGCTGAAAGCGAAATAAATAATTTACGTTATCTCAGTCGTTATCTAACATTTTTCATTCTACGTTTAAGGTGTGGAACTATTTTCCATCCATCGTGACCAACTTTACTGGACGAATGTCACTCAGTGCGCCCGTTAAAATTAAATGCAGGAAGGCCAGTGACATTTTGTAAGGTTGATTTCAAAAGTGCTCACTTTATCGTGAACAGCCTTTAGGGTGAGAAGACTCGATACTAATGCAAAGCTTGCGACGTTTCATGTCTGCGGTAACCCACTGGACGTAGAAGACAACGATACTCACGTAAAAACATACAAAAAAAGCCATGAACAGGAATACCATTGAAATATGTGGGCTGGTATCATTTATTCCGTTTATACATCCGACGTTACCAGAGTCACTGGAGGACGTTACTCCTATGCGGTTTCAGCACGACGGCGCACCTAAACATTTTGACCCCGATGCACAACTCTTCAAAGCCACTCTCCAACATCAGTTTGGTAGGTCGAGGAGGTCCCCGACCATGGCCCGCGAGGTCACTGGACCTTACGGCAATTGGCGTCTGTTTCTCTGAGGTCACACGATGTTACTAGTTCACTCCATTCCTGTTAACCATGAGGAAGACCTGCTCGCGAAGATTTCAGCTGCCGTCTAGCCTGCTATACCTACTGAAGTTGAGTGAAAAGTTCAACGTTAGTATTTTGGAAAAGAAAAATTTTCGCGACAAGATACGATCAGTGTTATTGCATGTGTAACGGATTTTCTCCGTCTTGTATGATAACTAATGGGATAGTTACAGTTTTCATACAATGTTAGAACTTGTATAAAAATAAAAATTTCTTCTTCACAGTCCAGTGGGAATTTAACAAAATATGTCAACATGTTCAATATTCGGTTGTAAGCCACACGTAGCAAAACAGAGGATCATCACAAGGTTACTTAATTTAAATGTGATAATATAATCGAAATATTCTCATCTCTATTCGCCCTTAAATTCATAACTTTTTTTCCTTACAGAAAGGGTGTTTATGAAAGCACAATAGCAACAACTCAATTGCACTTTTAATGTTTACGTGTGTAAGTACAACTGGAAGGCGTGCATAGCCGTAACAAAATAAATTTAACGGTTAATATTTTGGCAGGGGCAACTATCTACTAAAATACGGAACAAGCACAACTTTTACACGCAAGTACATACAATTCCTCAATATACCTCCTGATCCAGAACGACCTCCTTGGGACAACTGCGCACCTTGCAAACGGAAACTTTCCTTATACTAAGCTCTGCCGTGAAGAATCTAGTTGTCCTCCCAACTTGAGCAGAGCAAACCTTATTGCCCAGCCAATACATGTCTGATGAGTGTGGTGCGTTTTATGTTAGACGATGACCAAAAATAAAGTAACTTGGTATTCTTTTCATCTCTTAAATAACTTTGTTTAAGTTGGTTTAAAAGCAACTTACCGGAAATTGGCTGGTCACCGCTGTCTCTTGCTTCCTTCTGTGCGCCGCAGCAATAGCTCTGTGAGTTGCCAGCCCGTACGGTAATTGTGGGTGCATACGGTAATTTTGGTAGATGTACGGTAATACGGTAATTTTCAAATTTTTATCAAGACTGTGTTTACGTCATTTAATTATTACTAATTTTCCTTTTACAACTTTTATTCTAATAGATTTGTATTTTCGAATCATGGGGATAGTAGTACCATATGTATAGTGTCCCTGCGTCCTGATTTAAAGATTAGATTTATTTGGAAAGTTAAATCAAATGTGACAGTTCTTTTAGCGTTTCCTGTTTTAGTTTATTTACTAGGTTAGTTCAAGAAAGTCAGCAGTTGTATCAGTAGCGTTCACGTGTAACGTTCTCTCAAAGCAGTGGTTTGTACAGACTAACTATATAATTTGTGTATTTAGTATATTTTTGGCATGTGTTAAGCAGTGAAAATGGTTATTTGAATGGAATGCCGAGCACATTTTTACTGGATGGTAAGTAAAAATAATTAGAATTTGTGGAAGTGTACGGTAATTTCGATGGCAACTCCCCACAGTTTTCATCTCAATGGTTGGCAACCCTGCCTGAGCTTCTGAAGATAGTCCATTGCAACATCTATCTGCGCACGCACGTAAGCTGAAGGATTGACAACACCACTAATTTTTTTTAAATTAACAGTTACTACACCTAAAAACAGCACTCGTGTCCATACCCACCCGGGATTCGAATAGAGGAGCTTTCCCTGTATGCTCACATACAGACCAACTACGTCTCCGAGGGGTCAGGCTATCGCTGGAATATTAGGCGATTGGATTTTTCACGCCGTACTGTTATTCTGAAATCTGGTCTCAGGGCGGTCGCCTACCTGCAGTTATTTTCGCGTTTGAGGCTCTGAAGCGAGGCAACGATAAGGGCGACACTGCCGTGCGCATCACGTGCGCCATCGCCCTACGCGCAAGACTCTGAACTGGCGTGCAGTGTTTTCGCCGGTATGCATGTATAGGATATTCACGGTAAAATGAGCACTTCTGAAAGTCCTCTCATTTGGAATAATAGTCAGTAAATATGTTTCATATTAGCCTTAGACGTTGAGTCCGGTGGAATATACGCACTGTGTTCATTACTTAAAGCGCAGTATTTATTTTAAAATGTGTTTTAAAGGATAATAAATAGCTGAAACAAAAAAATAACTAGGGACTCAAAAGTGCTCACTTTACCGTGAACAGCTTGTGCATATGGGACTTCTAAGAGCGGTGGCCCTATAATTTTATTGGTGGCAGGTACGTGTCAAGGTTCAATGCTGGCTCTTATTTGATTCAATTTTTTTAATTTTATATATATATATATATATATATATATATATATATATATATATATTATTCGAAGAGTAGTAGGTGTGAATTGGAAGAACATTGCACAAGATCTATTAGCCTGGAAGGAATTAGAAACAACCTATGTGACACTAAATTGTAAAGTGGAGCTCATCGGGCTTAAAGAGGCTGCATCCTGAAAAAGGGATTGATATAGCTGCTTATTATATATATATATATATATATATATATATATATATATATATATATTATATATATATATATATATATATATATATATATATATATTATATATACACACACGCACACACACACACACAACACACACACATCCTTGTGTCCGGGAAGTATGCATATAGTCCGTAAAAACCGTTCTCAACGATGTTTGAGGACTCCAAAATAACATTTATAGTATTCTTGATATCTTGAAAATGCAACGTTCAATAGTTTCGTCAAAAAAAGGCGCCTATTTCAAACATGCAGCTGCGCAGTTCAAGCGACAGGTTAGTGATCAAGTCCCCAACGTCGCGTCGCGTCGCTCTATTGCAAGTCTGCACCCAGCTCCATGAAAACGGCAAGGGCTGAACGACAAGGTCACTGCCGGAATCTTGACTTTAAAGATGCACGAGTCCCGTTAAGCGTTGTGCCACGACGAAAACAAACGCGCCTCGCTGATAGTGAATGAGAAGTTGCCCTTGAAGCGCGCTGGGACCGCCCGAGAAGCACGACCGCAGGCACGTCACGATCTGCCGCAGGCCTTCGTCACTACAGTTATCCACCACGTTCGGACGTCGTTCCGTGTAATAAAGTATGTGGAGGCGGTCATCAACTCTCCTCCATCCGCCGGGTCGTAGCTTGTTCAGCTCTCCTCCCGGGCGAAACGCGTCTGTCTGCAGGGCTGCTCAATCCATGCAGTTCGACGTTGTTCTGACGTGAATACCTACGTCTTTCAAACCAGACCGCCACACGGGGTAAAGGCTGTTCATGATAAACTGAGCACTTTTGAAATCAACCTAAGAAAAAACTCATTGACCATGCTTGCATGACATATTATAACGGGCGCACCGAGTGACATGCGCCCAAGAACAGTAGGTAACGATGGATAGAAAGTAATTCCATATCTTAACGTCGAATAAAACGTTTTAGGTAACCATTTGTGTTAACTTAAATTTGCTTTTGCTTTCTATTTTTTTTCTTATTAATTCATTGATGTGTAAAAATAAGCGGATTTGCAAAATATTTACGTTTCTAATATTTACGTTTCTAATAATTTCATATTTTCACTTGACCGAGGCATGAATAAAGTGATGATCATGCAAATGTTAATTTTACATAAGGCGGAAGCTTACACAACGTGCATACAAGTAGATCTTAAGCAGGGCTTTCAAAAGTGCTCATTTTACCGTAAGAGCGATGTAACGTTAGCAGGGTGACTCATTCCGGAACTATAACGTCTTGACTGATGAAACTGTTTAAATGAATGTCTCGTTCTGTCAGTCATACATGACTACGGTGCAAGCTTTGGCGCGGCGCGTGCACGAGGTCCGCGGCGATTGGCGGCAATTCTGAGAGTAGGCGGAGTTTCCAGGTAGCATACCTTGCGACCCCGAAATGCTAACACGCTGGTTTTGGTGCCATACAAATGGTCTCGTTTAGATATATCGATTTAAGCCATAAAATTCAAGTGTCCATTTCGTTAATTCCATTTCATTCCCATACCCCCCATTAACATCATTTGCTAATGCAGGCGAATTCGCGTGAACCTGACGCAACCATATCCAGATGTTTTACGGGTGCCACGGTGGTATAGTGGTTAGACTACTCGCCTCCCACCTATGCGAACCGCGCTCGATTCCCGGCGGGGAATTTTCGCAACTGGGAATCGTGCCGGACGAAGCCGTCTGCGAGTTTTCTCGGGGATATCTCGTTTTCCCAGCCCTTGCTTCACCCTCATCGGTTCTCAAGGCCCGGTTGTTGAGGCACCCATATCTCTCCACTACGATTTTTTTACGTACACTTCCTGTTTCGTTGGAGCTGATTTGTTACTTTTTCCTTTAATAACGCAATTACCCCTTTCATAAAGTGATTTTTATACCTCAGCCGAAATTCTCCCAGTACGTTAAGCATTACATTAAACATAACCATACTGTTTGCTTCATGCTCGTGTAAATTTTCAAACAAATGACTTCCGTTTCTCTTGTTACAGTTAATTACTTCGCTGTTCTTTTATAATTACTCAATTGTTTCCCCTCCCTTTTTTTTTCATCCGTCAGCTGAGCGTAACAAACTTCTATGATAATGAATGAGACATAAGCAGCCTTGGTAACAAAAAGCCTATAAAATTTAAACGACCTATGGCAAATTTTGGATATTAAAACCAACTAAATATATCACATAGAGTAATTTAATAGATGCTGTTATTTTATTATTATTTCCCTTCATCTGCCCAGATTATCCGTATACTGAGAACTGCATTGAATGAGGAACGGTAAACCACCTTGAGAAAACATCCCGCAAAGTACAGCGGCTGAATGCCAACCTGGTAAAACCTGAAATTCTACACAGCAAACTGCCTTACGACTAAATACTTTCGCGGTGGTGGTAGTAGACGCGCGACTAGCTTCCATCGCAAACGTCATAGTTCTATCCCTGCAGCGGAGGAACTATTTGAGTTGGTCACGCACTCTTACACATAGCTATTTATAAAAGTCCGTGCTGGCAAGCCCGTAAACAATCGTACTGAAAGCTATGGTAGCCGAGTAGACCGCTGTTGGTTTCGACCAAACACTTTGCCATGAAAGCGACTGAAGACACATCCAAAACATAATTTATTTCTCCTTAAAGAATAATATATAAACGCCTAGAGCTGTGTTGAAATACGAAAACTGTAGCCCAGCTGCACGGAACTGACGTGTATTACGTTGTTACGATCCAGAAAAGCACTTCCTACTCAATTACAATAACACTTCATTATTTTATACGTATTTGCAATAACTGCCAAAGAAAAATCACATAATATATCCAGTTTACGTCTTATAGCAGTACTAAGAAATTATTAGTCGGAAAATTGAGTGCACATTTTTACACTTGATACCAATGTTTTTTATGGCATATAATGACGTGAAAAGCTTTGCTTTTCAGAATTATCGAATTTGTATTTGGTTTCCCCACCCATACTGAAGGTGCCTGGGCTTAACTAACCCAACATTCGTTCCGTCTTGTTGGCTGCAATCACAGCCAACGTCTTACTTCGTCTATCAGCTACGACGTATCGAAAAATCTTTATGACTAACGTAAAAGGTGCATAGTTGCAGTATAGTCACATTTTCGCTGTAAATTAACAGTTCACTCCAACTTTCGTTTACGTCGGGATTATGACAATCGATACATATCTATAATAACGTTCACGCAAGACGAATAGAACTTGATCTGTGTAATTTGAGCGGAATTTATCACATTTTTCACGCGTGTATGTTCTTCACTTCACAAAAACTTAAGTTTCTAAACGATGCGTGATAGATGTTGCTGTATCAAGAGGTATCTAAAATTTATCACATTTTTGTCCCAGCCAGAATAATGTTTGAATGAATGAGCTAAGGTTATTTTTCTCTCTTAGTCCAATCCGGAATACTCCACGAATACTAAAATTAAGCCAATTCTTCTTAACTAAAAATAACAGTAGGTAAAATTATCCCCATAACAGTACACAGAATGATCTTATTCTAAATTAGACACTAATTTTATCTGCCGTACTCTTCCTACTATTATTTTAAGTGCTAAGTGCTTAAGCAATATATCATAACAAGGAAAATACTTCATACATACACACATTAAGTATAAAATGTTTCTTGTTTGGTGAAAATGGCGTAACAGGCGCTGGGGGCAGAGTAAACGTAGCACCTTCCAAAATTTTGTAAAGTGAGCCAGAATGAGAGCAAATTGGCACTGAAACGGTTTTTTTTTTTTTTTTTTTTTTTTTTTTACCGCGATGCTTTGATATATTGTATGCAATCTCCAACAAATTGTTATAATGTATTTCTTACGCTTACAGACACTTTTTCTTCTGCGGTTATAGCCTATCTACTTTTTACTCAGCGTATAATTTAGGTTTTGTTCGCAGAGAAACGTAATTTATAAGTAAAGCATATATGCCTTAAGAGGGGCACCTAAAGTCCCCCTCCCCATCATCACCGCCCTTTCCCTTTCACATACTTCCAAGGCCAAAAGATTTGCCCCCTCCTAAGTTGCAAATATTGTTCCGCCACTATTATTTGGTACATGAAATACTGATAACTCTAGCCTTGAACATAGCTATCAGCTCCAGATGATACACCTATGGCTCAATTTGATCGTGTCTCGTCTTCTATCGAAGAATTTTCGAAAGCCCTTTCTCTCGCCCAATTTTTTTCTGAGAACGATGCTAGTTGATGGCAGTGGGATTGTAGCAAAGCGAACTCGCTTATTAAAATTAGAAACAAAGAAAATTCTTTCCCATCAAAAATCATTCAACAAAAAAAGCATTTCAATGCAGTTAGAATGAAACAAATTATTTTATGACAAAATGCCACCAAATTATTCTCATAAATTCTGGTCCTGTCTCCAGCACATTCAAACTACACAGTGGCCATAGGGCCTGGGGCCTGGGCCCCAAATGGTTAGTCCCTAATTTGTACGCGGAGCGAGTGGAAACCACAAGGTCGCTGACTCCTGCCTCGGTTCCCAGACTGAGGTCATAGCCCTGGTTGTTGGCAGCCAAGGAAGGGTTTGCCCCAGTGACTCTTACCTTCAACAAATTTCTTATAGTGCATTCACGGTTTCTTCGTATGTTTTGAAACGAAGCTTTTAAATATCAGCCTAGGAGTAACATGTCAACTTGTGTTTTAAATAACTTGTACAACACAAACCTAACCATTGTGATAAACTATAAAGTATTGTTTTCTTGAATAAATGATACTTTAACTTAGTATCTTCTATAACTTGTAATATTTATTTCGTATTAAATACGAATTAAAAACAGCGAGAGCAACGATGCGTTGGCAACTGCTAGTAAGAAATATTTCACAGTTAAAATATTATTTAAACATAGTTTATTGGTATGCTATTTGCAAATTAAACATTGCGTATTGATATATTTAAAATTTTAGGCAGCACTGAAGGAAACATCATACTTCACTGTTACAGTTAAAAATATCAGCGCAAATTATGATGCGAAAGCCCTAGTGGAAAAGTTTTTTTTTGTCCGAGGAAGATACATACTTGAATAGGCGAAGCGGAACACACACACACACACACACACACACTCTCTCTCTCTCTCTCTCTCTCTCTCTCTCTCTCTCTCTCTCTCTCTCGGGAAGTTTCGCACCGGTAGTAATAGCACGAAAATTAATTACACATGTTTTCAATTTTAGCATATTTCGTACTTATTACACCAAAAATAATGAATTTTGAATTTGTAATTTACAACTGAAACGAGATTTTATTGTTTGCATACTTATTATGATATACTCAGATGTGATGGCGGGGCGGTTACAATCCGAAGTTGGCAGAAGTGGCGATTGGCGACACCGACATTACAGCGTATTGGTTAACGCGTTAATTTCTATTCTTGTGAAAAATACTTCATCAAGTTTGTACACGTTGTTCTTTTTAAATGTACCTTGGCAAGTTACGATGTTATGATAAATCTGTTTTTCTACGGCAGGAAACTGTGTGTGTGTGTGTGTGTGAGCGCGTGCGTGCGTGTGTGTGTGTGGAAGAGTATCGTCATCTTTACTTTGCGCTGAACCTGTCTCTGTATGATCGCAAAAATTGGACGTGCGAAATTTGTACGTCTTAACTGTAAACTATTTTATGATGAAATTAATTTTTTGTAAGTTGCGTCTGTTTACTTATCACAACGCAACTTTGCCCTAGGTGTTTGAAAATTGAAACACAATTGTGTAATGTGCTTAGGTTTCTGTGGTTTGAATGTTTGCCACAATTCCAACCAAATACTAAACCCAGCCAGATAAATTTTAATAAATAATGAAACAAGCCTACAAAACAGTAAGTACCAATGCATAGCAATATGAGCGGAATGAAAGTTATGGTAGGCCTATTTGTGTGCATGTTCACCGCTATATTTTTAGTTTGTCGCTGCTACATACAAAATATAAGACATGAGTTGCGTGCTTGAATTAAATGTATCTTTTCGTTGGATTGGTTTACCCTTCGTTTTAATATTTATTCCAATCGAGGCCATCCATTTAAAGAAATAACCCAACACATTAAAAACACAAGGGTTAAATACTACAGTTCTTTCCCCCACAATTGTAACAGCGTTAAACACAGTCCCGGCAAAATACTAACGTGTATTATATGTGAAGTGCTAGCTATATCGTGTATAACAAATATGTTAACAATGTAAAATAATAACTGTCAGTAGTAGAACGAGGGAGGGGTGTTTCTACTTCACTTTTGATTAATCGGATTAACCCTATGATATCAAAGGGTTCATCTAATCAAATTTTTTTAAATCCGATTTTAATCCGTTTGGGATTAATTCTTAATCCGATTAAATAAGGTGTATTTTATCTAATTTCTTTGATTAATTTTTTGTGTGATGGGTATATTTTATTTTCCTTCTTTCTTTTTGTCTGTGGGGAGGGGGTAGCACGAGCTCTGTACGATGTTGATGGTGTGATGTCCTGGAGGCGACTAAGCAGAGTGGTGGGTTGCAATGTATAATATACGTGATGAGTAATGTACAACAGTGTGCTAAGTGTCATTTTTTTCTTCTAATTTTGATGTGTTTGTAGGGATGTTGGTGGTAGATAGGCGATTTTTACGAATATATTTAACACACGAGAGAAATTCAGAGTCTTTAAACGAGTTCTACGTACGAATAAATTACACGCATCGAATCGCAAATTTAAAACGACTATGTGAATAATAAGTGCAATTACTGCAATATGGAATTAAACGTAACATGAGTCTCGAGCTTAGAAATATAATTTACACGCGAGAGAAGTATAACATAAATACGTGAGTGTGAAATAAACGATCTACAACAAAATGTCCCTATAAATTAAACCAACAATGTATATATATATATATATATATATATATATATATATATATATATATATATATATATATATATATATCACACATATATATGACGCCTCTCGCACATACCTTACATGTCCGTCTGCCTGTCTGTGAGACTGGCGAGGAGGAATTTTAGAAACATAATCCAGACGTAAAAAGAAATTACGTGACTCCTAAATGAATTAATTAATGAAGCAAAATATCCCTATAAATTACTTTAATTAAACGACAGTCTTCCTAGACACATTAACAAGTTTACACGTATCTTACACAATTCAGCCTGGTGAATGATATTTTACGGCAAAAAAATTCTGAATACGATTTAAACCAGACACAATCACATACCTGAAATGATATTAAAATAAGTCCGTTCGATGTATAAATGAGTAGCACTTACGTCGAGTTGTGAGTATATACGTGTAGCGCGTCCGATAGACAACTGTGTTTAAAATAAGATAAAAACACGTAAATGAAGGGGGGGAAAAATGTTTAATGTTTATGAAACTCACTGCATTTGTTAACACAAATGGTATTTTAAACTGCTAGGAATTTTCGCAGACTGAACTCAGAAACGTGATTTGAAAATCTTATCGCAATATTGACTTAACACACGAAAAAAAAGTTTCCCGATAAAATACTTTCATATTAAAATGTTAATCGCAGTTAGCACTAGAGATGAAGGTAGGTGCGATGGTCGCCAGTCCGTAGTTGCGGTAACCCGCGATTGTAACCTCGTCGTCTGCCAAGTTTCTAGAGGTGCGGTGAAGACGAGAAAGAGCTGGTGAGGTATACATCCATCTAGTCCAAGCGTTGACGACCAACTGAAGATGGCCGGTTTGACATCACTGGGATGCTACTCCCTTAGCACGGGGGGGGGGGGGGGTTTGGGTCCCTTGTGAGGGACCTTGGCCACCCAGACGGTTATCAGTTAGCTTGTGGAGGCGAGGAGAAGCTAACCCCATTCCCCCTCCCCACCCATCAAAAATACTAACTGCTGCGGAGCAAACACTGTTTTACAGGATTCCTAGGGTAGCGTCTGGGAGCTGTTTCCATAGCTGTATTTTACTCTTCTTCTCTCTGCCTGTACGGGACAAAGGAGAGTGGTGATGTTAATTGAATTAATCAGCGCGGAATTTTAAAGTTCAGGACTTCTGAAGTACTGTCACGATCTCCCTGTGAGAGAGCTAGCGACAGTTTGGTATAAAAAGTGGAGGTTATTGCCAAATGAAGTTAAATTATCGATATAAGTTGCTTTCCCATGACTGGAGTGGCAAGAATTATTATAATTAGATTAATTATTTGCGTATTGTAGTGGTGAATTTAAGTTGCGCGAGAATCTAATTTCCGTGTAGTTGTTATAGTATTTTACTTGAAATCTAGTGAGTTATTGTTAAAGAAACCTTAAATAAGTTAATTTGTGAGTAAACCAACTGAAAATGGTGCCGAGTGTCCAGAGAGCTTAAGATCGGGGGGTGGGGGGGGGGGCTGCCTGCTTGTAGCCATCCCCACCCACCTTCACCCCCCCCCCCCCCCCGCCAGACTGCTACCCCGGGCTGCCTGCGATTGTCAGTTTTTCGGCAATGTAGCAAGATGGTGTCAACTGCCTAGTTGTGTTCATATCGAGGGCCCTGCCTGATTATAGCCACCCCCTCCCACCTCCACCCCACAGAACCGGCCCGAGTCCAGGATGCCCGCCACCCCTACACCCCTCCCCTCAAGCCATGTCTGCGAGGTCCTGGGGGTCAAGAACACCTCCCACCCCTAGTCGCGTAGGTTACTTGCCTTGAAATTTTAGTTTTCTGAAGAGCTCCATTATCGATCGAGCCTGGTGTTCGCAAAAACCAGATTTAACACCCCAGCTTCAGCCCTGAGAAAGTTTTTTCGTATTTTTTCGTGAGTTGGCGCCCTTGCAGTATCTGTTTCACGACAATGCACCCCTCTCCCACTCCAGTATTCGGAACACGTTTTTCTAGTGTTGGCTTCCCTACTTCGGCTCGCCGGTCCATAGCAATCTGAATGCATACCCCGAGAGATTTCGCCTGACTCGCTGTTGTTTCAACCATACGCAACAGGTCGGCTATATGAGCAGCAAAATGAAAGAAAAAATTTTTACAAGTCCTTGAAATCAAGTTACCAATATAAGCCCCAGATTTTTTTAAAATTCAAACATCAGCTGTTAACTATAATCCAGGAAACTTATAAATAAAAAAAAATCATGCAGAAATACAAGACTTATTTTATTCACTCGTTAGTACAGAACTGTTTTTTTTACAAGTATTCAAACAAGACATATTTTCATTAAGAAATGTTTTTATTATCAATTCGACGTATATTTATTCGTATAGGAGAGAAAAAATACTGGGAGAAAATTGCCCATCTCTTTTAACGAGATCTCGAGGGCCGATGAGGGGAAAACGTTCGGAGTTGGAGCAGCACTGGGTTGGACTGGATCGCGCGAATGAGACTAGGAAAACGAGAGAGGATCTCCGATAAAACCCTTATATCAATGGCAACGTCTAAAACGACATCCACATATTGCGAATATTTTTTTTTGTTTTTATAGTGTGACATGCCCGAGGAGGCGAGCGTGCTAACTGCTCAACCAACGCGTTCCCTCTCTTTTTATGTCTAACCAAAAACTTTCCAACACGAAAATGCATTCCATGTAACATAAATTTATGTATACATTTGAATTTATTTAATATTTTAACAGTTTCTGACGTAAGTTTAACGAAACAGTAGTACATGTTTTTCGGAGTTGGAATATAGCGATTTTCAAAATTATTCTTACTTTTTTTTACCAAAAGGTCCAAATCTATGTAAATTTACGAGAAATATACGGATATTTTTACATAACTTGACTTGAATTTTATTATTTTTTTATTAAAATACTAGTTTAATTTTTTTATATTGTGTTTGTTTTCTCCAGACATCATAGTGTTGTATCTCGAAGAGCTGTAATTTGTGTGCATATATGCAAAATGAAATTTTTAAATTGTTTACTAGATTCTGTTCGGTGCAGTCGTAAAGGTATTCGAGGCTCACTTTCAATATATCCCTCTCGGATTTCATAAAAGTTGACCAGCATGTCGTCATGTCTCCTACTCCAACTTTAACTTGAATAGCTGGAGTGGATGAAGGTTTTAACCTGCTACCTCGTTCCTTTGCAAAATTTATTCATTCATTCAGACGTGTTTGATTTTCTCCATGTATTTTTTTTTTTTCCCTCAGCCCTTCAAAGTTAGTTTTTTATTCTAATTTTAATTTAAATGATATTATAAGTTTTTAAGTCAAGAAGATTGCACCTTCTTTGTGGAAGCAAATGAAGTTAGTAAATTTGAATTTAAATACAAGTCATCAGCTTACCAATACTGATAGACACACACTCATAGCATTGCAACAAAACATTGTTTTCTCATCACTCATTACACATAAGATATTATTGAAGAAAGTTAGTGATCTGTGGAATTAACAAATAACAAGTCACACTATTTATTTTTAACTTAAAAGAAAATGTTTGATTAAAAAATTCATAATTACTTTCAAGACAGAATAAATTATACATCTTAGGATCAAACATGTTACATCACAAACTTTAAATGAAATACAAACTTTTTTTGCTGTTGCCTTCTGAAAAATCATCATAACTTAAAATCGATATTTCTAGTTACATCACAAACCTTAAATGAAATACAAACATTGTTTACCACTGACCTCTGAAAAATGTCACATACCTAAATCGTTAATGTATATTACATCACAAATTATAAAATAAATAAATACAATAATTATTTTTGTTCATCATGTTAACATTTACATGTCCAAGCCAAACAGGCTTTTTAACTAAAACTCCATCTTGTGTCATTAAAACTGTAAAAAATAATCGCACTATATACTGGTACAACATCAAAAATATTCAAGTACTCTAAAATTTACAGGTACAAGCCAAACAGGCTTTTTGACCATTAAAAACTCTCCTGTTCACCATTGCGCTGTGAAAATGTGTTTGGAGTGAAATTTTTTTTTACATCATTATATGATTGAAATAACAATAGTAAAGTTTATTAAGAAACTTTCCAACATGAGTGAATGAAATTTCTTTCAAAATCGTTACAACTATATATTTTCAATCATTAAACTGTAAAAACTATTCACCCTATTAAAAGTAAAAAAATCATTACAATTTTTTAATAATGAAATAATTTAGACATGGGCACTGTGGCAGATGGTGCTGCAAACTTGGAAGTCTCTGGGGAGAAAATATTTAGGCTAAATAAACATACGAAAGGAATTCATTTTACATCATATTATTTACAAAATAAATACAAACACAAACTGTTTCAAAAATTAGCACACATGTATATATATATATATATATATATATATATATATATATATATATATATATATATATATATATATATATATATATATATATATATATATATATATATATATATATATATATATATATATATATCTGATAAACCACACAGATTTCCAAAACACACAAACAAGTACAGATTGCTCCAAAACATACACAAGTGACTACAAGATGATACGAAATATATTAAACAATTATTTCAAAAATATATACTAAAAAAAAAGTTGCTTAATTATTTCTTTTCGAAACAAAGTCGAAATGGTTTACTCCAATGTGCTAATAACTTGCTGTTATTCAATTTACATTTTGATTTCTGTATTCACAAGCAAGTTATTTTGTTGTCTTGTTGATCCATCTTAACGAAGTAGTGGAATACATACAACCAAATACTTTTTATACTAAATTGCACCCATTACTTCTCTCATTCCAAATAATGGCATATGCTTTTTGCTCAATGCCACCTACAAATATTTCACAATTATTTAGATAATGTCTGCAAATGTCTTCAATATTCTCATACTCTATACATTCACTTTCCCATTTTAAACCATGGTGATGGTTAGAAACCCATTAATATATTTTCTTGTATTCGGGAGTTAAGATTTTTCCTAGTCAAATGGTGATTTGAAGCTCAATACAGTTGTATGTTCTTCCATATCAGTGATAGCTAATTCTTTAATGATAATTTTTTTTCTGCACACTGAAATCCTTGCACATTACAAAACATTTCGTCGTAGGCATGGTTCATCATCTACTGACTCAATTAATTATTTTCACCAGCTTATCTCTTACATTGTAACTTGCTAATCTATCATGAATTATAAGTGTAAGCTTGCATATTTGCTATAATTGGTGTATTTGCAATAATTTCAATTCATGAATCAATCACACCATTTGTAATTTTGTCATCCTGTTTACTTACATCAAACACAAATAATGTTACTCTGGTTTTAAATGATTCGGGTTCTAGGATCAGTGAACTGATTTTGTTACAGTATGTTTCCTGAAACCTTGAGATATAACATATGAAATAAGGAATTCCCCATTTTCAAAGTTCAAATTTAAATACTATAAAGGTAAGTTGGAATGTCTAGATACAGTTTAATATTTTTCATGTAACTATCGAATATTGATCTATCAGCTTTCAAATTGTTTTGTCGATTTTTGAAAATAAATAACATATCTCGGTTTTTCCGATGAAAAACTTGATTTCACATTCCAAATGACTTTTTGTGATGCTGGTACAATTGGAAACATCTCCAAACCCCACGATCTTAATGCAATATCTAAATTCTTCACTTTTTCGATAAATTTTAAAAACTTTACACGTTCATGAGTGTTAATTTCAATATGCATCATCAACCACTCCACACTGCTTAACTCAAATGTTACACAATAGAATAACTAATTCTTGTTTAGCATTTAATATGACATATTTGTAGTCCTCAGAATAGTCCAAAACCATACTTAACGGTATAACAACTACGTATTTTCCACCTGGGGTTATTTGTAGTGAGTAATCACTAGTATTGTTACACCCAGCCATAAGCCCTGTATAAAGATTGTTTACAGTTCCTGAGAGCTAGTTCTTTATCATGGAAGTAATTCCCCCATATCGTGTTTGATCGATTTCCACTCCATTTGGCAGATATGCAATTCTGTGGATTAAATGAAATATTCCATTTCTTACTATGCATCGGCTGTATTTTATTTGTTACTCTAAGCCTTAATCTAGATTTCAACGGTAATGTGTAACTATCATAATTTTGTATTGAAATCTTTTCTTTCGATGGAAACGTGTTCGGACCAGTTCGGAACAGTGATTGCATTTTCATAGCTCATCGGTTCTTCAACATTAAGTATGTCTTCCATTTCTATTAACAGTATATCCTGATTCTTTTAAATAAAATTAGTTTTCTCGAGTTAACTTTATGGGTATCTTATTTGAAGTGAGTGTTTAATGTTGATGTTTATGTCTTTTTATACTTCCTTTCTTCGAAATATGTTCCTTAGTAACATAGTTCTTAAAAGAACCACCTACTTAACGTCCGAATTTAATATTGTATACAATACCCATTATGATTGTAATGAGCAACACAATTCAACTGTTTATATAGCTTTTTTTATGTAAACACACAGCAATGTCTTTGTTTCTAAAAATTAATAAGTTTACCATCTTGATCGACTATTGTAACAACTATTTCATCAATGTGATTCACTATATCAATGAATTAGGTTTTTCAATTATTTTATATCCTGGAGCTACAGCACACATGAATACATGTATTGTATTTGTTGTTTTTCCATTCAAATATGAACTGCCTAAAATATTAACATTTATACAACATACTGACAGTATATTAACCTGTTTTAATGCTTCATGTAATTGATTAATTGGATATACTCTCCGTTCATAACCCAACATATTTGCAATTGCACTGTTTCCCGAGAAATTGATACTGACATTACTATACATCGCACTAGTTAACATACTTGGATTCCCACATAATTAGAAATGTACATCTCCAGGTAATGTCGCTTTAATGAATATTTCAAGGTCATCGAACTCATAAGACCTACCGGTATCACAATCTTGTACGTTTTTTCACCAATATTAGCCATAAATAATTGGTTATGCATATCAATGTTTGGTATACTGTTGTAACTAATTCTTTTAGACTTATTTGCCATTCCCATCTAACTCCAACGCAGGGAAATATACAGCATGCAATTGCGACGAATTACCACTTAATATCAACATAATTGATATATTAGTAATATGTTTTACAATTACATTTACTTACATGCCCTATTTATAGCCAAAAAATGTAAACATAAACACTGCAAATGATTGTATTTGGTAATTGTTCTGTTTTGTAATTATACCTTAATTGTGTGTTTTTAAAATAATTACGTATTTCAATTGGAGGACGTAAGTCACCGAAACTGTCATAATCCAATGATTGATTTACTTTTTAATTAATGCAACCCAATGTGTTCCTTCATTTAATTTCGAATCTAAATTAACAATCATATATTCATGAACATTTGGTTCCTTTGGTAAATCATCTCTCATACAAAAACCTCGGAAATAGGGAATATTCAGTTTCTTTACAAATACTTAATGTCTTTATGACTTTCTGCATTTTTTTCACATTTGGAGTTTTTTCGTCCTTATCCAACTTTATAAGGTTTCAAATACATTCCTTCACCTTTTGATCTAACTACTCTAATTGCCAAAACCCCTCCAAGGATTGAAACAAGAGCTGTTAATGCTGGAAATAGGAATGGAATGATTTTTCCTTTCTTTGTTTTTCATTTGGTTTTACGTTTTAGATCCATGCCTTTCTTCACCTTCACGTGCATAGCTTTATCAACAACCCAAGCTCCAAGTTTTTCACCTGCAGATGTAGATGGATTTTTCCTTATATTTGCTGCTTTATCGGCTAAAATTGTATCCCCTATATGTCTTTTTTGCAAATTGTTTGTTCAATCGTAAACCATATAGTGTTCTTTACACACGTTATCCAAAGAGTTTATTCCTTGATCATTCCGTGCCAAACATTTTGCAAGTTTAGTACCTGATCCATAATAATTGTATTTCGGTAAATGTAATTCAAATGGTAATTTATTAATCAATGTATACAATACACTGCAAAATTTTTTGATACGTTTAGTAGGAGCCATTGTTTTCAACTGAACGTAAGCCTATATGTAGAAATATATTTATAATTTTATGTTAGTACGTTATGTAATACTGTGTAATTGTGTAGAAATGAAGGTTATAAAACAAAATGTACATATACTGGTAATTGTAAATACAAAAGGAAACATAATTGAACAGAAAGATGGTATTCTTTTATCATCAAATATACATTGTAAGAAGACCTTCATGCGGAAAAATTTGTGTTATTATGTCGTTGTTGGAGCATCCGAATGGACTTAAATTTGAAAACATATATGTGTTTTCTAAAACAATACAAGAAAAATATATAAGATTAGCGAGCATTTTATCATTAATTGAAGGAATGCGATATTTCCCTTTTACAAATAAAGAAGATACAGTGCCTCCGAATGAAGCATTACACAATTCCGTATTTATTTTTGACGATGTTTGGTGTGAACCACAAGGTGAAGTACAACAATACTATAGTTTTGATCAACATTCAAACGTTGATTGTTTTTATCTATTGCAAAGTTATGCATGTATACCAGAACATAATTTATGCGATAATGCAGATATGGTAATTGTGTTTAAAATGGATAGTATGAATCTGCAACATATTTACAATGATTGTGTTTAAGGCAATATTACATTTATAAAATTTAAAGATATGTGTTTTTACTGTTGGAAAGAAAAATACAGTTTTTTGGTGATTATATCAACACTTCCCCTATATAAAGGCAGATATAGGTCTGGTATTGACAGTTTTTTACTTCCAGGCGAAGAACAATAAGTATTTCAAAGTTTGGACATATCGGTATAAAACACAATCATTACAATAGCTGTTTAACCATAAATCGCGATGGAAATTGTCATTTGAATGGACATACATTACGCAATATGGGTATGGCTTAGAAATATAGCGATGCGGTAAAAAAAAAGCTATGTGGAGGACTTAAACACTATTACGCTAAACTTATTTAAATCGCAATCAAACTATATTCAAGAGAAATTAATAAAGTTAGTTAATTTGAATGATAATGTTTATAAAAACACGACTGTAATTGTAAACATTTTAAGCAATATTAGCACTGATTTGCAGAGTAATGGATTTAGAATAGAAGAATGTTTAAATAGATTTGGTAAGGATTTTAACGTTATGACAAACATAGTTTTAACAACACAACTCACACAAATGCAAGAAAATTTAAGAGTTGGAATTATTGAAGTGCTAAATGCTACTATTACAAAACAACTTGAAACACAAATGGAACAAATAATGCAATATATAAGAGATGAATTGATTAATAAACAGATTTGAGAAAACAAAATAATGATTTGGAAACACGAATGAACTTTTTTAATCAATTATTTGAAAGCTACAACTCTAAGTAAATTAGATGTAGTTTAAAAATTGATAAGATTAAAAGAGCTCGAATTAATCGACCTATTGTATCAGTTAAAAAATTAACAACTTAATTCATATATAGACTGAATTTCATGTAATTTAATCAAAACATGTCTGTCTCTGCTTCGGAATTACATAAAGTTATATCTGCATGAAATAGAAATATTTACAAGTCAAAAAAGCCCGTGTGTAATGGGATCTTTTAAACAAAGAAATATTTAAACCTGTTACGAGTAGAATGGATACATTGCATTCTGTGTTGAACAAACCTAAAGAAACAGCTTTGGAAATTAAATCGGATAAAGAACCTTTAACAAAGAAAAAGCAAGCTCTTTCTCAATTAACACAACATTGTTTAGCTTTAAAACTATCTATGTCTACAAGCGATATGAGATTTGGTGTTAATCGAAATGAAAACAACTGGTTCCTGGGAGATTCGTTGATCAAATTTTTGCCTGAGAGTAAAATTAAAATAGGTAATTATGTAACTGATGTCAGTTAAGGATTAATTGAATTATTGTTTAAAAACTTTTCTAATGGATATTCTGCCACCGATTTGCAGAAATATAAAGAACTTATTCGTCGAACTAATGCTAATATTCGTTCAGGAGATGAAAACCACCCAAAAATACATTTAATAGGAAATATAGTAAGAAGTTGAATATATAAAGATAAAATAGACAACCGCTTTTCACCTGTATATTGGAACAATCCTAATGATTTGGTAGATAGATCAAAACTTCTCATCACTTCGAGAGAGTCTGGGAATAATTCACACATGAACGAAATTGTTTATATTATTGAAGAGGTAACAGAAGATGCTTATATACCAAATGAAGTTTAGCAAGATTGCTAAAGAGCTCAACACTCCTGCAAGGATAAGATATCCTAGTAGAAGAGTTATAACTCATGGTTTTTAAATAACCTTTTTCAAGTCGATTTGTGTGAAATGATATTGCTCTCAAAATACAATAAGGGATACAAGTATATTTTAACTGTAATAGACGTTTATTCGAAATATGGTTGGGGTATACCTTTGAAAAACAACGCTGGGAAACAGTTTACCGATGCAATGAAGATTGTTTTGGAAGAGAGAGAGGGCCAAATTCGCTCCAAATCGACAGAGGAAAAGAATTATTTTCTGCACCGTTCCGGAACCTAATGACTGAATATGGTATTAATTACTATGCAGCGTATTCGTAGCTTAAAGCCAGTGTTGTGGAACGTTACAACAAATCGATTAAGCATTTAACATCGAGGGGGACTTACAAATGGGTTGATGTTTTGCCTGAAATAATTAAATTTTATAATTGCAGATATCATAGAACTATTAAGATGGCTCCCAAATAAGTTACGGATAATAGTTTTATGAAAACTATTTTTAATAATGTTAACGTCATCGACGAAAGAAAAACAACTGTATGGGGAATTTATACTTATCTCGAAGCAGAAAGGGATCTTTGAGAAGAAATTAATGGTGAAATGGTCTTTTGAAATATTTAAAATTATTTAAATTAGACAAAAACACAACCCAGAGTGTATGTCATAGAAACATATAACGGAGAACCAATAAAAGGAGGATTTTACAAACATAAACTGCAAAAAGTCAGTTCTCCAAATGAGTATTTGGTTAATAAAATCATTAAAAGGAAGAAAGATATGTCTTTGGTTCGATAGAGTGGATTCTTAAAAGCACACGACTCCTAGGTTAAGAATCAATATCTTAAAATATTGTAATATAATGTTTGTAAAAATTTCTAATACTAAATAAATTATTTTAAGTTATATTTTATGTGTTATTTGATTTAATAAACCTCTGGATGGGGATTGGACGTACAATTGATTGTGTAATCATTCCCCTTTTTGGTTGGATTAATGTTTCATTGGATTAATGTTAGAGCAATAATCCAGTGTGACTAAATCCTTTTAATTGTGATGTCATTCACATCTAGGTGATAATCCGTTACACTTGATATGCAATTCAATTCGTAACTGTTATAGATTCGTTAAATTGGAAATTCGCATTTAGGTGTTAATTGGGTGTATTTGGTACATATTGTAATTCTTTGTGTTTGGGTGGTATTCTTGTACAAGAAAGTGAACCGTGTGTAACACGCTTTAGAAATGAGCGTTATTACTTCTCGCACCATCCCACTCAAAAATAATTTTATTCCAGTATCCAGACTAGTTTCCAGTTGCTGTACCATAACAATAATTTGGACGCTCGTACTGAAACATTGAACTGTCTCTAATATGCGTGACGTAGATATCACAATTTTCAGTTTTTTTAAATGCATGAGTTTTTACTATTTTACATAACCATTGCGAAAACATTAACTTCTTATACTTCGATTAAGAGCTACACAATCATCAACCAGAAATAGCAGTTGTATACAAAAATTCTAATGGTTCTATATAAAAATTCGTAAGGAATTTCAGACTTTTGAAATTACATCGCTAAACCTTGTCGACCTTCAATCATGTTGTATACTCTTGGAATCTGATTTTGACGACTTGCTCGCATTGTAGGTTTCGAAGGCCTAAGAAGAGGGACTATCCTTAAAAATTATTAATCAGCGGGGGGTTATTCAGTTCTTCACTGAAACAGGGCTGTTCAAGTAAACGATATAATATGCCAACAACATAATACGTACTTATACCTTGGTAAATAAGAGATGATAGCTATTCTGTGTTTTCTCAGCTACGATAATACCTGACGTATTACTGATTTGTGTGATGATATGTCGCGAAATTTTGCGCTCTTTGAATGCCATTCTCGGTTTAGCGAAGCTACGCTATTAAAACAAGTTATTTAAAACAATAAATAAAATAAAATGAAACCAGTCCGACACCGATTTCACAATGCCTACCTCTCCAATTAGTATATTTTATTCAGTTACTTATTTACAAATATATAAAAGTAGGCAAGTATAAAATAAGTTACATTTTTACACTATGTATTTTATACAAATTAACTAATAGTTTATATTTTTCATCATAAATTGATAGTATGCTTTAGCTACCTGTCATTCCGGATACCCAAACCTCTTTTGAGTTCCCTAATTTACACAGTGCATGGAGTTCTGAATAGTAAAATTTAAACATTTTATTTTAGGGCTTACGTAAATTGACATCAAACGTACACTTCACTTATAAAAATATTATTACACACATAAATACATACATAAATTACACACATACATTCATTATACATATATTTTCCAGATATTTAACGAGCTCTGAAAACAGTATTGTATACTTAATGTAGACTAGTCACAGACGGTAGAAAAACAGTACTCAAAAGTTCATAAATATAGTTTCGTTAAAACTAGTCCAATTACAGTATTAAAAAGAAATATTTCATCCCACACTGCTCTCTTGAGCTACTTAATGCAACTTTTATTCATATCGATACGGCATACGAACCACGTGGGAAGGATTGATAAGAGGTGATTGGCCGGACAGAAACTGTTGTGAAACGAACACCATACACAGTCCCGATTCTGTAACGGAGACACTGGCAGAGGAATTCAAATCCGCCGTTTCGGGAGAGGAAGACAGTTTTCCTTTTAGTGACTAGAAATGCCACGATAAAATAAGGCTCGGTGTTTTAACACAGTCCATCTCACTCATCGCATACGAGTCACGTTTTGAAGACCAATTCGAAAAGCTTGAATGGAGTCTAAACTATACGCGATGCCCAAGAATGCTGTTTTGAATCAAAACAAGAAATTAAACACCATATTCTGAACATTTCGAGAGTATCTGAGAAAAATGTCATGTTACATGTAAAAAGAAGTAGCAGTTACTCGATTCACTATTTAATACGTTTCTTAATAACTTATTCCGTTTTGCGACCACAACGATATGGGCCGCTCAACGTCTGACTGATGGAACTGCATATGGGCAAGAAACTTATTTTTTTAAATGTGTGTCGTAATATCAACTATCGAACATTCGGCATGATTAGACAAACCAGCATATCAACATACAAGAAGCTCCACTTCGTACACACGGTCACCTATTGCGCCTGTTTATTTACAAGTTGTTCGATTATAAATATGTTAGATCATAGGCTAAAGGTAAATAGACTTTTAGTTGGCCTGAGATTGGTACTGAATCTGATATTTCTGTAGTTGCCGAAATTGCATGCAACTGTTAGCACATTTAAATAATAAATTCCCCTATAAATGTACAAGTTTACTGGTTACGTTTAAAACTATGCACTACAAAAGCCAAAATCATGGGAGGGAAAGTGATTTCGGAAAAGCAATAACAACCCAATTAGTTATCGGAAAAAAAGTTAATAACTTTAGCATAGCATTATTCGCATGATAAAAAAATAATTTAATCAACATGATAGTTATAACCGTTGCTGAAATTAACATTCATTAAAACCTTAGTATTTTTTCATAGGCTACTATGATATATACATACGACGTGTTTGATATTTTCTTATAATTTAAAATCATATAAACTACATAAATCTATCTAGGTTAAGTCTAAGCAACATACGTAATTTTCACACGTTGTTAATGTTACGTAAGTGTTAAGAACGGGTCTATCTTGAATTACCTTGGCTCGCGGAATAGGTACCCGTCCTACTACCACAACCACCAGACCAGATCTCTTGCACAAGGTGAACTTGTTGCACCTCTATACAATTTATGTTGAGTAGGGACCACTTTTGGAACAGTCAATGGACAGAGACTTTGAAGTAAGTGAAGACGTTTGACAATCCTGTCAACCAGAACGCTTTACTGAACTATCCTCTCCACATTCAAATATGTGTGTGTAAAGACTGTTCACGATAAAGTGAGCTCTTGTGCAATCAACCTTACGAAAAATGCACTGTCCCTACCTGCATATATTGTATGGTCGCAATGAGTGACATGTGTCCAATAAAGTTGGTACTGATGGAGGGCAAAGTAGTTCCATATATTAACGTCGAACAAAGGTGTTAGGGAACCATTTGTGATAACTTAAATTATTTCTCTAGCTTCCTGGACTTTTTTAATGCATTGAAGAGTAAAAATGAGTAGATTTGTACAATATTTGCTTTTCTAATACTTTCGCAGTTTTACTTGACCGACGATGACTAAAGTGGCCCATGGCAATGTTAATTTTACATAAGGCGGAAGAACACACAACATGCATACAAGCAGATCTCAAGCAGGGCTTTTAAAAGTGCCCATTTTACCGTGAACAGCGTATAACTGTTTGTTAATGTTATGCAGTCTTTTCTTGTTTAGACGGACACATGCGGTGTATCAGAAAGGGAACTGCGATGTAAAGTTTGCACGGTGATTCACTCCGACACTCTTAAATCCGTGACTAAAAACACGACTGAAATAAATGTGGTCTCGTTCGATCGGGTGGAAGAGTACGACGCGAGCATGACCCTGAGTTGGCGCTGCACATGCGCGAGCCGCGGGTGGGGTCCACGGCGTGGGCGAACATTTCCAACGGTAAGTTATATCTCGCGATCTCGATGTGCTGGGGCGCTTATTTTGACGTCAAACTGAATATCTCGTCTATACCTGTCAATTTAAGCCATACAAAACACGCATCCATTTATTAACTTTCATCTCCTTCCCATATTACGAAGGAAATGTTACCCGCTGATGCCGGCGTATTCAAGTAAAACTCACGGCCTTGTCTCTGACACGGTCAGCCACCTAGGTCTTTTCCCCCACGTATTTGGTACAGCTACCACGAATTACGTAAGTAGTGTTCCACAACTGTGACGCAATGAAAATTTAAGACTTGCATAAATAACGACAATAATAAAGGGGGATGCAAATATATGTTATTCGCTGTTTCTCCAAACTTCTAAAATTTTGAAAAAATCCCTCTATATATGACATGTTTGGTTATTTTCTACATATGTCATATCATATGTGTTCACATAAAAGTCTCTTGTTTTTTGTTAACTTGAACTTTTACTTATGTTTTATTTATTAATTGCGATATCTCATTTATAATTCTTATGATTAAATACAGTGAGACCGTATGTATAAGTTGGTAATAGTTCTTCTGAAAAATATTATCTCGCACGAATGCGGTACGTTGTCCCTTTGGTGAAATTTTGTAGGCTTGGTTAAGCTTTGTTTGCACGACGCGAAGGAATATTCTGAAAGCACAACTTAGGCTTCACAAAAGTTGTAAGCAACCGTAAATGTACTATACCAAGAATTTTCATTTATTCTTGCCCTTTATGTAAGCAAAGAAAATCTACTTAGCCGCCTCTACCTGTCGCTTGAACTGCGTTCCAGAGTATTCAAAATCCGCGTACTTTTATGAAACCAATTAACATATTCCCATTACACTGATGTACGAAAAGAAAACACATTAAACACGAGGTACGAATAACACTCTAAAAACATCATACCCGTTAGAAATAACACTCCTGAGCCGTCCAACATAGATAAAACGACTTTTTTACACTGGGATATTTCAAAATATACTATTCTCAAACATGCGAAACTATTATAGGACCTGTATTGAACTCAACTTCACGATTTACACCAATAGAAAGATAGGGTCATCACGCTGCACGATGAGAACACTGCACGCCAGTTCTGAGCCTTGTGCATAGGGGCAATGGGGCACTTAATGTGCGTGTCTTTGTCGCCCTTATCGCTTCCAAGTTTCACGGCCTCAAATGCGTGAAACAGTTCCAGGTAGCCTAAGAACCCCCACTGAGATTAGAATCAACACCATGGATCCCTGGCCATATATACATATATTGAAGTTCCTCGTTTGCTGTAATCTTTGTATCATCTATACTAATATTATAAAGAGGTAGTGTTTGTAACTTTGTGTGTTTGTGTGTTTGCATGTAGGAGGTAATCTTCGAAACTACTCATCCGATTTTAAAAATTCTTTCACCAGTAGAGTGCTATGTTATCACTGAGTGTCATAGGCTATATTTTATTTTAAAAATCAATAGGGATCCCAACTAAAACTCCAATAATGTAACCCAAAGTGTAAATAAATGACCTATAAAATTCCTTACATTGCGTGCGCTGCGAAAACTATTGATGATAGAACAAAATAATGTACTACGGCTTTGCAGGACGGACAGATTCGGAAAATAAAACGTGCTGCGTGCTGCGTACGGCGCCAACCTTAGAAGCTCTACTGCCATTATGGGGGGAGTTACTTTTGTGTTTGCTGAGGATTTTCGGCAGACACTCCCTGTAGTTACAAAAGGGACGCGTGCAGATATCATCAAAGCATGTCTTAAATCATCTCCCTTATGGAGTTCTATTCAACACCTAAATTTGCGAACGAATATGAGAGCCTATCTTGGTGGAGACACGCATAAAGATATCCCACAACAATTGCTCAGACTTGGAGAAGGAGTTTTTTCTTCTCTAAATTTGGGCACTAATTCTGCTGAAATCATTTTAAATGAGACATTAGGTCAGATAGTCCACAGTCTGCAGCATCTTATAGAAGCAGTATATCCGGCCTAGAAAATTTACTAGAAAGAGACTTTCACTGGTTGTGTTCCAGGGCAATAGTATCGCCTAGGAACGACACTGTCAATGAAATCAACAATCTCATTATACAAAGAGTTCCCGGCCAAGTCAAAACCTATAAGTCGATTGACACAGTCACCAATGTTGACGATGTCGTCCACTTTCTTCAAGATTTTCTAAATTCGCTTAATCCTTCTGACTTGCTACCTCACGAACTATCATTAAAAGTCGGTACTCCTATCATGCTTTTAAGGAATATAAGCCCTCCTAACATGTGTAATGGCACAAGATTGCTCATTAAAGACTTGAAAGAAAATTTGATTGTCGCGACCATCCTCACCGGTCCAGCAGCCGGCCAGCTGGCAAACATCCCGAGAATTCCCATGATTCCCACGGATTTGCCAATATCTTTCAAACGGTTGCAATTTCCCGTAAAAACATCGTTCGCGATTACTATTAATAAGTCCCAAGGTCAAACTTTATCTTTGGTTGGAATCGACCTACGAAAAGAGTGTTTTTCCCATGGCCAACTACATGTTGGTTTATCACGCGTTGGAAGTCCCGAGAAACAGTACATTTTGCTACCAAACAATAACAGGACGTCAAACATTGTCTACAGAGAATGTCTTAGCCAATAACATATTAAATACTTCTATCTCAGATAAATTGCATTGTAATATAATGTATATTAATATGAAAAATTATAAAAAAGTAAAAAAATATCAAATAGAAAAAGCAAAAAAAACTTTAAATGATAAATTATTTAATTAATTATTAAATTATGTGCTTTTTTTTAATGCTTTAGGAGAGTTTATCCAACCTAATTAACGCCGGGTTAAGCAGTTTTTTTTATCTTAATTGCACCCGTACGAAGCCGGGGCGGGTCTCTAGTCTTTTATAAAACAGTAGTTAAGTTTAGTTTATGTATCTACTTTTACTTCAATATGGTAGATATTTTACTGTAAGCATTCAGGGATGAGGTTGGCAACAAAAGACAGCGCAGGTTAATAAAATTATGTTGTGTGGCCTAACTAAAAAAAAAAAATTATACATCTGAAATTAAAGCTCATTCTCTTTCTAATGGGCATTGATATTGAAACCGAAGAGATTTGGTAAAAAAGCATCTTTTAAATATGGACTCACACAGGAAAAATATGCTCTATACGCCTTGCAATGTTCCAAATATAGCACACTATTACTGAAAGGGTTAATAATTTAGATAGGGTCTTGTTTTGTAAGCTTGTTAATATCAAACATGCACAGCTTGGAATTAGCACATATTTTACTCTTGGAAGCACGCCTCACCTTCTGGCCTATCTCAGACGACTTTCGCTGGAATGTTACAACGTCCCGGTACGGCGTCTTTGTTCCTTCCCATTATGTGCCGTTGGCCCACCACGGGGTTGTTATTCGACGGCATGTTTGCAATACATCTTTCTACGCCCACGCCCTCCCTGCCCAACACGGCATGCTGCATGCTGCACTCTCTCTCTCTCGCTCTCTATCTCGCGTGGAACACTTGAGAGAGAAAACCCACGCTCACATTCCTGCACTTGCTGCCTGCCTGAGTCACTACGCCTGCACGAAACGCTGCGTCACTGCAGATAGCACGCACGCAATAGGCGCCACTATCAATCAAGCAACCATGCGCGCGCAATCAAACCGGACAGGGTCAAACAGTTATCCACGCATTTCTGCAGCGCTAGAGTAAACGGCTGATGTATAGCCGGAGCGCGCTTTCGCTTTCCTTCACTTCCACAGCGGAACATTCACTATAGCTAACAGAAATGAAAGTTCACTGTTTGCTACGAATCAAAATACTGTACACGTGTCCGACAGTTTTCTTTCCTTATTGGCTGTCATGCATGTATGAAGATACTACCCTTTTCAACTGGACCAATGACGATTCTGAAACTATAAGGCAGAACGTTCGTGATTGGTCTGCAAACAACTTACCCGAGTCAAAACCTTGTTAATCCACTCGTGAAATAATAAACTATAGTCGGTTCACGACTGAAACAGACTTTTGAACAACACCTTAGTCGTCAGCTGCATGCCTCGTTACTACAAACAGTTACTGGCGCGGGTATAGTTAGTTTGGCAGCACGGAGAGAGAATACAGTTTGAATGTTTTGACGTATTTTTTTATCTATAGCTTAAAAATGGGAGTAGGAAATATTCCGAGAAAGTCTGTTCCAGCCATGAACGGACTATAGTTATAGTGTTATAGAAGTTTAAAAAATGTTCGTGATTTTCCACCACCTTTAACTATAGTCCATTCACGGTTACTTCCAACTTTTCTGAAGCACTGCTTAGGTTCTACTGTCAGGATATTCCTCCGGCTCATGCAAACAAAGCTTAACGAAGTACAGAAAATTACACCAAAGGGACAACGCACCACATTCATGCGCACTCATTTTGAGTAAGAACTATTTTTACTAACCATTACCAAGACACCTATTTTATCTCTATGTATAATCATATTAATTATAAACTAAATATTATTAATTATACACGATGTTACAATATTACCTGTCAATACTTCGGAGGAACATTCCTCACATCTGGAGGATGAAAAAATGTTATATGAACATAGGTCTGCAAATACTTTGTTTCCGTACTACAGTCCATAATACGTAACGTACAGCGCATGGCTTGCGGGCTGGATCAAGTTACTGTGGAATGCCATCGCAGCTGTAATTGACAGCACCGTACCATCCTCCGAGGAGCCCTGAAGTGAATCCACTAGAATTTTGTTTGTGGGGACATTTAAAGGCACTTGTGTATGCAACCCCCCAATGGACGATGTGGGCACCTTCGTAACCAAAACTGTAGCGGGTTGCGAAACAATCAGTAATTTTCAGGGATTCATCACTGCATCCGGGTGTCCATGCAATGGCAGGTTGATTCATATGTTCGTTCTGATGGAGGGCATTTTGAAGATTTCCTTTAGTACCTACGATAAGCTTTCACACATGTGTAACTGATTCCTGTACAGTTCCTACTGTTTCTAGGTGTAGGTAGTAATGTGAAGTGTAGGTAGTAATGTGAAGTGTCGTATGTCATGAAAACGAAAGCTGCTATGGCATTCCACAGTACCAGGAGCCAGCCAGCGGGCCATAACTGTACACTGTAAAAAAAATTGTAAAAATATATGTGCAACCTTTTGGTAATTTTACATTGTCTGTGTGTAATTTGTAAAAACAAGTACAATACGTGTAAATTTACAGCAATGTACAACTTTATTCTTAACACAGTACAATAATATAAAAAACACAACTGTATTGGTATATTAACAATAAGAGGGGGGTAAATATACAAATTTGAAAGTACGTGTAAATATCCACGAGCATGAAGTATTAAAAATCCAAATCTGTGTACTTTTACAACTACGCCAATGTTGTATTGAAACATGTACATCGGTGTAAAAACACACATTGTTCTATTTCATTCGGGAAGTACAATCTTACTGAAAAAAAAAAACACACAAATGTACTGGTATATTGACATTTAAAAGGGTGTAAAATTACACATGCAAAAGTATGTGAAAAATAAACTAATGGAAGGCACTAAAACCCCAAGCCTGTGTGTTTTAACAACCATGCCAATGTTGTATCAACTTGTACATCAGTGCAAAAGTACATATTTTCCTATTTCACTGAAAATGTAGTACAGTATTGTAGTAAAAAAAAAAACGCAAATGTACTGGTATATTGACATTAACAAGTGTGTAAAATTACACATTCGAAAGTACGTGAGTGTATATCTACACATACAAATTTACTATAACTTTACACTTTTATGTGTAATTTCCTAAAACGAGTACAGTATTTGTAATTTTACACTAATGCTCCTGTGAATTTAAATATATCTACGAGCATTTGCTTAAAACATGCCATCTAGCGGTAGGGAGTAGAATTACTTCGAGCTCCTTTTTTTGTGTTCAAAAGGAAATCTTAACTTCCACTGATGGAATATGCTGGCTTTTGTATATAACTACCTATTTTATTTCTGATGTCAATAGTCACCCACCTCCCCCCCCCCCCGCAGGCAGGGAAGGACAGGGTTAGGGAACCGCGGCTTTGCTGGTCTGACTGGCGGGCTGAGTTACGCCGGGACGTGCAGGGCGTCCTGACCTCTGGGTTATGTATTCTTTGCGGTCTGGCGAGGGAAACTTCCTCAGCCCGCAAGAGAGATACAAAATGCTGCAACAGTCTGGGTGGTATAAGGGACCGAGCACACCCCCCGCTCTGATCTTCGGCAATGATGAGAGAGATGTCAATAGTCACCCACCTCCCCCCCGCAGACAGGGAAGGACAGGGTTAGGGAACCGCGGCTTTGCTGGTCTGACTGGCGGGCTGTCTGAGTTGCGCCGGGACGTGCAGGGCGTCCTGACCTCTGGGTTATGTGTTCTTTGCGGTCTGGTGAGGGAAACTTCCTCAGCCCGCAGAGAGATACAAATGCTGCAACCGTCTGGGTGGTATAAGGGCCCGAGCACACCCCCCCGCTCTGATCTTCGGCAATGATGAGAGATGTCAATAGTTATCCACATTTGGGAGACAACTTTTTATAACTATGTTAAATTACAAAGTTTTTGCAATTACAATTGCAGTGAATCTGCGATTTCACATTTTTGTTAGTCAGAAAATACAATTGCGATGTTTGTGTAAATTTACATATGTGGTAGGAAATCTATAATTTACATAATCAAATTACATGCACGAAGTGCATGTTATTTAATATCATAATAAGTAAAAATTACAGACTGGTATAGTAACATTACACCTACCGTGTACATGTAATTGGATATTATGAATATTAAACAGTAACAGACTGGTGTAGTAAAATTACCAGAACAAATTATTGTGTTAATTTACAATGTGTGGTAGAAAATTAGTAGCAAAGTATAGTAAAATAACATGTACAGAGTACATGTGATTTAATGTGATGGTTAGTAAAAGAATGACAGGTATTATAAAAATACACTAACAAAGTTTGTGTAAATTTACATTATGGGACTTGATATTGGTAACAAAAAAAAGTAAAATGACACATACAGAGTATTTGTGATTGAAAATAATAATTAGTAAAAAGAATAAATATAGTAAAGTTACACTGGCATTGTATTTGTAAATATACATGGGACAAACAGTAAAAGTACACATACGCATGTACATGTAAAAATGCACAACGATGTGTGAAGATTGTGCTGCCGTGTACATTCGTGTAAAATCACACAATTTTTTTACAGTGTACGTTATGTATTATAGGCTGTAGAACAGAAACGAAGAGCTTGCGGACATATGTTCATATAACATATTTTCATCCTCCAGATGTGAGGAATGTTTCTTGGAAGTATTGGCATGCAATATTAAAACATCATGTACATAGAATATAGGTAAAAGTTCAATTTAATCGAAAATAACATACGTTTGTGTTAACAGAAGTATAAAACGCTTGTGACACACTTTGGCGTGTTTATGAAACAACCAAACACGTCATTCAAGGAGCGATTTTTCAAAGGTTTGATTCATAAAGTGCAAAGGAATCGCGAACAGGCTATATCTTCTTTATCCACACTGCCTTTTTTATTTATTTCTTTTAACTTATATTTTACTTGGTTACACTGCGAAAATCACGAATATAAATAGTCTTCATCACCTGTAAAATTATCATCATCCGTAAACCCACAAACTTATTCCACTTGACAGATGCGGATGGCCGTGAGATAGTAATAAGAATAACAATAAAAAGGGGGGGGGGAGAAGAGTCTAGCGTTGGATCCTGGCGGACCGTACTACAGGTGGTTTCCCCTGCAGCATTACACTATAGTTTATTTTCCTGACAAGCCTCGCAGAAAAATACGGTATTATTATTATATTCCTTGGGGGTAAAAAACGAAGAAATATAGTACGCAAAAAAACTGTAAAGAACCCTTCTCCAACTTGATCTGAAACTTGTTGTAGAAACTGAAGTTGGTCCCATGCAGTTGGCTGTGGCTCTGAAAATACAACGGAGATAGTGCCGATGGTGCTTGCTTCAAAACAAGCAACACATTTATAACTCTAGATCTGTTATGTAGTATGGGAAACTCGGCGTTCCTGGAAGTGGCGACAAGGAGGTGAAGTTGCGCTTTATCTTCCCGGCCTCCTTCTGGAACAGCTTTGTTTACGACGGTAGAACCCAACAAAGCCCTGCATGCTTGCCTGCGCCTAATAATGAACTGACAACGGACAAAAAATAACGCTGTGGAAATGGTGGGAAGTAGAAGGGGCAGCGAAGGTCAAAAAGAGACACTGTTGTGAAAGAAAAGGGATAGGCTTGGGAATTACGGCGCAGGCTCGTTCCAAACCACACATTGACTTTTGTAAGTGTTATCTGGCTACGATGTGAGAACAAAAATTCCCAACAAACTAAAACGGATAGAGTCCAAGTAAAGTTTTTCTGGCACCAGAAAATGGTTTAATGTGGTTTGTATCCATGCTCAATAGTTTTTGACAAATCGATTCCTTGTGTTTAGCATCTGTCAAAGCTCATTAACAGGTCCGCTGTCATAGTATTTACTTATAGCAGCATCCGTGTTCTTCAGAGGTTCGTAATTCTACTTATAAACCTAGCAGCTTCTCACGCGACTAATTGGAATGGCGGATACATGATGTATGCAATGCACAAAACAACACTTTCGATACCTAGGACCACACGTGCGCAGCTGCAACGGCAACTGCACAAGTATTCCCCACCCTTCAAAAGAGGCACATGCCGTTAAATTGCACACCATTGCTTCTAGAAGTAAGTCAAACTAAAGCGGAAGATTTAATCCGTCTGCAGTTGAACTTGAAAATGCTTTCGGTCCGACCGTATTACTAGGCGCCGAACAGGCCTAATCTTCTCTCGCCAAGCGACGCTAATCAAAGTCGATAAAACACTTCTCTACTTTGGACGAAAACTCTGCGCCAATAATAATTAGGTGAACGGGGAAAACTCATTACCCAACTTAAGCTGATGGCTTCTGAAAGGAGTGTAGTAGGGGGTAGAGGGTGAAGGGTGAGTGGAGAGGTCACGAACGTGACGTCAGCAGCGCTAGGGGTGGCGATTAGCAACATAGACACGCTCCTCCCACGCTGGCTGAAGAGGTCACACTTATTCACGCCAATATACTTCACTGAACTTAATTTTTAAATGTAAAACTAGCACATTTTCCTATGTTTTTTTTGTACATCTTTGGTCACGCGTTTTGTGATTTTAGGCCGGGAACACATGGCAAGCTCCGCCAGGCCCGTCCACTTTTGATGATATATGGAGAGACATTGATCAGCACACACGGGCACGGACCGGGTCCGATAGGTGCCGTGTGTTCCCGGCCTAAGAGTGATCGCGACTGAAGTGAAGAAACCATAAATACTAATCTAATTCTGACAGCACTTATGATGAGTAAGAAAAGTTTGTGTATACACTATAAATTAAATTTCGTGTACTTAATAGCACACAGATGAGATAAACTTGTAATGTGGAGTGGAGTAGAGAGGTTTGGCCGATGAGGGTGAAACGGAAAGCAAGGGCTGGAGAAACGGGATATCCCGGAGGAAACACCGCAGTCGACACGCGGAACGACCCCGATTCCCATGCGACACTCCGGGAAACGAAGTCTGCCTTAGGGAGGCTAGAATCTGACCGCTACACCACCACAAAAAAAACTTTTACCTAGCATTTTCAAAAATGCTGAACAAACGCTGAATACGAATACTTTAGCATTAACTGAAGGAACACATGGAGGCAAACACAAAACAAAAACTAGCATAAAAACGCACTGTGTTTCGCACCTCAGTAACATTCAAGTTTGAACTAAATCGAAAATAAAATATATTGTTACGTCTCACGGGTCTGTGCGGCTGTCCTTGGCCCACCTGGCGTGTGAGAGCGAATGACGGAGAGTCGTAATGAGATAACAGCGGCAGGCGATCAAGCGGCGACGTATCCGTTTCAAAGAGAGGCTGACAAGATAATATTCTGCTGTACGACGCTGTGAGACCCAGGTTGTGGTGATTTCCTCGTTTATCGAAGAATGCTCTGGGTTACTGACCTAGTTTCTCAGCGCAACTCAGGGTGTGTTAAACCTTCGAGATGGTCAGGACTAGACTAAATTTCACAGCATGCCTCTGGAGCGGAGTTATGAGTTGGAGTGGCGAATGGATGACGCGGTATTCCGAGCAAGCGGCGTGGTCAGCTGTTGGAAAAGGAAATTGGCGGCTGCGTCAACGTTCTGAAGGACGTAGCTGGAGCCTGGACTACTGGATCAAGTGCGTGAGTGAAAGACATTATAACTGATGGAAACAGATAGACTGAACACATGCTAATAATGAGTATGAATAAATGACTGTAATCAAGAGGCATTAAAGACATTAATTAAAGTTTAAATAAACATTATATAGCGCGCTCACTGTTAAATAGAATGGGTAAAGTGGAGACAGCTAACTGATGTTGTACATAGTAGCAGGGTAAATAAATTAGATATCAAATTTAGTTTTCTTATTATTTTGTATTATTAAGACCTCCATCCCTTACGAACTCAGATACGCCCCGCAGGCGTCTTCAGCTTGTAACAATATGATTTGCGAAACTATCATATTGAATGCTCTTATACTACGGACAAACCGTCCTATACGTTTGTGGCTATCCAAACCAACACATGCTTGGCTAGACAGGCCACAATTTTTTACTTCTAAATTATCTTTCCTTGCTGAAACAGCGGATATTCCTTCCTAAATCTTACCCAAAGTAACTTCGGAGAACCATGTTTGTGTAGGCTACCTGTAATAATCTTATTTCCAAATATCAGCTCTGTACACGGTGTGCAAATGCTTCGATTATCGTGACGTTGCAGAAAAAATAATTGGAAACATTTTTTTTTTTGTGTTGTTGCGCTTACAACACAAGAAGCGAGGCTGGGTAAGGCAGGAATGCGGCCAACGTCTGTTATTAAAACAATGTTCACAAATACAACGGTGACTGTAACGCAACGACTGAAAATGTAGGAATCTGCAGAAGTACGTAGAATATCTGGGTCTGGCCGTAGCCACCGTTAGAAGGAAGCCTGACCACGGGTTAGTGATGTCAGCACTTGATGTTCGGAGCTCCGAGAGCTGTCAGCGAGGAAAATCACAGCGCGTCTGGCACTGTTATTGAAATGCGTTCTTGCTTAACGCAGACAGAATAAAACATTAAAAAATTAATTCCTAGCGACGTGGTAGTTCTCCATAGACGGAACGCGTGATATTAAAAGCACAAAAACAACAAAATCACGCACGCTATAAAATGATTAAAATCATACAAGATGTCAATTTAACAGAACATTTTATGTAAAACTGTTTTCACTACTTGATCCCAGAAAACTTTTTCACTAGTCACTCTTACACATTTCAGTATTAATACAATAATAGGCGTTGTTTGACAGCTTAATTACAATATATCATACACAGGCAGGGAAACGATTTGATTCTTAAAAGGTACTATCATGTAAGAAGCAAATTTTTAATACAAAGTGTGAAAACCGAATTTTCATTAATGATGTGTGTACTCATTACAAAATACTTTAGACGCAAAAAAAAACACTATAAAATTATGCAAATCACATAAAATTTAAATTTAACAAAACATTTGCTGCAAATCTGTTTACACGAGTTGGTGCCATAAAACATTCCTACTAATCACGCTTACACACTTCAGTATTAACACTATGCTTTATATCACAGCTTTATTACAATACATCATTCTCAGGCAGAGAAACTGTTAAGTTCTAAAAATGTACTCTCATAACAGAAAATAAATTTAAATACAATCTGAAAACAGAATTATCATTAATAATACACGTATTCATTACAAAATATTTTACACACATGAACACACACACATACGCACATTATAAAATTATACAAATCATACGAAATTTCAATTTAACATAACATTTGCTGTAAAACTCTTTACACAATTTTATCCCTGAAAACATTTTCAGTAACTACATTTACAGATTTCAGTCCTGACATAATAATAGGCATTGTTTGACAGCTTAATTACAGTATATCATACACGGACAGATAAACTGTTTAGTTCGTAGAAAATACTGTCGTATCAGAAAACAAATTAATCTGAGAACAAAATTCTTATTAATGATATGCGTGTTCATCAAAAGAAACTGTTTATCTAAGGTTTCCAACTTACGCCTAACTGCGTTCTATGTATTGAGAAGACTATCGTTCTTTTTTTTTTTGCAATAATTGTCTAAAAAAATATTAGCTGATGATCGTATTATGTCTTTGAGAATTTTTTCCGGCTCGTGGGATTTTTTACATCCTTCCTTGTCGAAGAACAACATATTTTCACGAAGTAGATTCTCGGTAAGGGAACACACAATACCACGCTGGTTAGCTGAAAACATAAATTCCTGTTCTGGTTCTTTCGACACAAGCCACAATCTTTTGAACTACTACAAAGCTGTACACAATTGTATTTAAAACATCGGGATGGGGATACAGAAGTCCCCTGTCAAATGTTCTTATCCAGGAATGTGCAGGATCGTCTACTAACAGTTGCTTGTTAACTGTCAGACTACGTTTGCACGATCCACAGTTCAATTTTTTCAAAACTGTGTAGCAACAGTAACCTGCAATATATGTCAGAAGGGGTATATACTGTTTGAAGCCGTCTACATATTCTGACACGGTAATAGCACATGAAAATTTCCGCAGACTTCTTTCACTGAAGCCAGTTTCATTCTCACTGTTTTCCTCGTTACCGAGATGAATAGGTATGTTACCAAACTTTGTTAACTTCACCACACAAGGCAGAAAGCTTTGAAGCCTAAGCTTTGCTCCTGTTTCATATACTTGTCTTATAGAAACATTGTGTTGACGGCCAGCTAGTTGTCGATACTTTCCAAACCCATTTTCTAGTAAATCAGTTTGAATTTTCCCAGGCAAGAAATAATTGAATTCTAATTCCTGAATGCAGTATTTTGCCATTTAAAGCAACGCATATGTAGTATGATAAAGGGCAAAATGTGTTTCTTTAGTTAGTCCACCAGTGGAACAAATCAATTTCTTCCACTCATCTAACCAATTCAGAAATTTTTGAAGATAAACGAACTGGACGTCATTTTCTTGTGCAGTCATTGGTTTCTGAAAGTCGTAATTTTCGTGCACCCCTGTCCAAACTGTTTTGACATTGACTATAGACTACCCACTGCAGATTATTTTAATGTACTTGGCTGTTGCTTCGTAGTTTAAAATGTTGTGTTCTTTTCCTACAATCATCAAAGCTTCAGCAATACGAATGTCAAACATTTGAAGAGCCAGCTTCACGTTTTGACGTTCTAAATTAGTAGGGAAAAGTGCTTTTAACGTAAGGCCATATCCATATTTGACCAATTTGCATGACTCGATTTCGTGAAGCTTTTTAATGACAGCAAATGATGCAGTTTCAACCAATGTCATGTTTTGAAAGTTAGGATCAAGCATACACTGCCCATCATTCTTTTGATTTAGCCAGCTGTTTCTAATACATTTCAGAATGTGTACAGAATCTATTACGAAAAATAATGGTCTTAGTGAATGTGCAGGATTTTGGTACACTATGCTAACGTGTGGTGGCGTCGAAAAAACCACATAGCTTTCTTATTGATGGCGTTGTTATCAGTGACAACAACGACAACTCTGAAGCCTATGTTCTCTAAACCATTTATTATTTTCCGCAGAAAACAATGTAAATCATTCACAGAGAGAGTTTTCACTGGAAGAACGTGAACAACATCCTTGAACGTCGACAGCAGGCTATGAATTATAAATACAAATGCACTGGTGGCAGCATTTTCAGAATTGTAGGCTGCCCCACAAAGATTCCCGCCATAAAAATCAAAATAAGGTTTGAGATGCACCTCATCTATCATGAGACACACAAGCTTCTCTTTCCTTCCAGCATGCTAATTTTGGTTTTAATGTAGCTCAATAAATGTTCGTCAAGATGCTCATTTTTTGGATCTACGTCAAATCTTGAGCAACGTCGATGAAGGGAGTTGGGGTGAGGAATTATGATATTACTTGAATTTCGCAGAAACTTATAACAGTGTGGTGAAATTGAATGCAACAGACTACAAAAAAACATAAACTCAGGGGAATAACGATAATGCTGCTTGTCACTGTTCAGGTTTCCAATCTGCTCTGTCAGAAAATTTATTTCCGATTCTTTACAAGGAATTAACAATTTTACTATTGTTAACAGATCGTTCAGAATGGCTAAAATATGTGTTATTCTCTCTTCATTTTCGTAATGACAAAATGTGGTTTGAAGATTGTCTAAAATATTTAAAGGTTCACTGATGCTGTCAATTTTGCATGGAAAAGAAATGCTTTTTAACGACATGAGAAGTACATTTTTAACATGTGCTGAAACAATGCATTCGGAATCATTTAGGACCGATACGTTCACTTTAGGAGAAGGTTCGTAAACAAAGTTCACACACATAATACCAGTGCCAGTATGCACAACAGTCCAATACGCTCCTAGCGATTGACGTTAAAGAGAGCATTTTAACTCTGAAAGACTGTGAAATTTATGTTTTGAGTCATAGTCTTCTTTTTATTTTATACTAACTGCAATGGCATGCTCAACTGATTCCATTTCAAGGCGTGCCATTTTCTTGTTTGGAGATTCCCTTGTGGATGTTGAAGGAGCAGTGATATATGATGTGTCGTCTGGAAACTGAAATGGTATTGATCCTGGTTTTAATCTAGGATTAGTAAGTGGAGCTGTGATGATTTTTCCAGTTTTTTCGTCGAACATTTCTGTCTCACGTACAATTTTGTGCGACCGGAAATGAAATTCGCACACCAACAATTTGAAGAAAAAAAATCCTGCAATAATAATTGTAACTTTTGAAATTTACATGCACATTTGAATAACTATGGTGTAATATTCGTTAATGCACTATTTGTGTTTATACAGTTCAGTATCTTGCAATCTGCTTAAATTATTTGTAATATTTTTTGTTGATTAATAAACATGGACATGTTGCATTATAAGAGCAAAAAAACTTGAACTCGCTGAATTTATTAATATGATATAACCCTTGTGGTGAAGAATAACTTGCAGGATTTCTATACGTCTATGTAATGTACACGATATATATATATATATATATATATATATATCGTGTACATTACATAGACGTATATATATATATATATATATATATATATATATATATATATATATATATAACGTGTACTACTAAACTTGACACGTAAATTCACATTAACGAAGCTTTAGACAAAATATTGATATTTTATTCAACTTTTAAAAATTAATTTACATGTTGTGAATTTTGTAATTAATGTGATGATGTGAATTACTTCATAAGTATGAGCTATACTAGTCATCTTTAGTAAAAGGTTAAAAGTTAAACATTCGTATGCCACTGTTTACAAATTTAAAACAAAATCTATAACCGTATTGCTATGTAATTGTCGGCTTCCTTTTTCAGTACTATATTACACACTCCCAAAGGAATACCGTACTTACAAAGAGTACTTTCTGGAATTTGTACGCAAACATCATTTTTGTGCAATTAAAAATCACTAAAATTCTATTACACGTGCAATTTAAATACATTTGTAAACTGCAAATTCTTTATGTAGTATTTAATATCATGCATACTTAACATGTTACATCAAAATCTTACTTGCAGTGCAGAAGAAAATTAACATAACCTCCCCCCTCCCCCTGAATTGGTTACTGCCATTTTTGAAAGTCAACTGCATTTTACCACCATAAGAATTACCCAACACCATTCAGTCCAATCAGCGAAAGCTGAATTGTTTTTCTCAGTTTCGTGTAGTTAATTTTGCTTGTTATAGAAAAGCAATGTTTATGGCGACTTCGCCACAGTATAGCATTTCACCACAACTGACTCCATTTGTTCCTTAAATCTTCGGCCGTTGGAAAACGAAATACTGCAACTTTTGGTCCAGTATGGTAGTTTCCACGACATGTCGCTACACTGCACTTTAATGGCATATTTAATATAACTAACACACCACACAATAAATATAAATCAAGCTATCCCGAGGCATTCCACAGACGAATACACAAACCTGTGTCATCTGCACTGGCCACTCTAACGCTAGTATTGTAAAGCTTGACCAGCTCTTCCAATGCTCGTGGGACTCCCAGGGGTAGGCCGTCAGGTCGTGACGTCAAAACCTGTTACAGCCCTCGTGGCGTGGCTTCCTTCTAATGGTGGCTATGGTCTGGCTGACACAGTGGGGTTGCGGTAATTTCATTAACATCTAACGGCAGTAACCCCGCCCAGGCTACAAGGGAGAACCAATAGGAATCAAGGATATCGGAGAAGATGGACACGGCGGTTAAGGGCCGGTGTGTCAGTTGGCGTCGATCCTCCCTGAACGGCGGTCTCCGAGCGGCGATTGGATGCAAGTAAGTGTCTTACGCTAGGATGAGAGAGCGAACCTGGTGCCCCTTATATCTTGTCCTCACATAACAGATTGTCCTTCACAGCTACCTCGATCCCTAACCCCACGAGCCACATCACGCTGTAATTATTGTAAATCGAATCACTAAAGATCCTCCTGAATTAATTAGTTTTGCTCAATTAATTGTCCTCCAACTTCCCTTCATGAACTGCATGAACTATACTCCCCTTAAGGAAGTATCACAGTGTGTAGACCGGTTAAACGGTCTTAGGCCGGTGTCACATTATGCGTTTTTGCCGCGGGATACGGCTTGACGGGATGACCTCATGGTGTCACACTGTCTCCGTCAAAACGCATAGCGGGTCAAGAACTTGGCCGTTCACTTCACGCAGTCCGTGTGGTGAGGTGAGCAGCTGGTGGCGTCGTGTAGTAATGTTGCCGAAATTGAAAATGGTGTGTGCACATTAGGTAATATTGTTTTACATTAATATTTTTTCTTGCCTACTTTTCTAATCTCTCGCTCTCAGTTCCGGTTCCCGCCAATCCTCGTACATATTGTATTTCCCCAATTTCCATCCACGCTTTTTCTCGGCACTGTTTATCTACATACTTTTTCGTACTCTTGTCCTACAATCTGGCTTCTGGTTTACGTGTTCAATAAATTTATCAATATCAAACATTATTACAAATTATGAATATGTATTTGAAAGCTAGGTAACACCAAAAACGCTCCAGCACTACCGCACAGTGTGACAGCTCGCATATAACTGAAGGTGTTTCGCTTCCCTTCCTGTTGTCCGGCTATACTTACCGTCTTGCCGCAGCACGATGCGGTTACGTCCAGTCGGTGCGGCAACGTCAGACAAGTGTGACACCTCTCCTATTTACAACAATGTGTCGTGCCCATCCCGTCAAACCGGAGCGTTTAAGGCGCAGCGGCACAAACGCATAGTATGACACCTGCCTTACTGTTCGCGCCAACGGAACACGGGTACAAACTACGTAATGCCGGAATCACATAGCCCCGACAAGCAAGACATCGCAAGCACAACACGACACTTAACCAATGAAATACAAGATAGATCTGACGTAAGTCCGACAATTCTGTCGTGCGACCAGCAGTTTTGGATTAGAAATTATTTCAATTCTTCGTCGTGTCGTGCGGAACGACACACAGTGTGTACAACATTGTAAAATTACATTGTATGATAAGCTCTGACTACAATGGGAAATACATAGCTTAAAAGAAAACAAATTATAAAAATTATTGTATTGAACTCTTATAAATAATAATTTTACCTTTGTATGCATTAGTTATATAACTTTGTCACCATCATGTATACCAAATTTCTCGTCTGCCCGCCGCCTTTGGAACTAGCGTAGTTAATCAGCGCCTTCTAAATAGATCCGAAAAATTCTACTCGTGTCGCATCAGTAAACAGTCGGACTGTCAATTCGAGCAGTCACATTGAAAATGGTCGTGGTTGCAGGTTTTGTCGTGTCGTGCTGTGCTCGTCGGGGCTGTGTGATTTCGGCGGCTGTTGTCATCGCAACCTTGACCTCCGGATGAAGGAAAACGAGGCGAGTTGGGGGCGCAACAAGAAATAGAAAGAAAAAATTGAGAGGCGTAGTTTAATTGTTTGCGGTCACGCCTGGCGTGCAGCGTGTTCCACATAGCAGAAATAGGCTAAACAGACGAGGCGACGTCGATACTGAGCGGTCGAGGTCGATGCATGGCAGCAAAAGCAGACTGTGTGGCATCATTGCAACATAGGCACGGAAAGGGCAAGTACTGGAAAATCCCGCTGATATCGCAAAGAAAAAAAATACCTTTATACCAAAATGAACTATTACATAAGTTTATCAATATGCTCTCTTTATGACTTTTAATCCACAGAGAAACTATTCAATTCTGAACGTTGTTGTATTTTAGTGACAAGAAAAGCAACGCAGTCTATAAAGATACACTTGAAAATCGCGACAATCTGTTGCAATTACTTGAATCATCTTACCGTGAACAGCCTATAACCCTGCACAACAGTCTTCAAATCAAGTGAGAACATTCATCATCTTCAATGGTATCAAATTGCGTGCTTGTTTAACTGATAGTATGTCATATCGCTGCACTGAAAGGCTAGCTGCGGATCATTCATAAATTGAATGCTTAATGAATTAATGATGCGCAGAGAGGGGAATATTACTAATTGCCCTACTTGACGATAGTGGTTTTTTTTTTTTTTGTTGCAAAATGTGTCTACTGAGACATCCAAAATGGAAGTACCCTCAAATTTTGAGTAAAAATATACATATTTTAAAACATTTAAATATGTAAATTCCAGCAAAATATTTTACAGCATTGCAAATTTTCACGGTAAAGTGAGCATTTTTGAGGCCAAATTACTTTTTCCTTTCAGTCGTTTTTTCGTATCCTTTAACCAGCTTTTAAAATAAATATTGCCATGAAAGTAATAAACATAGTGTGCATATTACACCACACTCGGAAGTTAACGTCTAAGGGTAATAAAAAAAAAATTATTGACTATTATTCCCAGTGGGAGGTCTTTCAAAAGTGCTGATTATACCGTAAACAACCTATAGCAAAAAATCGTATTTTTTAACAATAATTCTGGAATAGTGTTTACTACTTTTTAATGATTTCTGCATTGTACAGTCGAGTACAATTATCCATCCTTCTATCTTAAGGCCACGATTTCCCATTTCTACAGCTTTAACGAGAAGTAATTTTTTGAACACAAACGGGAGCCGATATTATAAAGTTATCTTACAATTTTGTTACAAATTGTTTTTGTTATGTAGTCTAATATTTTTAACTCAACTAACTACATATTTTTATCCAATTAATTAATTATCGAAAATTTAGTTTATTTAATAATTTGTTAAAGTTACACAGTTATTTGTGTTGAAAAAATTAGACTACATAATAAAAACATTTTATAACAAAATTGCAAGAAGATTTTACAATATTGGCTCCCGTTTGGGTTCAAAAAAATTAATTCTCGCAAAATCAGTAGAAATGGGAGATCGTGGCCTTAACGATTACAGGGAATATCTTCTTCTCACCTTTATTTTGGCGTCCCCTGTTTTCGGGCGCCTCACACCACCCACGTCACAACGCTACTGAAATATTGATAAGCCTCGCGACGATCCTCCAGCGCCCGCGTGTTGCCAAACTAGTTTCCAGCGTGTATGTATGTATGTATGTATAAGTTATTCTTCGGCAAGATTAAAGACACACCGCCAAGAAACTGGCTGGAGGGCGGCCTCCCGCGGCGGGCAGGTTGTCGACCCCGGCAGTTGACTCCAGTTGAACTGATGATAATGATTACGGCTCGGTGAGTGGGAAGTTGCAAGGGCCAGAACCAGTTACCGCAGGGGTACGCCTACGTGCTGAGAGCCGTCGGGCCGGCTTACCGCAGAAAAAGTAAAACGAGCGAAAAATAAATGGCATACAATTTTTACACAAAATACTTACAGAGCAACTTCAATATCTTGCACGGTTACCTGCACTTCTACATAGTTACCCCAAGTTACTTCTTAATTATTAATTAATTGTATTGTATAGGGCTTTTTAACGTCCCCCGGTTTTATGCGTGAAAGCGTGAAATTTTTAAATTAAGGACCCCAATTTTTGCCACAGGCTAATAGAAAACGGCTTACATTCTAACCTCACGTAAAACTATACGTAAACACAGCGTACATGTATATGGCTCACCTGGGATTCTAACTCGAACACTATAATCCGAACATTACCCTTTTCTCAGACTTCGGACACATTCGCGTAAATCGTATAACCACATTACAGCCAGAAATGCTGTCTGTCGTGAACATCACAAAAACCAGAGCCATGCCACCCCGCACGTTTTGGACGCCATCTACCATCCTTGGTTTTATTGAGTAATCTTTTTGACGCTACTGAAATTGCCGAGTTTTTTTTTTTTTTTTTTAAGGGCCCTACAAGGCAATTATGACTGCCCTCGAAATATTACTAAGCGCTCATTCTGTTCACTTCATGGCTATGAGAAAATAACTTAAAGGTTGAGTTTTCTGTAGTAACCTAGAGCGAAAAGTTTTATACGTTACAAATTAATGTTTTGGGGCGGTTAAATGAAGTAAGATGTTGTATTTGTAGTTGTTTTCTTTTCATATACAAAATAGTTTTTTAAGTTTTCTTATCACCGTTTCCATAGTGTAGCGTGAATTCCCTGTGGTGACAGGTGTACATTTCGACGTACGAAAACGTTCATGGCACTACACGTACATGTACTTACTACATCAAATTATTCACTGGTTCGAAGCAATACTGTTCTTTACATTTACGAGCATAAAAATTACGTTGGTTCACTAGTGGATTGTTTGATTCTGACATAAGATTTTGACGTGTTACTATGCTTCTTTGATGGGAGAAGAATTACACTTGAACCTGCTAACATAGAAAATGTTAAAAAAATTAGCAAAAAATGAGAAACTAAAAATAATTATGATCTGCACAATGTTTAGATATTGTCACCAAGCTATCACAACATAACACAACCTCACTACACCCCAAAGAGATGTCGATAAATCACATTTTCATTGGTGATACAACAGATTATCTTCCTGCAAACATAATTATGAGAAGTATTACTTGGATATTTAAATCTTGAATACGGCAAGCTGTTCAAAAACAGTTTTACGTATGTTCTGCGTACGCCACATAATACATGTCACGTATCATAGTAGAATCATTGTCTCTAAAGTTACTTCCTCAGGGATCTCTCCAAATGTTGTCGTTGAGGATTGAACACTGATCCCGTAATCTCTGAAGCAGGTCTACCTTATTCGCTTTCTTATTTCGTGTCTACAGTAGACGCTGGGTAATATTATATTAGTGCTGTAAAATGGGCGGGACGCTCCATCAGTCGCTTCACTTCCCAACTATGTCCACTCCCACATTTCGAGCGGCAACGTGGCTAGACGCAATGGCACTTTTAAACATGGCCTTAGATTGTGTTCAAGAATAGAGAACTATTAGCATATTACTTTTTTATACGAAATTATAGTCTATAAGAAGTATTGAAAATTACAGAAAATTATTTGAACAAAATTAATACATCAGACTAAAGCTGAAATTAAGTACCAATATCATCGAAATGGCATGGTAATTTTGTATGTTTTTCAACCGTATTTCAATTTTAACTTTTAGGGTAAAATTTCGAAGTCAAAATATCCAAAATAGCTATCCTCGAATGTTTAGTCCATTCACGGTTTCTTCGGCCTTTTTGAATCAAACATTTAAAAAACCTCCCCATGTATGACGTGTATAGTCATATACCCTGTATCACAAGCGTTTTATACTTGCGTTTATAAAAGTTACTTTTTTCTCTGTTTAATTGAGATGTTGGTAGCGCCTAGTAAGAAATAGTCCTTATACAAAGTACTGTTACACTGAGTGCGCACGAATGTGGTGCGTTATCCCCCTGATGTAATTCTCCATGATTAGTTAAGCTTAGTTTACATGAGGCGGAGGAATATCCTTAAAGTAGAACTTTAGCAGGGCTTCAGAAAAGGCTGAAGTAACCGTGAATGGACTATAAATGAAGAGTCGTATTTCAAACATGTTGCCAACGTAACACGTGATTTTAAGAAACACTTTAGCTGAGAACAAACTTTGTGCCAAAATCATTTTTGAAATTTACACGAATTAATACCTATTAAAAAAGTTATTAACAAATGATTTAGTATTTTTATCACGTTACCACTGACGTGTCTAGAAGTCATAGAACATGCTTACTCAAAATCTAGAAAAAAAAATTAGGGTTTGAACGACGTGGAGTTAACACAAAGATGTGCCTCAGCGTCGGTCAGAAATAAGAGCGCACGATGGCGCCATCAAGCAACTGAGGACAGTTCTGCGTAATATAGGCCGTTCATGGTAATGTGAGCACATTTGAAGCCCTTGTTACTTTTTACTTTCGCCCAATTGATATCCTTCCACCACATGTCAATGTAAATCCTGCCATGTGAGTAATAAACACAGTGTATACCTTCACCATACCCAAAACCAAAAGTCCCAGTCTACGATAAAATGTATTTATTGGCAATTATGTCTGATGAAACAGATTAAAAAAGTGTTCACTTTACTGAGAACGGCCTATAACAAGAGACATACTGCACGTGTGCCCGTGTGAAGCAAGAGGACTGTGTCGGATTGCAAGTAGGTGTTCCCATGTGAACAATTAGCACTTCCGTCAACGAGAAAGATGCTGCAGGTAACTGAATTAGATGACTGACGTCTGCGATAATGCTTAGTCGTGGACCACTGTAGATAACTGGTTGTTTCTTTGTTTTAATACCGGTTGAAATTTATAACTCAGTAGTAAATATATTAGGGAATTGCAATATTATCTCTTTAATTAAACGAAAATAAAAACAATAGACAATAATAATTACAGGTGATCTATGTTATTAACATATATTTTCAAAAATATCGGTATGAAAATGCAGTTTTTGGCAAAGTGGAAAGATTTAAATATATCGTTAAGTATGCAAGACGTCTTGACTTGTAGGCTATATTACCGACCCACCAAATTTTTTTTTCCCCCGAGAATATACTGTAAAATAATATAGGCTGTTCACGATAAAGTAGGCACTTTTGAGGCTCTAATTACTTTTTCTTTTCAGACATATTTTATCCTTGTAACCACCTTTATAAATAAATATTGTAAGGAAAATAATAAACGCAGTGTGTATATTCCACGGCACCCGGAAGTTAACGTCTAAGGCTAAAATAAAATACATTTATTGACTATTATTCGAAATGAGAGTGCTTTCAAAAGTGCTCACTTTACCGTCAACAGCCTATAACGTCGGTTTTGTGTCCTTAAAACACCTTGCAGCACATAAAGCCACTTAAACGGCACGCTCAGAGAGTTCGATACGGTAAATAATCTGCCAGAGGGAGGATTAATGCATGCATTAAAATACACAAATCCTTCTGTGAAAAAATTACTTTTCATTTATGGGAAACCTTTACCAGACAAAATAATCGATTTTGGGTATAGTATCAAAAACAGGACAACGAAGAGAATATATGAAAATGCCACTCACATGATGACGCTCTTACTAATTGTACAGTTCTGTAATTATGAGTACGATAATTGAAACTTGTATTTTGCACAAGAAACTTAATACTTGTGTGAGTTATACTAAACAAATACAAAATATGGTAAACGTTTAAACGTTTCTAGGCAGATTGTGTACACAACAGGCGCAAATATAGACAACTAGCACACACAATCACAAGCATGTACAATCACAACACGAAAATAGAGATTACGCGTTTAGTTTCTTTTAGCGGGACAACCAGTCGATGGAGTGGAGTGGTTGCAAGCCACATTTAGACATTGGCCCCCGCGAATGCAACTATGGTGTGCGGGCGCAAACAATGTAGATCATACACAAATAATGGTTCTGAGTTAGCGACAGTTGTTACTGGTAAGTACTAAACCAGCGCTGTGACGTGACACGTAACCCGGCCTCAGCCAAATGCTGTATATTGGCGGCACACCTGACGGGGCAACGTTGGCGCCGACGTGAACTTGGACCCGCCCTGGCGCTGGCGCCATGTCACCGCCCCTATGCCGTATCGATCCCGGCAGCCCTCACTCGCGCCGCCCTGCGCGACGCCACTGCAGACGGCGCTCCACCCCTGCCAAGCTTGCCTCTCGTAGTCCCACGCCTAACACGTGCGCGCTATCCCTGCCACCCCCTAGGCTACGTCACGTTGCCGGGGAAAGTCTGCGTACATGTAGGGGAGAGGGTGGTAACCTTCCTCGAGAAGGGAGGAAGGTCGCCCGCCATTCGGCAAGGTGTCGGGCCAGTACAGTGTGTCCTAGGCCAGCGGTTCCCAGTCGGTGGTACGTCATAGTCTTCGCGGTTTCTTCACACTTTTTTAATCAAACCGTTGAAAAATAAATCACCCCATGTATGACGTGTTTGCTGTTTCTCAAATATGTCATGTATCACAAGCGTCTTGTTGTATTAACACAAAATAACCATATTTTCAGTTAAATTTCACTTTGACTTATATTTAATCTGTGAATTACAAAATAATTAACATAATAACAAATATGAATTAAAAAAAGCGATAAAATATGTATGTTGGTACTTAATGCCTTGTAAGAAATAGCTTTTATACAAAATATTGAACTTAGTGCTTACGAATGTGGTGCGTTTTCCCTTTGGTATAATTTTGTAGACTCGGTTAAGCTTTGTTTGAATGAGGCAGAGGAATATTCTGAAATAGAACTTTAGCAGGGACTCAGAAAAGTTGGAAGGAACGACGGATGGACTATATATACCACCGGTGGTACGCGAAGGCAATCGAAGTGGTACGCACACGAGAAGAAAAAAATTCTAAATTACTTCTTCTTATGTTTTGTTTCTTCTTCAAAACAAAATTTTTCCGTCCCCAAAAATTGTTCTTTTTTCCTTCGTGACCCTCAATAGTCATTAAAGTGTGCAAAATATAATAACTCACCACGCCCCTCGGTATTTAGGAGGTACGCCTAATGATCATAATAATGACAAGTGGTACTCCATGACGAAAAGGCTGGGAACCCTACTGTTCCAGAAAAGCGACCAGTATGTCTCCGGAGGATGACATATGTATATATTACAAATAGCCTCCGCTGACCAGGCGAACATGTGACTGCGCGGCCAACTCTGGACTGAAATCAATACAGGGTTATGTCTGGTTCACATGTATGTCCATATAGCCGAACAGACAGAGCAGAAAACTAGAACAGCCAATCAGAATCCGTCATAAGAAACCGATTGGCTGGTCTAGTTTTCCGCTCTGTCTGTTGGGCGTGATCGGCGTACATGTGAACCACGCTATACGCCGGGCGGTTACCATCCGCTGGTAACCTCGCCACAAGGTTAGTATCAGCCTGTGTGGCTTGCGCCAACGATCTTAAACCCAGGTCCGATCTCTCGGCGGCATGTTGTACTACTGAGCACGTGGGCCGTTGGTGTTCAGGGCATGAATTTCCCTGTGGAAGATTCCAAGGTTAGGGCTAAGGACAGTCCGCTGTAAAACCCCTAAGTGCTATGAGAATGAAAATCTCAGTAGTTAGATAGCAGCGATCGGTTGTTTACTCTGACGACCGGGCAAATGAGATTGCACTTTTGGTGGTTGTGGGCGAAAAAGCCTGAATCCTGGAGGAGATTATTAGGGGACAGACTCTTCCTCTGATGCGTCGACACAACTTCGGCACTGTCCTGGATGGACAGTAGAATTGGAGTGGAGAGAGCCGATTGGACAGTAGGGTAAATAATAGCATTTCGCCCGGACTACGACCATTTCTGAGAGCCGAGGGACTGTTATATGATTTAGGACGGCACTGAAGGCGCAGGATAGCACCCGAAGTGATTCATTTTCTGGTAAACTAGGACGTTAGATTTAGCGTGTACTGGGCTGATTGAGCGTACATCGATCCCGTGTCCATGTGGCTATGCTAGAGAACAGTCTCCAGACACGGTAAATTGTGCGAAGATGACATGTTGATAAAGCTGCGTGAAGGCATGCACACACGAAAGTGGAAAAAATATCGCGTTGCACCCGCTGCTTGTGACTAAGGTACATTTAAAGAGCGCCGTCTGGCAGGGGGTATTTTGCATGTCCGAGATCCAGATTTGTGGAATCATAATAAACAATTAGGTTCTATGTAAGGAAATACTGGTACTCATGAAAACATATATTTTTATGACTGATTTTATGTACAATCATTTCAGTTATAAAATTGATAACTATCGGGACTAAAGTGTATGTACATAAAAGTAATAATTAAAAATATTTGTAAACGTTGTTACTAAATTTCCCTTACATACAGAGTAACTATTTTAATGGTCTTATTCCAGAATATGTTTGCTTTAGAATAAAAATGGAAAAAATGCAAATTTTTTTAATTAAAAATACTTTCGCATTAATTTATTTTTCAAGCATTTGAATAAGTATATTCTAGCAAAATATTTTACAGTTTTACAAAATATTTGCGGTTTCCTTTAGTATCCAACATAAATCGTACTACTCTGACAATTTTGGTGGCGTGTGAACTCAGAGGCGTTAAAAAAAGGGAGGGGCCAAGGGGGGAATTTGCCCCCCCCCCCCCCAAGACAAACAAAATAACTGCAGTGCTTAAAATTTTACGTATGTTTAATAACGGCGGAGGTTACTATATGTTACACAATATTCTTATATTGGCAAAAAAAAAAATAGGGTAAAATGTGTGGATAAGAAGCCACACGTGTGTGAAAAACACTGACACAGTAATTGTTTTAAAAACTAAATTTTGGGAAGGAACATTTTATCCAGTACCGGCGACACAAACTTTAAACATGACATTGCCCGACCCCGTAACCCAATCTGAGTACTTTTCTGAAGCCCTGCTAAATATATACTTCCAGAATATTCCTCCGCCTACCATATACCACGGTTTATTCAAATTTTGGTGAAAGCTATATTTTTTTGCACTTAAATTCGTAACGTTTTTCTCATCGAATTAAGCTTGCTTATAAACGCCTAATGCCAAACACAGTTGCATTTTTTCTGTTTCCTCTTACAAGCGTTATTGGAGAGAATGTTATTAATAAAATAAAATTAATAGCTAAAATTTTGGTTGGGGCAAAAATATATAAATTATCACAATTCGAGCCAAACACGAACTTTCACACAAAGTTAAAAAATAATTCATAATTTAGAACCAGCTTATAAACGCCTTTTTTGAACAGCAGCGCACCTTGCGGCGGGAATCTTCCCACCGCCAAACTCTCCCACAGTAAACCTCGTTTAGTTCCTAACCTGAGTAGAATTAACCTTAGCCGAGTCTAGAAAAATACGTCATAGGGACAATGCACTGCATTCGTGCGCTTCAGTGTAATAATATTTTGCATAAGAACTATTTATTGCTAGTCATTACCACCACACGTTTTTTCTCCCTGTTTTTATTCACATGAATTATAAATGAAATATTATAATTTATAAATAAGATATAAGTCACAGTTCAATTAACAAAAAATTAGATACGTTTACGTTACCAGATGTATAAAAAGTTTGTGATGCATGACATATTTACGAAGAAAAAAAAAACATACATGGGATGGTTTTTACAAATGCTTAATTCAAAAGGTGTGAAGAAACCGAGAAATATACTATACTTGTTATAGGCTGTTCACGGTAAAATTAACACTTTTGAAGCCCCGGTTACTTTTGCCTTTCAGCCATTTTAAATCCTTTAACCAGATTTATAAATGAATAGTACCTTGTGAGTAATAAACTTACTGTATATCCCACCACACTCGGTAGTTAAAAATGTGGTGGATACTCCCCCCCCCCCGCCCCCCTTTTCCAACACATAAGGTCAAGAAGCGAGGGAGCGATACGGGCGACACCAACACGCACACCTAGCGCCTCATCGCTCTTACGCGCAAGGCATGCAGTGTTTCCGTCGTAACGCTGTACTGTGCGAATTATATCTGTAACATACAGGTTTTTATTACACGCGATGAAAAACCACAGATTAAACTACGCCCGTATCTTTGTACTTTGCCCCTATCGCTTAAGGAAACTGCTTAGGCAAGTTTAAAACATTCGGTATTTGACGTTTTCGCGAATTTTTTCTCCAAGAGTACACTTTTAATATAACAAAAGTAAAAAAATAGGGGCATTGATAATTGTTGTTTATCTTTTCTGACAAAAAGTCGTATTTGCAGAACATTTATTTACCGAGATACACGTATTCGCGCAAACAACTATTTCACAAAAAATTGCGGAGGTCCATTCCACTCTTAACGTGTAAGTCTAAAAAATAAAATATATTTATTGACTATTATTTCGAATGAGAGGGCTTTCAAAAGTGCTCACTTTACCGTGAACAGCGTATAGTGAGTTGTGCGTGTAGTACAGTCGGGCGCAGTGTTCCATTGGCAGCCACCCTGTGCCTAAAGGCACGTACACACTAGCGAGCATTTGCCGTAACGTAACAGCGTCGCGAGCCGAACACCGTATCATGTTCGGTAGTGTGTACGGGCACCCGTAACACCGAACCCAACAAAATCCGTTCGGGGTTTAGTTCGGAGGCCTTTCCCTCCAGAGGCGGTCTCGCGACGAAACATCAAAGGAATGCTCTCGTCGAGGTTCGGCTCGGGGTTGTTAGTATGGACGACATCCGTAACAGCTGACCCAGCGGTCAGAAAGTTTTGGCACAGAGTAGCATTTTTTTTTAAATTTATATTCATAAGCAATTACATACTTTAGCGTAACCAATAACTCGTTCTAGTGGCGTAGTCAGACATAACTTTCGAAAGTGGCCCAACCGGATACATGTTACATATGCTAGGTATATTTGTAAATAAAATATTGTTATCTTAGGCGTAACAAAATATTGAAATTGACACATATCACTTAGACTATGTCAGTTTTTTACTCGTGTCTATCAATGTACGTTTCACAGTATCTCATATATTTGACTTTGTACGATGACGAGCTTCAGGGTGAGGCTCGGACCCTGTTTACCACCCTTCTAAGTATTGCACTGGCTGTAACGGAGACTTACCTTTTCCATGTAAGTATAAGACTACATTGCTTAGCTAGAAAATAATGCGTTTTGTGATAATAAAGGTAATTTTATCCTAATCCGTCCTAAATCATATAATCTGGTACATGCTAGCAGAACCCTCGGAGATAAAGAATAAGACAATGTAATAATTTATCAAAATTGATTAACATTCGGGAGGTGCTCTAACCCCTAGACCAGCCCTTAGGCCAACTATTTTTCTGGCTGCACCACGGGATTAAGCGCAAATAATTAATTACTAAAAACAATACTTGTTTTACTTAATTATGTAACAGAAACACATAAGTGCTGTCGAATGCGATACATTGATATGTCCTGAATCTGTAGTTTCTAACATGTATTATTACATAACCTATTAGAAATTTATTTGTAGTAAACCTTTGTGCTGATACGGCCACTGTCTTTTGTTCTGAAATGTATGGCCACAAATAAATACGTTTTGTTTCTCAGCATTAAATTATGGTTGTTTATTTATACATAATTACCTGAATATATTCAGCGAGTTCGTCGACCAAAACTTGACACACATCGGGAGCAATCTGTCCAATATATTGCTTTGAAATCCTGAAGAGTTATTGGAGGCTGGAATAACTGTCACCAGTAGCCAAAAACGTAAGGTGGTATCTTGCACAGAAATGACTTGTCTCAGGTTTGTATTTTTCATTGCTATGATCCCTCCTACCACTAAAATCAAATATTCAGAATCTACTGGCGACACTCGCGTAAAGTTTTTATACTGACCGCTAACATGCTGGAATCTAAAGTCTGCCATTAAAGTTGATCCACCATACTGTTCCCTCACCTCGAAAAGCCGGTTCTGCCCACACTACTTTCCTTTCCTTCTTCCTTAAAGCCAAGTGAAGGTACGTGTACGCTGCTGCAGCGTACATCCATGTCAGAATACAGCTGTACGAACACCCGCACGCATTTCACTCTCAGCCCACTGTACGACTACTGTTCATTCGTGGTTGGTTAGTTTGGTACGCATACTTGTTCTGGCTCTTGAGTTCGGCTCGGGCCAGAAATTGGAGCGACAATATGGGTCTAACACTGAACCGAACATGACCCGAACAATCCTCTGTTCGGTTCGGTGTTAACACTACGGGAAAATGCTCTATAGTGTGTAGATATCTCAACAGGCCGGGCGGGGACCAGGGCTGGCATGTCCCCTCAAACCCCGCGGACGAGCGTTGAGGCGGCGCGGCGCGGAGTCATCAGCCTCGCCTCGTCTCGCGAGGCGCGAGCAGCTGGCAAGATGTTATGTCAGCTCCTGTTAGCGCTTACCAGCTGGCGGCGTTTACATTCCGCGAGCCGCCAGAGGTAAAAATACTGCGCGCTGGCCCGTGGGCGACTTCTTGCTTCTGCTGGCTGCGTCCACGGGGACCGACAGCCGCCGGACGAGGCACGAGAATTTCGCCACTTTCACGTGCATGTTGACAACAGTCCGTACACGCTGTTCACGGCAAAGTGAGCACTTTTGAAATCAACCTTTGAAAATTGTCGCTGCCCTTACCTGCGTATATTTTAACGGGCACACTGTGAAAATAATAAAAAATAAATTAAATTAATACTTACTTTTCTAAAGATTTTACAGTTTCACTTGACCGGCGCACGAATAAAGTGATCAGATCCATAGTAACGTTAATTGTACACATAGTGGAATAATACACAATGTGCGTACAAGGAGCGCTTAGGCACGACTTTGGAAAGTGCTCCTTTTACCGTGAACAGCTTATATCGTTTATTTATTCTTGAGGTCTACTAACAATCAAAACAGTCCTACGTAAGGACTTCACATGCACACATTTAATTACTGTAGCATTATAAAACTTACGTAAATCAATACTCTTCACTGAATTCAGTATATAAACACATACATTCGCATTTTCCATGTACAGAATATCTTTTCTTTGGTCAACTGGTTTACTATGTATCGTATGTGTTGACTTTTTGTTTCTACGTTTGCGCAGTAGATGTATTTCATTATTCGCTATTTAGGTTTAGTACATTTTTCTCTTACCTAAATACTGTTCTGATTCAACTGTATTTGTTAACATATTTACAACAATCTTATTCTATTATTCATAAAACTATAAGACGCAAAGCAATTCCTCTCAACGCTAAACAAATTTACACGCCCAACACATTTCCAAGTCCACAGGCAATCGTGAAACTGTTAAACGTTTTTGTAGGTTGATTTGTAGAATGGCCGAACTTACACCGACTTGATCAAAGTGGGAACTGCAACTGTGGGTTCCAAATATTAAACTCGCAGGCTCAGTCATACATAAAACGGTGCAACGTATTGACATTAAGCATGAATATTGTTCCACATTGATAACAACTGTGGCGATTGGAATATCTAATGTCAACTATTTTGGTGTTTTTATAGCGGTTGGCACCACTGTCTGGCAACTTATATTAATTAGTTCTAGAATAAACTTTTATGACCGGCCTTATACTTTAATACACATTAAGTATCGCTATTTTATTTTTCATATTTGTTCTGCTTTGCTTTATAATCAGGTGTTTTATATGTATCGTTTGAACTTTGGTTTCCGTAATTATAGAACATTGTAAAGAGTCGCCACCGTGTGGCGCCACTGGCGAGTGGGTGATATCACCTGATCGGTGCTGTGCATAGTGCGGTGGCCAGGCGATAAGTCACGTGCGGGTGTTCGTAATGAACGGAGTACGCGGGCCCGTGAACGAGTGCGTACGCGGGTGAGTCGAAGTGTGGGGACAAGAGTACCTTGAGGACGGAAGCGAAAGTTAATCGTAGTTGTTAAGTCAACGGAGTTCCGTTGTGAGCATTTCTGGCATGGCGTGGGCGATCAGCTATTGCGTGTGACGTACGAACCTAACATATGTGTGAGGCGAAGGTACATTACCAGCGCGCAGACAGTAGGTAGGTAGGTAAGTGGGCTTAACGTCTCGTTGACAGCAAGGTCATTAGAGACGGTGCATGTTGCACAGGGAAGAGAGATTAGGGAAGGAATGTGAAGGAATCGGTCATGGTATTTGTTTGGGACCCATCCCAGCATTCGCCTGGAGTGATTTTGGGAAACCCTGGAAAACCGAAATCACGATGGCTGGACCGGGAATCCAACCCGGGTCCTCTCGATTGCGAGTCCCACGTGTTACCACTGCGCCACCTCGCTCGGTGAGCGGGCAGTAGTATGGGCAACTTGTCTTACGATCGCGCGCCTACGAGCCAGGGTAGTGCTGGCAGGCCCGGCTTTCGCTGTGTGGCGACACGTCATTAGCGGGAGAACGAAGCTTTTCCGTGATACGGGTACTAAAACGTTTAATACAAGTAAATGCCAGACTCGGATAGAGTTTGCAAATGTCCCGCTGTAAACTTTGGTCGGTGTTGCAGCGAAAGGTGCCCACGAAAAATACGCATAACTCAGTATGACCGCGGGCGTAGAACTACCCGATAAAAGGCGACGGAGTGTCAATTTTGAGGAACTCGTTTGGTGACGTGAAAAACTATCCGTGGAGGTTAACACGTTCGACCCGCAATTAACTGCGACGTAAAAATAAAGGAAGACAAAATGTTTCACGAAGTGGTAAGTGTGCTCTTCGGGAATCATCAATCGCCTGGGGCGGCAACCAGCAGCGAGGCGTCGCCCTGACCGGACGCCAACAGATCGTCGCTGCGCGAAGGCACGCATGCAGCGTCGTTACGGTTCCCGGAGGCCGTATGCAGTCAGGTGGTTCACCACTGCTTTTCCTGGGGCCTGTAGAAGAGCCACTGCTGAGGTATTTATATTGTAAGCTGCGTGAAACGTCCCCAGTATAAAGGCGCGTTTGCACCTGTGCGTCTTGCGTATAGTGCCCGTGCGTGTGCGTATGCAAGGCGCAAGATGATGCATGCGTCTAGCCGCATGTCTCTGAGACATATTGTGCGGTGCGCATGCGTCACTTTCAGTCGAGATGTCGACTGTGAATGGTGTACCTGCTGCAGCCACCGCGGGGATTATTTCGCTACGTAATAGATGGAAAAAATTCAACTGCTGGGTTAATAAATATCTTGCAAGCAGAAAGTTAAGTTTGGGTGTAGTGGACGAGATACGGCTACACTGTAAAAAAATTGTAATTATTACTGGAAAATTCTTAATAATTTTACAAATGCTTGTAACAGTATAAAGATTTCTCTTGTGAAATCATAAGGGCCGTGTTTGTAATATACCTCAAGAAATTTTTGTAGTATACTGACCCTTTTCCACGAGCTTCAACAAGATGGCGGACACTCAGAAACGTAAAACCATATATAGCCTTTTTGTGAAAATATCTATGGGTGATTTAAAGTGTGGCTGCGTGCAAAAAGAAATATACTGCGAGTTTGAATAACGTTAAACACTCAAACAACTCACATAGTCATAGTGAAACGTGGCCGTATTATTCATCAACTGTTAATGTTTACTCCAGTAAAGTTAGATTCGAATCTCAAGATTCATTTTCCAAATACACTTGAAAACCGAGTGTACACTTCCTTGATTCTCAGATTAATTTCCTAAGTACACTTTGAAACGTAGTAATCCACAAGTACACTTAAAAATCTAGTGCATAACTCGACTACAGTGGAGTACGCACACATTACATTTTACAGACTTGTGCTAAGATTTCGTTACACAGTAGTTCCCTGAACTTGGAGCGGTGCGGATGTTCGGGAACACTGGCCAGAAAAATATTTTTTCCTTGAAAATGTCCAATTGTACTGCATACTTGAATATAGATATTTTGTTAACTACTGAATGCTCTTTGCAGAGTAAATATCAAGACTCTGTGCGAAAATATTTGGTTTTTACACAGTAGGAGTGCGATCTCGGAATCATTTTTGGTAGGGGAAGTTATGCTATTACTGCCAACTAAATATTTTGGAAGCAACCAATAAATGTATTGCTAATAACAAGTAAATGTTAGTAAGCACTAAATAGCGTTGGTACTTGTCAATCTACGTGTTATTGGGCACCACAAACTGTTTTATACCGGAACAAAATTTCGCCTTGGAAAGCTTCAACAAAACAGTTTTTGTGGCCGCTAACACATGTTTTATTTTAGTGCGGCTTCGGCGGCTTCAGTTGGTGCATGTCAATCAGTGTGCTCTTCAAAAATGCAGGTAGGAGCAGAGATTTTTCTCTAAGGTCGATTTGAAAAGGGCTAACTTTATCGTGAACAACCTTCACTGCTCGAGCGGCGCGGCGCGGCGCGGCGCGACGACGGTGGCAGACGTCTGGTGCAGGCTCGGCTGGTCCGGTTGGGGCGGACTGGACTGGACTGGGCGCAGGCTCAGGGGCGGGACTCTGCGACACGGGCAGGCCGAGCCGAGCCGACAATGCAGCGGCCGGACGAACGCGGCATTCCGCGCCGTCCTGTCACACTCCCCACAACTCCGCTGCTGCTCACTGCAGTAAACACACAAGCCGAGATATGCTGTGAGGAGGGGTTGGCCAGGACTTTCCTTCGACGAGGGGATTTCAAATTTCTATTTTTAGAAAAAAAAATATAACATTTATAATATTAAAATTATTAGTTAAGAAAACTATTTACAACCAATGGGGCTAATATACAGAGACGGAACTACAATATGCTATAAATGTAAACCTTCTTCATGTTCACGGGGTGTTTAATTACCACAACTAAAACGAGAGTTCCGGAGAACCCGAGAAAACGAAAGTTCTTTATCACGATACAAGGCAAAGATACTACTTGGTCGCAATCTTGTAAACAACTGACTGTTGCAACTTGAAGCAATGTTGCCAATGAAGGCAACACCAAACAGTCTTATAAGGCAGGAAATCAGTTCATTCAAATACAAGTCTGTTTTAAGTTCACAATAAAATACTATTTACAAATTTACACTTCAACAAGGGGATCACACGTTTCTTATATTGTTACGTGCTGCGGCTGTCCGGCGCCGTGGAAGGTGATTCACCTCGCCCTCCCCTTCCTAGAACGATGCGCTCGTGGCCGGCTGCTTCACCCTTCTGGGAATCCCGTGATACCGACAGCGGTGACTTGCTGGCGTCACAGACCTCCTCTCGCCTGATAGAGTTTCAGATACGTTTAGCGACGACGCAGGAATGTTCTGGTCCGCGACGCATCACGCCTGTTGGCGAAGATTCTATGTGACGGCCTAAGCCACTATATATATAGCCGCAACCCAGCGGCCGGCAGTCTTTGATGGAGGCCGCCTGGCCGAGTGTACGCAAGCGAAGTGAAGTGTGGACGACGACAGGAGATTGCGGGACGATGGCGAGTTAGGTGTCAGTGGCGTGAATGGACGAGAGGGTATGTAACCGACGAGTGAAGCCTACTATGCGTGAGGGCGTTTGGAGGACTCTAGAACATTGCGACTGGCGGGACATGGACTGAACTGGGGTGGAACTGAATGGAAGTGTAATACGGATTTTATTGTAAATATTTGAACTGTCAGTGTGGACACATATTTTATAGAACGTTTGAATAGGCCGATACACTGTCTATCGGGACAGATATGTAATTATTTTATTTAATTGATTTCTTTGTGGTAATTATAAATTGTATTAAATTGGAGAAATTAGATGTAAACAGTAAGTGATATCAATTTACTGTGCGATTTTGAGTTCACATTTTGCTGTAGTTACTGTAAATGAAATAAGGAATTTATAATTAATTATTTTATTTGATTAAGACCTCCATCACTTAACGAACTTGGTATAGCTCACTTAATTTCTGGATAGAGAAATTGTAACACTATTAAGAAAAAAGTTTTTTTTTTTTTTACAATTATTAAAAAATATTATTTTAATTTCAGGGGGTAGGGCGGTATGTCTCGATACACACGCCCTCTCCCCCGGCTTCGCCGCTGCCCGTAAGCGTCACGTCACGTTGCCTGATTTCAACATGATTAAGTGAAGTTCGCCGTAATAACAAGACTAGATAAGCAAGTTCGTAGAGGCGATGTGGCATGCTAGTTCCTTTGATGTGAGTCGATCGTCTGGGACTGGGCATTCTGAGTGGTTGGCAGCAGCGTGCTGGGAAGGACTCGCTATTGGCTAGGCTGCTGACCAGCGACGCCATCTTGCTGACGTGTGCGGGTTCGAGTTCTCGCGGAATACGCGGCTACTTCGTCTCTGTAGTACTGAGTGTTCTGTGCCGTAGTGTCACGACGTAGCGCATTCTTTAAACATGTTCGTGACGTAATATTTCTGGCCAGAAATTTTCATGACGATAATGTGACGTAATTTTACATCGGCAACACTCTTAACCCGTTCAGTCACCGTGTCCACGACCACGATCATGGACATGTTGCACGTCAGTAATATTCATGAACGGTTCTGTATACAGTGGGGCATCCAGTGCCCAATACTCTTAAGAGTCTTCCTCGTGGCTAGTCTCATTTGTGGAATTTTCTACACTTCTTGGACCTAAATGGTCAATGCCAATATCATAGAGTATCGCAACACGTTGTTCGTTCGCACCAGACAGCGCCTCAAGGGGGGGGGGGGGGTGTATAAGGGGAGGGGAAAGTGGAGTGCTGCATCGGGGTCAAAGGTTACTTGAGGTAATTTGTATCTAGGAACCCCACGCGAGCTCTACTAACAAGAATAATATTAAAGTCTCCTGAACAAGTAACATTAGAAGAAAATGTTTAAAACCATAGGTGGTTTTTTGGTGGTACACACAAAATTAAAGCATAAGATACCGTAAATAATCTATTCGCGGTATATTCGCACTTTTTGAATCAAACCGTCGAAAATCATCCCATGTTTGATACATTCAGTTCTATCGTATAGGCCTATCACAAGCATTTTATACTTTCGTTGAAGCTAAAAGTACCTTAGTTTTTGATTATGCTAAATGAAATTATCATTTATATTGTCTATAAATTCTACTTTTTAGTTAACGTAACATCACGCCGTCGTCAAACTACACCATCCTCGTCCTACGTGTCTGAAGATCTTCGACGCTGCCCGCGAAAAAACCGTCATCTTTATTGTAAGCCGATCTGACATTAGCGGGTCACACACTTTGGACGTGACCAAATTCTGACCTGTTTATACGTCATTTACTTTTGTTTCATTTAGCGAGTGTCCTCGTCTTTGCGAGGTTCACTTCTCATCTACTATGATTATATCTATGGCAGTGTCAGGTTTTAAACTATCAGAACTGTGCAATTTTATGATGATCGCTTGTAGACAACCGTAGCCTCCACTCCGCATGCGCTCGTGAAAACGACCCACTAATTCACCAACTATCCTAGGTTAGTTTAAACTGCAATGCCTGTATCCACTCATAAGGGAGATCATTCTATTGCTACTACTCCCACACTCTTGTGAAGAACACAACACTTACAGACACTGAAGGGAGCATAGGTAAAACAAACTACATACGACTCTGTAAAATAAAACGCATCCATAGGTGATGTGTGGTCTTTAATAATAAAATATTGATTCAGATTCCAAGAATATACTTTCACCTTAATATATCTCATAAGTACTCAGCATCTGGTAACTGATTATAGTTTCTTTAAAAAATGCCATTAAAAGTAATATGACAAATGTTCTTCAGTGTAATAAACAGTTCAGCTCGTGTCTCAACTCTCACATACAATTAAAATGAAAAACTTGATAGTAAGCGTTGAACGTAAATTTGCCTCGCTAGACACAAATAATACGTCGGTAGTGTAGAGTACTTTACTCTCAAGTTGTTCGTGACAATACCCAGAAGGTGATGAATATTAAGTTCAAGGGCTTGCTAGTACTCGACCACTTCACAGCTGGACCAACATTCATATACATACTGTTCTACTTTTGATTGTTTTATTTGGGTTAGCTAATTAGGGTTAGAAATAAGCTAACAACCAAGAAGACAAACTACAGCTTTTTATTGTATCTCAACGAATACAACTATTTTTACTCCCGTCTGAAGGACGGTATTAAGCTATTAAGCTCCAGAATCTGTTAAGGGGAAAGCTCTAGTACTTCTCTATTACCCAAAGCTAATCACCTTGACTCACCACTGTTAATTACACTTTGGATAGGGTCGGTCAAGCCCGCGCCGCTGGGAAGGCCAAATGGAAGTCGGCGCCGCTCGTCATCCCTGGACGACATATTGGCAGCCCGAGCTCGTGGTTGACGGAAAGCAATGGCGACCCCTGGCCTTGCTGGTTCGGCACTTATATAGTCTGGCCGCGCATTCCATTTCCCCCCTTCCGCCTTGCATTGAGTAATTCGCTCAACCGCTCAGAATATAGGCATCGTTGCCCATAACAATACAAACGGTGAAAATACCTAACGTATTTCTGCATAAATTAGAGTCGGTATGCTCAATAGCCCTCTTCTGGGAGTTTACACTCGCTCCGTTGGCTATTCCACACATTTTGAGCATATACAGAGTGAGTCCTTTAAAAGAGGCCCAGTGGGACAAGTGTGTAACGGAGCGAGGGAATGAGGAAATACAGTCCAGTGTGACAACAAAATACCTAGAGTAGGTGCTGAAAGTGGACGCCACAGTGACCTCGAGGCAGGTGTGCAGACGGCACCAAAAGTTGTGAAAGGCACGGGCGGGGATATGCTGCGGGATGGCATCGACGGGGTCTCTTTTTAAGGACTCGCCCTGTATTTAAGGGCCGATGCAACTATTTAACACTTAATTACTCCGATTACTGACGGAGCCTCAGCCTCCCTGGCTGGCTACATGAAGACCCTTGCGAAACAAAATGGAGCCTAGGTACATTAATTGCAATTCAATTATCAGTGATATTTCTAAACTTGAATTATACTGGGAGGTATAGGGATTACCTGTAAGGTGCATTCCTTAAAGCTATCTGAGTAGTGACAGCATAAGGTGTTGCTAACTTAGGTGTACCAACACATTACTATTACAACTTAACACAAAACGAATAAATAAAATAAAAATAGCTTAATAAGAAATGGTTTAGCTGCATAGCTTAGCTTGTATGCTGCTGCATGAATAATAACTGACAAAAATAAATAAAATGAAGTGAGTACTCCGAATAAAATTATTTTTAACTCGAAAAAAATTAGAAATAAATTTATGCTATAATTTCTTGTAAGTTTCAAAACTTTTCTATCGTAATTATATTGAGCATTATACTACAAGTAAAATACATATAAACATTAAATAGAAGATTTATCACAAAAAGGGTTAAAAATAGAACACTAGCTTTTCCATATCAATCTGCAGTAGAAACAGAGAAAAAGTAATATTTGTGTTGATTAACCTACCTGGTAAGAAATAGTTATAAGTGAAATATTTATAAGTATTATTATAGTGAGTAGTGATACGTTATTTGTTAAGTAAACTTTACTACCAACATTTCACGTTTACATGTAAATTTAGTGCAAAAACATTTCATACATATGTATAAAAATATTTATTTTGTACTGTCTGCCCAGCGAGCAACTATGGTACATTGTTTCCCTTTGGTAATTTTTTAGACTTTTGTATATTTTATTTGCATGTGGCGAAAAGATACTTAGTAAATGGCCCAAAAGTAGAACTTGAGAACAGGGCTCCAGAAAAGTTGGAAGTAACCATGTTTTATACTATAGATATACTACTACCCCCTGCTTTGTGATAATGCTTTTCACAGACAGCTAAAAATTTACAGCTGATGTAGGTAGCCTATTTAGACACGATACTGAGGTCAAACCAACCAATTAAGTACACCTAGACACCTTTTTACAATCAGTTTTGTAAAGTATAAACATTTGGACCAAATTTAGTTACCGTTTCCAGTCTTTCTTTCTTTTTTCATTACCAGAAGTAGTTCTCAAAACGTTCAGACAAACATGTTTACGAAAACTGACACCGTAACCAAAAAGACAAAGAGCGCAAAAATGGATAAACATCACTTTGCGCGTATTCACTGTAAAATCTGTACAAAGTTCATTGATAATCTATTAATTCGTCCCAGAGATCTTATCTTTCCTAAATATACACGCACAGATAAAGGAAACCGCCAACAGCTATAATACGCACGAGAACGAACAGCGAATAAGTAAATGTTAGGCGTTTGTTTTGCAGTTGTCTAGGTCATGTAGTTATCTTTGAGCCATGAACTTTCGGCGTATTAAGGCACGATGATTGCATCGTTAAAATAGGATAATTTCTCGGCGAACTTTATCTATTGCCTCTTTTGTCGTCGCAAATTTTTAGAACATTATAGAAAACTTATTATTTACTATAAATGGAAGTCGTCAGTCGTTCGGTCACAGAGCTGAGAGGCTGGGCAGCGAGAAAGCGTGTACTAAGTTTGGTTGGGATCGATACGCCCCTCCAAAAATTTTTTGTCTTATATTTTTATGAAGGAGCTGGATGAGCTAATGGTTGGCGCATATGAAAGAATTAGAAACAGGCTACAGGGAACAAGCTTATGTACACATAATGGACAGTTAAAATTAAGGAACACTATACTAGGCTTTTTAACCAAGGTGCTGAAGATAATGGTAACTTTGTAGACGCAGGCTAATGGACCCCAGGCACAACACTAGAAATGATATCATTCATATCTTGTTTCGTCGAATATTTCTCTTTAGTCTTAAGTGTTATCAGGAAGCCAGCTTACAAATTCAAACTTTGATAAAAACTTTGTGTTAGTTATAGAGAAATTCGCGGATTCATTTTAGGACAAGCTAGAATTAAAAACATGTGCGTTTATATGACTTAAACCATTGGTCCACATGTTGTTTGACACCTCCTGGAGAATGGTGTTCAGTTGTTGCCTTCCTCTGTGACAGCAAACAACCAATGTGCAGTTAATATCGGCATATTTGTACATAAGACTGAAGATTCTAGCATACATGTAATTGAACTCGCGAATTTTTCAGGTCCCTAGTTATAGGATCTATTAATTTTCATTTGTGCAATACAATGTACCAAAAAGATATTATGTTATACCCGACCAAATCAACTATTTAACTTTTTCAATTTCTTCTAATGCAGTTTTCGTTTGGCAACTGTAAGATTATGTCACTTCGGTACTGTAACGGTGGTTGCCTTCAAAGACTCTTCGAACTGAAGCGGAGGACAAAATTCTCCACTAAAAGACAAATCAACACATTTTTTAAAGGCGTTCCCAGGTATTATACGCCTCATCAGATAGTCTAGCTCCATATCACCTATGCACGTAATATTTTTGTCAAAAGGACTTTAATAAAATCGCTCGATGTTAATTTTAGAGTTCTTTCCTTCCTCACAATTACGTTTTCTGTAAATACTAGTTAAAAAAAGAATCTGAATTATTTGGTTGTAATGGATAGTCGTAACTTATGATGCTCAATACACACAAGAATTTTGTCCACATTATTTCGCGTTTGTGAAGGGTTTGGTACTCACTTAAACTAAAATTAGATTGGAGCATACAGTAGATAAGTACAAAGCAACAACATGGCGTGGCGGTTCATTTGATGTGTGCCTACTTACTCTCTGATTGGCTGCGCGAGGTTATCGGAACGGGCGTTGTATCTGATAGGCTACTGCATGCTGCGAAAAGAAAGGCTTCTTATTGGCTGGATTGCCCGTTGACGAGCAGGTCATCAGGCGGCTGATTGGCGAACGGCGTTCAACGTTTTGCTGGCCAGTGACGGCACTTTGCTGGCGCGTGCGGTATAAGCGGCTGTTACACCTCCGTATAGACTACTCACGGTAAAATGAGCACTTTTGAAAGCCCTGCTTAAAATCTGCTTGTATGCACGTTATGTATCCTTCCGCCTCATGTAAGTTTAACACTGTCATGGGCCTCATCATTGTATTCATGCGTCGGTCAAGTGAAATTGTGAAATTATTAGAAAAGCAAATATTTTACAAATCTGCTGATTTTTACACTTCGATGCATTATAAAAAAACAGAGCGAAAAAAAAATTGAATTATCAGAAATGGTTACTAACACTTTTTATTCGACTTTAAGATACTGCACTACTTCCCATCCATCGTTACCAACTTTACTGGGCGCATGTCACTCTGGGCGCCCATTACTGTCCATATCATATACGATGGCAAGTTTTTAAAACCGTCAGTGACTGGCAACTTGACGTATACAAAACAAATGAAGTGCAGTTTACAAAATCGTGTACCAGCTCATGCACGAACGAACAAAAGTTCATATTAAGTTGGCTATTCTGAGTGTGTTGCCGACGCACATCAGACAAGTACAAAATACGCGATAACAAAGAGTTCCTAGATTAATTAATATATTTTATTTTAAGTGGTCACAAAACAGCGGTTGTAGGTGTTACAAACTAATCTTTGTGCTGAAGTAGTAATGTATAGGTGTTCAAAATGAAACACAATAAGACGATTCATAGCCGAATGAAACGCGACTTCAAATCTTAGATCTTTTCATGTCGTATTCCAAACTGTCCGTCCATGCTTTCCACATGTGCTTGATATTAATTCCAAAAGCCTACAGAAATAGTGCATCGTAATATTGAATTACTTTTTCAAACAATTTGACGTAATATATTTCAAATTCGTGTCGTTTCGAGACAGTAATAAAAGAAAAGTCAAGTTTTAAAAAGCAGGATCTAGAGGCGGCGAACCTGCTACTATCTGTTGGTACAGTGCACGGCTCACACGTGTTTACCGTGTCGTGCGCACCACCTATGGGATCTTTCTCGAACCTAACTAGCTATAAAGCTGAAATGAATATGTTTCGCATGGAAAATAACAAATTTACGAACAGGTACCAATAGTTTTATTTTTCCACGAGCTTTGCGTAATTTTTAAAATAACATATATTTCGTGTACAGCGATTTTGATTACTAGTAATTTCTATTGGGCCAGTAATTGTCCGTCTATCTTCTAAACGGGCTATGTTTTTTTTTTCCCCCGGAAACCTATTACCTTGTTTTCGCATTGCCTCCAATTGTGGCACCAGCTGATGGCGAAAGGATACATAAACTAAATATATGCATTCGTTGAACTGTCAAAACCTTGCCATCTTATATGAGACAGACATAGTAAACTATAAAGGGGCAGTGACTTTTGATATCAAGTTTGAAAAATATCACTGCTATCGACATATATTTTAATGGGCGCACTAAGTGGCATGCACCCAGTTAAGTTGGCAAAGATGAAGAGAAAGTAGTTCGGTACATATACTAACGTTGAGTTTAACGTGTCGAGCAAACATTTGTGAAAACTAAAATTATCCCGTTTTCTTTCAGTTTTTTTTAAAATGCATTATAAGTGTAAGAATTTAACAGATTTATAAAATATTCACTTTTCTAATAATTTCACAGTTTTACTTGTCCGGCGCATGAATAAAGCGATGAGGCCCATGGCAATGTTAATCTTACATACGACGAGATAATACATAATATTCATACACGTAGATATTGAGCAGGACCTTAAAAAGTGCTCAGTTTACCGTGAACAGTCTATACAATTGGTTAACATAAATGCATATTATTTTGAGCACGATAAGTTCATCAATGAGCCACAAGTGTATTATTTTTGCATTTCTTGTTAAAGAAAGCTTGATTTTACTCACTTTAGATCAGTTTAATCTGTTTACCTCGACGACGTTTTTCCATATCAGTAATTTCAGTTTAATTTCAATTTATTAAACATCGAAGTCTTGCAATGTTTTCATACACGTGCTAAAAAGCTTGAGCAGTCTAAATTAAATTAATGTGATGCACTGGTCAACACGAAGTTACCTATTTTAATTTACAGGATAACTTTGATCAGTTATTCCAGTTTACGCCCGTCAGAAAATGGGAAACTTTGAGCACATGCACGACTCACACACACAGTCTGAAACAACAACTATACACTAAAATATTACAATAAATATTTATGCTTTATCATTACTCTAGACTGCATTTTTGTGGATAACATTTTAATTAAGACACATGAACTAAGGCTTTACAGAAAGTGTTCAGTTACACATATTGAGGCTGTCATTGTACATATTCAAAGTAATTACAGTACCGAAAACTTCTCACGTTTACTTAGATGACAATATGACGGTCTACCCAAGAGTTTCAGACGTGGTTTCAAAGCCGCTGGGAGGTTCAGCGTAACGAGTTACCGACTGTACATTACGTCAGTCGTTGACCGACACGAATTGGGCGAAGGCGCGACAAAGTGACATGGCAATTCTGGAGAAAAACATATTCTCAAAGAGGCATCTCGAGTTCTCATCGGTGACACATCCAACCTACCACTCACTTCTCTTGCCCGTATAAACGATACTATAGGCTGTTCGCGGTAAAATGAGCACTTTTGAAAGCCCTGCTTAAAATTTACTTGTATACACGTTGTGTATTCCTAAGCTTTATGTGAAATTAACATTGCCATGGACCTCATCACTTTATTCACGTGTCGGTCAAATGAAACTATGAAATTATTAAGAAAGCAAATACATTACCAATCTACTAATTTTTACACTTCCGATGCATAAAAAGAAAAACAGAAAGCGAAAGAAATAATTTTAAGTTATCACAAATGGTTACCTAACACTTTTTATTCGACATTAAGATATGGAACTACTTCCCACCTATCGTTACCAACTTTGCTGGGCGAATATCACTCAGTGCGCCCATTAAAATATATGCATGCAGGGACAGTGACTTTCTTTTTTCCAAGGTTCATTTCTAAAGTGCTCACTTTATCGTGAACAGCCTTAGACATAAATGTCACCGTTATTATTTTGTTATGGAACGCAAAGGAAAATAGTTTGACAGTTCTGAGAAAAAAAACCTTACATTTAAATTTTAAGCACTTTCTCTGATTACCAAGTAACGAGATCCGGTTTGACCGGGAAAGCGCTTACCAGAATGAGCTCACAATAGGCCGTAGTACAGAACTGGATGTCAACACTGGAAATTAAATAAATAAAGTTACTAGAAAGTTATGTATAATTGGAACGTTTTTAGCATTTCGTTTGTTCATCGTCACGCCCGTAAAAATCCTCCCTCCGCCAAACGTTCTTTAGACTCTATTTCACTTAAATATTATTCCAAACAAAGTGAACCGACACAAAGAGCTATATCACAGAGTATATTAGTACACAGATGAGAAATGTTTCGATGATGCGGGTGTACCCGTTCTCTGATTGGCTGTGCGGAGCCTCCTCTAGGACCTGTTTGATTGGCTACTGCGTGCTGCAAAGGTCCCGTATTGACTGCGCTGCCAGCTGGCTGGCGAGTAAGTTACCATAGGCCGTAGTACAGAACTGGATGTCAACACTGGAAATTAAATAAATAAAGTTACTAGAAAGTTATGTATAATTGGAACGTTTTTAGCATTTCGTTTGTTCATCGTCACGCCCGTAAAAATCCTCCCTCCGCCAAACGTTCTTTAGACTCTATTTCACTTAAATATTATTCCAAACAAAGTGAACCGACACAAAGAGCTATATCACAGAGTATATTAGTACACAGATGAGAAATGTTTCGATGATGCGGGTGTACCCGTTCTCTGATTGGCTGTGCGGAGCCTCCTCTAGGACCTGTTTGATTGGCTACTGCGTGCTGCAAAGGTCCCGTATTGACTGCGCTGCCAGCTGGCTGGCGAGTAAGTTACCATAGGCCGTAGTACAGAACTGGATGTCAACACTGGAAATTAAATAAATAAAGTTACTAGAAAGTTATGTATAATTGGAACATTTTTAGCATTTCGTTTGTTCATCGTCACGCCCGTAAAAATCCTCCTCCCGCCAAACGTTCTTTAGACTCTATTTCACTTAAATATTATTCCAAACAAAGTGAACCGACACAAAGAGCTATATCACAGAGTATATTAGTACACAGATGAGAAATGTTTCGATGATGCGGGTGTACCCGTTCTCTGATTGGCTGTGCGGAGCCTCCTCTAGGACCTGTTTGATTGGCTACTGCGTGCTGCAAAGGTCCCGTATTGACTGCGCTGCCAGCTGGCTGGCGAGTAAGTTACCACGCGCTGATTGGTTCCGACATGATGCTGACCACTGACGTCATTCTGTTGTCACGTGAGGCTGCAGGAGTTCGCGGAATAACCAGCTATTTCTCAACTCTGTATTCTGTGCTAGAATCAGTGGCGTGTGGTGAAATGTTGCAAGGTAAGTTGGTGCTGCTCACTGCTGCACATTTTCGGTGCATGCAAGAGCCAGTAACCACCGTGCAGCCTAAGGAAACTGAATGCATTCCGACCACTCACAAGCGAGCAGCAAGAGACCCCATTACACGCGTCCTGTGGCGTCACCTTCCGAGCTACGTTTTACTGGTGGAAGTGTAAAATAGAAAGCAACAGGATACAGAACAGTGCTAACGTCAGCTTACGTTGCAACAGTTCACCACACACCACTGGCTAGAATGTTATAATAGCTGCTGTCAGAATTATTGGCGATGGCTGCAATGTTTTTGAGTTTGTATTCCTAAACCAACCATTCAGTTTCATCATTTTAAATTAAGCACACATTTTCTATCAGATCCCGAACGTATAGACGTAGGTTCAAGAAAAGCAAAAACGCCTTTAGGCTGTTCACGGTAAAGGTAGCACTTTTGAAAGCCCTCTCATTTGGAATAATAGTCAATAAATATACTTTATTTTAACCTTAGACGTAAATTTCCGAGTGCGGTGCAATATATATTATATACACTGTGTTTATTACTTGCATGGCAATATTTCTTTCAAAAGGTGGTTAAAGGATAAGAAATTGCTGAAAGAAAAAAGTAACCAGGCCTCAAAAGTGCTCATTTTACCGTGAGCAGTCTATACAGCCCAATATCACAAACACCATGAAGTTTGACAAAACGTTGTGTTAGTGGTACTTAAAATCACAGAATTTGAATTTGTGCAATACAATGTACCAAAAAGATATTAGGCTATGTTATACCCTACCAAATTAAATTTTTAACTTATTTTCAGTCCTTGTAATGCAGTTTTCTTTTGGCAAATGTAAGCTAATGTAACTTCGGTATTGTACACTCTAAACCAGAAACAGTGAGAATTGAGTCAAATCAGCGAAAAGCAGTTAGAATTGACCGAATGGTAATCAGTGTCAGATAACTAATTAATATGATGACTGAATTTCACTGATTTATTTGTAATTACCACTGAATTAATGATATTTTGGAAATTATTCATGCGCCTGATCACTTTATTCATGCGTCGGTCAAGTGAAATCGTGGATATTATTGGAAAAGTAAATATTTAACTAATTTGATACTTTTTACGCTTATATGAATTTGAAAAACAGAAAGTAAAATAATTAATTTTATTATTCAACGTTACGACGTGTAACTGCTTTCTATTCTTCGCTACTAACTTTACAGGAAGCAAGTACGCCACTCAGCGTTCCCATTGAAATGTACGCTTGCGGGCATAGGGTCGGTGACACCTTTTCAAAGGTTGATTTCAAAAGTGTTCACTTTACTGTGACCAGTCTATATTTGCCTTGAAGGCCGTCGTGCGGTTGGCAGACCGTGGTTTGGTTCCCAGCGCAACCAGCAGACCGTCAAGGTCTCGACCTTGTCCGAGGAAGTCCCGGCACTCGGCAATATAGTCTTGAAGGCAGCACGTGACGACAGGGCAGACTGTTCGTTCGCAGCCTCCGGCTCCTGCGATAATAAGCTAAGTGGCAGCCGAAGTAAATAAATTATAGCATACCAAACTGGACAACAAAATTCTTTAACAAAATACAAAAACGTCAGGGATAAATTTCAGATTCAGTTAGTACCCCAAGAAACCCTCAGGCCAAACATATTTAAGAGACATTTAAAATGAAAGTTACCAAATGCTGCTTAAAGAATTCAGATTTTTCACATCATCACGTATTTCTTTGGGATGGTGGTGTGAGAGACTTCCATACGAAATCTCTGAAGTCTACGTAGTACAGTTCGTCATTTATTTTCTAGGAAGTTACAAGTGTCTAAAGCGGTTTCGTACTTGTTTGAAAGTGTTCTGATCTGGAACGTTGCCAGGAAGAAACGCAGAGATTATTACGAATATTTGTGTACACATATTTATGCAAAGCTGGAATTTAATGTAAGGCATTCATTTGTTAGGATCTCAACGCTTGGTGTTAAGTTTGCTTGTTGGATGTATGGACGGTGACAATTTTCTTCCCTTAAATTTCATACTAAATAGGACTCTGACTTGTTTTGTTTGTATGGACATATTTGCCTGTAATAAGACTGAGAAAATACGCTACTCAAGTATATTCAAGTTTAATTTTACGGTTGGCACATTTATCTGAAAACATGCACTCCCTAACACTGCATAACAACTTTTCAATTAGAGCAATTTTTTTTTTTTTTTTTTGATATCAGTTACGACATAAATGTTGGCGATATATCACATACAGCAAAATTTTCCATCCAGGACACAATCAAAATATTGTTAGCTCATTTTATAAGCTGGCATATATATCCTGTTTAGTAACAGGGCTTTCGATATTTACTATGATCCTCACAAGTTCTACAATATGAATCCTGCACTTAGCCCAGAACTCTAAATATTTATAAAATTTTCTGCTGGTACCATACCGAGTGTCTGTGTTAACACTGCATTATTAAACCTGAAATTTATTTAACTATTAATTCAAGTTTATACAGCGTAAAATCGATCTCCAAGACGAGGGTTCAAGCACCCTTAGCCCCCTCGCCCCTTAGATTCCACCTAACAAGCCCAACCCAAAAAAATGCAACTGATTTATATTTACTTTTTAATAAATGCGCGAAAATTTGGTTGTGAGTATGTGAAGCTAGTTGTGAAAGTAAACGGTTTTCGGTTCGACAAATCTTTGAGATTCATTTTAATACGAATGAAATTTAACAAACTAAACCTTAGATAACTCTTCAAGTTAAATGGAAGGCGTCGGTATAATTATGATTCCCGTTGTTTCATAGGTTATCGCAATACATTTTATCATAAAATGTGCATTATATGCGCATATACACTCATGAAGTGTTTTCTTGCTAGATCTTGCCTTAATATGTAACTACATTTTTCCCGAGTACTAAAGACTATAGGGGCTACCGTGTGTTGCGATAGCTATTATGGTTATCCTGTTAAAACATTGGCGAATCTAGAGACTTGAGAGTCGGGTCGGGTCTTTTTCAGAGTAGTCCAAAACTGCTAAAAACAGCTTTTTCAAAGCGCTGCGGCTCAGAATATACGCATCAAATATGTACTGAACTACCCATGTGCCCTTCACTGAACTTTCCTACAAACTTTCCACCAATAAAATATAATAGTTAAGTGTCACCGCAGAAAGTCCCATACGTACACGCAGTATGAATAGAACACTGCACGCAAGTTCAGAGCCTCGCACTTAGCGGCGATGGCGCACTTGATGAGCGTGGCAGTGTCGACCTTATCGGTCCCACGCTTCTCGGCTTCAAACGCGGAGAGAAGCTCCAGTAAGCAGGCGGGACCACTATTAACAATGTACTTGGTTTCAAGAATAATCTCATTTTATACAGGATAAAATCAAGCTCCAATGCGGAGACTTAAGTCCCTTTACCCCCCCCCCCCCCAACACCTTACTACAGATCCGCTACAGCGTAACATTTATATATTTCCGATTTTAGAAAGTCCGTTACACTACATTTAAATAAACACATCGTCAGTGGGAAAAATCGCCCCCTTGAGAGATTGCCTTACAGCAAAGTGCATAAAAATACAAACATTTACATAATTTAGTCCTTCCCAGATCACAGTGTATTCCTCACGACATGAACCTACATGGTATTTAAAAAATATCTACGATTTAAAAGGAAATGACAACTTAATTAGTTGACTTGTTCGGTTTTATTTACTTAAATTCGTCTGTAAACAAGTTTTAAAACTTTTGAAGAACATATTTATGTCCATATACACAGTATAAAGAAACAATTCAAAAAAGCAAAAATTAAAAATTAATACAAGAACGTAGGCTTTATTAAAATTTTTTTAAATGCCTTTCTATATTTCGCATGCAAATGTACTTGGTTTTTGTCTTAGCCTCTGCTTTACAAAAACATTGATATCTTCCGCAATGCTGACTTTTTAATGTAGTTTCCAATTGTATTAGCAATTACTCGAAAGCAGTACTTTTTCAGCTGCAAATATGTGATTAATTGTAAGTACTAACATAAATACTTTCGGTATTAATAAAATGCAATGAACAATAAACAGTACTACAAAACCCCGTCATCATGAAACCTTGAAAATTAGATGGACAAAATTCAGTCAAATTATTGTGAAGTTTTTGCAAACACGCAGTTTGATTGGCTGCGTTACAATATACTGACGGATATCAGGAGATGGAATACAGGTTTACCATTGATATTTTCTTTGGCGAGTGGTATTTATTACTTAGTTTTCTTTCTTTTCTTTTCACTTCCTCCCATTCTCACTTTGTTTCCCTTTTCCTTTCTTTATTCCTCACTACCTTCGTCATACAGTACTTCCATCTTTTTTTCTTTTCCCTACTGACTTAACTTTACCCTTCTTTTTTCTGTTCTTTTTCCTCACTTTTTTCCTATCTTCGTGTGTCCCAGTAGCCTTGGCGCCTATCGTTTTCTCCAATCTTGCCCTACTACATGCTTGTTTCACCACCCCCCCCCCCCTCCCTGGGGGCCAATTTTATAATAACGTTTTCTTTCTTTTCTTTTTTCCCCCTGCCCTTATTTTATTTTATGTACCTTTGTAACGTTTGCCAATCCTATTTCATTCCATTTTACATTAGTTTTGACTGTTTGTCCCTGTTATTTGTCTGACTGTTGAATCAGTCAGGTACTGTTAACTGAACAGTGAAATTCTCACTTATTCAGATTTAGAGTGTACGAGAGATCTCCCGCAAGAGTGCGGCGCACAGCCTGTTCGACAAGAGAGCGCGAAGAATTCCGATCGGGCACCGCCCAGCTTCATCTAACGGGTATTCCCGGGGCTTGAACTCGTGACCTGGGCTGCGGAGGCGGGCAGTCACGACTAGCAGCAACACGATGATTGTACAACATCCCGCGCATGCGCCTCCTAATAATGTCTCTCGTCTGCAGTGGTTTCACTAATCAGCCTCGGTCGCACGAGTGAGCCAAACACGTTTATGTAAATACGTTCGGCAGTTAAGTTTGATCAAGAACATGTTTGCATGGACTTCTGAAACTGAGTGAACAAACAGTAGTCCTGACCTTCAAAATATAAAACGTAATCAGTTCTGTAATTATTTATAATAGTTTCCAACAGTTTAAGCTAGCGCTTTATTTTATTTATCTTTTTCATTTTAACGAATACAGAATATCCCGCCTATTTACTTAACTAGTTTACTCAGTAACTTCCGGGACGAAAGTAATGGCAAAAATAAAGCTGAACTTGTTGGAGTGAGTGAGTAAATAGATTTGGGCGTCTCTTAACCTAGAGGTCTTGAGAGCCGATGAGGGTGAAGCGAGGTATGGAGCAGCGCCGGAATGAAAGAGGCGGGGAAACGGGGGATTTCCGAGAAAACCCGCCGACCAGCGGCATCATCCGGCACGATTCTCACATCCGCCGGGAATCGAACCAGTTTCGCCTAGGTGAGAGGCGAGTAGTATAACCACTACACCACCGCTGCCCCTGAAGATGTTGAAGTGAAATAGTTCCATGTCCCGTACGGCCACGGCCTAAGCTGACCACTTGTGCACCGTGCTCACTCTCCGCGCTGGTACGTAAAGCCTAATACACACGGGCATCTTTATTGTACAAGAAAGTGAGCACTTTCTTGTACACCCAGATTTGAATCGTGTGAACGGCCGCCAAGCGAGCCAGTTACTAGCACACAAGAGCTTGTATGCTAGCTAGTGTCATATAGGGATGATCCTATTTTTCACCATCTTTCTTGTACAAGTCGAATGTAAACAAAACACATATTTTGTTGATGCTGGCAATAAGCAGATGTTAATGTTTTTATAACGATAAAATGTTTAGTAGTCCCAATATCGTAAATAATCCTGTGCTATTGATAATTCACAAATTACCCCCAAAACCACAAAAAACTGCTTCCAAATCATACATAGTTGGCATCAACCATCCACTTTCTTGCTCACCAGCTAGTGTAGTGTGTATGGATCACACAATTCTAGTTACTACTGGCTAGTAGGCACTTTGGCGTTCAATTTCTTGTTCACCTTTATTTTCACTTTCTTGTACAAGAAATATGCCCCTATGTACTAGGATTAAGGCAATCCTCACACAACCACTGCGATGAGAGGCACTCGCCATTCCCCGATGCGCGCCGCGAGGCCAGTCTGGTCATGCGCACTCTCTTGACATATTCCCTGACAGCCACGGAAAAAACACAGTCTGGACTTCGCCGATCGCGCCTAGAAATTGTCAATTTCCACGCGTCCCGTACACGATGCTACACATATTGGCCAATCAAAAACCACCAAGTGACACATGAGGAAGACACACAAGTGTTGTGTAGAAGTAAGTGTCCACGAAGATGGACGTATTTCCGAACAATAGACAATATTCAATTAAACGTTCATAATTGTTCAAGTGTAATGTTGTATCAATATGTTTGCATGTAGTTTATAATATATATACTTAACATTTGTAATTTTATTCCAAAGTCACCTTTCAAAGATTAATTACATTCACGTACTACAGCGAGTATAATCAAACAAGCATAGTTTTGAGTGATTATAAATAGCCAAATAGGTAGCGGCAGTGATATTTCGCAAAAATATTTCGACACTAAGGTACATTTCAATGCACTGTGGGGTCGTCCAGCTTTTTTAATTGGCTGAAACATGTTCTAGTTCGAGTTAACTGTTTGCGCACGAATCACGAATTTAGAGTCTTAGAGTTAGGAATCTTGAGTGGCTCGGTGAAATGCGGAAAGACACCAGCAGCCAACAGAGGTATGACAACAGCTGAAGTGTATATATAATATTGAAGCCTACTGCGTACTCCGATTTATTTGCGAAAAATCAGTGGCCCTATAAGTAGGTAATGTACAAACGTGATGAACAATGAAGCGGAAAGTAATGCCCTTCACAAAGTGTCCAAGTGTGGACATAAATTATCAGTAGTATCGCATAATTAGACAGGTTGCGGCAAGAAAACAGATTAAGTGAAGCCAATGTTTAACATTTGATTACGTGAGAAAACGGCGCAGCGTAGAAATATTTTTGATAAAATCATCCAGTCTTTGATTATCTAAATAATATTAGTATTGCAAGTTTTACTTCGATGTAAATGTATTTGCTGTTTGTGTTTTATATCATGGTCACCCTACAGTATTTGCCATAACACAATAATGAACAGAGCAAAATATATATTTCAAAGAAACTAATATGTACCTTTTTACACTTATACTTTATAATAGTTTGACAGAAAGTCAATGTAAGAAAATTTAATTATCGTTCTAGAATAGCTAATTGAGCATATAATCTGAATAATAAATTAAATATTCTGTATAAACAATACTGTGCAAAATGATTTTGTGAGCTCATAAAAATATATACAGAAGATGTCTCAACTTCAATAACAAAAGGTTTTAGCCTATAAATAGTACAGGAAATAACACAAAAAGACCTGCAAAACCAGTGTTGTGAATTATAAAGGCTCTATTGAAACTTAAGTGTTTATTTCTTAACCAAATGTAGAACTACTCACGTTCTAACTATAATCATAAATTTCAATGGTGAAATTGATAACAGTTTCTCCCAGTGTAGGCCGTCGGTAACAGTGCAGCTTAGAAAAACATGTTGAAGGTAATTCGAATCCATGCTATATTTTGTACTACTTTTTAGACGAAATCACAAAATGGCATGTAGCACCTTTCATGAGTGATGTGGATCAATTTATTTCGCAAATCAACGGTTTTAGCCACTGTCGTATGTTGTCAGGTTATTCCAGTTTTCATCACTTACGTGAAATTAAATTAATTCCTTTTACATACACGAGGAAGGCTTCAACTTTACAATTAACTCACTTATTTCACATCGACATCATTTGGTATCAATTTACACGAATAACTTGTACAATTATTTAACTTAGTGTTTAATGTAAAAAAACAGGTGCCGCCTACTATGTCTAACACTGTTATTTGCCACGTAGACTAAATAAATTACAATTAAACGAACCAGAGTAACACGTTTATCCCGTCAGCCTACATATACAATTCCTTATTATGGCAACACTGCACAATCTAGTGTCGTAAATTAATAAAAGGATAACTTTTACTTCGATGGCGAGATCTACTTTAAAGGTTGGTAACGATGACTGGAAAATAGTTCCATTATCTTAACATCGAATAATAAGTGTTAAATAACCATTTCTGATAACTTAAATTATTTCTGTTGCTTCAGTTTTTTTTTAATGCATCGAAGTGAAAAAAATGAGCAGATTTGTAAATTATTTACTTTTCTAATAATTTTACAGTTTTACTTGACCGACGCATGAATAAAGTGATGAGGCCCATGGCAATGTTAATTTTACATATGGCGGAAGAACATGCATACAAGCAGATCGTAAGCAGGGCTTTCAAAAGTGCTCATTTTACCGTGAACAGCCTATAACAATAATTATGACGTAAATAATAATTTTGCATCGATAAACAAGCAGTGGCACTAGCGCCGGTGATGTCCGAGTGGGGGCGATTTCCCATCATTCAGCACGAGGCGCGACCAGACAGTATCTGGTTTGCCCCAGGCACACTCTGGAGGACACAAGTAGGCTGTTGTCTGAATGGGGATCAAACGTCTTTTTGACAGTCATAGAATAGGCACTTCCGCCAGATGGCAGGTAGTCTGGAGTCTTAAGCCAGACAACGCGAAGATAGAGGTCTGGGAATAGAGCCCCAGGTTCACTGCAATGTCGGATTCAGATGCTTTTCCACCTACGTTAATGTGTAGAGACAATAATTTGTCGTGGAAAAGTTTACTGACTGCTCCATCTTCCAATGTACTGTATACAAATCTGACATCTTATTTTCGTTATTGGCTGCCGTCTGCGTGTGTACGAAGACAGCTGCTGGGCCGGTGAGAGTTTTGAACGTGTGATTCATCTGCTGGGAACTAACCCTCTCCAAGCCGGCCAATCCACATTACATAGCAACATTTAATTACCTACAATGCATCTCTTTAAAATATGCCCGCAATTACCAAGTAGCATCATGAATAATAGAATAGAACGTTCATAGATGATGTTGACTGCCGGTTTTCTCAGCAGTTCTGGCTCCTTACTTCTTGTCCGTGCCTGTGCCACTCATATTACTGCAGAATGTCATCTGAAACCTTGTAATGAGAATGGGGTGGCAAAAAAAAAAAAAAAAAAAAATTGACACTATACGGTTTAAAACATTTTTGGAAGTAAATTTATGGTAGTTTAAATATATAAAATAAGAATTTCTGCTACTGCAGTCTTCCTTTCTTTTCTGTATGGTGAAGTCTGTAGAGAGTTAAACAACGTCAAAAATATGTAACCCAACTACGAAGGTGCAAGAAGCTACAGAGTTTTGTAAAACATGCCGGGGAAAATTTTTTTCACGACTTCCACCGCTTGTAATGTGCTCTTAACATTGAATACGATAGGCAACCATAATTTTAAATGTCAAATCTATCTAATTCAGTATTGATTACGAGCATGTCTCAGATTTTCAATCGTCTTACAGTTTCATATTATTATAACTGAGATAAAATACACTTGTCACACAGAGGGCTATCACTGCATACCTAAAACAACGAAGTTATAACTTCTGTACACAACCATTTACTGTAAGTACATAAACACTAGTTGCCACATAAACACTAATTGCCATAGCTCATCAAGAAGGAATAAGTTGCATTTTAAAAAAACAGCGTGGCGTTATAGACTAAAGAAATATATTATTACAATATCACTGCAACGAGACAATTTTCGGCTTACTTGCAGCACAGAAGAAGAGCGCCTCGTCGGATAGCCTTTCGCCTAGACATTTGTGTCGATATTATCAGACATGAAATTAAATAAAGAACGTAAACTATCCTTTAGTAAATTTGCCTACAGTTATAGAAGAAGCTGGCGTTCCATTTCGCCACACAAATGTTCGGTGGTCGACAAATCTGGCGACCCAGCAAGTCACGTAAGTGTTGAATCATGGCGAAAACATTCCTGGGAACTCAACCAGGGTTGTGGGGGAGTTACTGGTATCTTGCTGAAATTGGCTCCTGCGCACTCAAGACAGGAAAGGAAACATATGAGGCAGCACGATTTCTTCAACGTGTGTATTCAATGACCCTCGTACCACTGACAAATACACATATATCACGCCAGTAGCAGGGGACGTATACCGCTGTAAAGAGAGACAGGATGTAGCGCTTACCTGCAATCCAAACTCTGATATGGTGGTTATTCGTTCACGAAGAAAAAAATAATTCTTTGCTAAAGACAATAAGTCACAAGTACGTAAAATTTCATTTCGATCTCTGCTAACATAACTGCAAGGGCAAGCGACGATGTTGATACGTGTTAATGGCGGAAAATGTTGGTCATTGGAATCACATACGTTCCTGCCCTCGGCGTCTGGAAAAGCTTACGGCAGAGATGCAGTACGCTACTGAAGCTGTCACATGTCGCTGGATTGTGGACAATGACGATGGTGCCTTTTCTCGTATAGGCTGTTCACGGTAAAGTGAATACTTTTTAAGGCCCTCCCAAAAGACATTTACCAATTGCAACCTCAGGTATTAAATTTTGAGAGTAGTGAAATGTACACATTGTGTTTATTGATCATGGTGCAGTGATTATATTAAAAAACAGCAGGACGATGGAAATTGGACTAAAGGAAAAACTTAGAAGAGCCTTAAAAAGTGCTCACTTTACCGTAAACAGCCTATACCGGAATGTCGAACGGTCCTTCCTTGAGGTCTTTCAGGATCGTCTAGAACCGATTCGCTATGTGTGGATACATTTACGCATCCACTACTCACAACACAGTCTGTGTTGCCCGCCAAGTACAAGTGGACAACTTGGCTAGCCGTGCATTTCGTGTCCCACAGGCCTGTAATCCGGCGCGGCCTCTGTTCAACTCCGCCCGCCGTTGTACGACTATCTCGCACGTTTTCTGAAGGTGCCTACCACTCCTTCATCAAGCCTGGTACGTACGACGTGCGCCACATTGCATGCGCTTTTCCAAGGACTGTTTGTATATGCCACGTGAAAATCGACGGTAGCCAGCTCGTACAATGTACGTGCACGCACCTTGGCACAAAACTTTAATAATTTGCATATAATTCAGCAGTGTGCTTATTTGCCAACTTTCAAGGTTACCGAATTACTTTTACACAACACGCAATTTTTTATGGCAATGAGCGTCTGTTATACACCTTTTTCGGCTCTACTTAAGTCACGATAAACAGTGCACTTCAGGAAAAATCATTATTCTAGTTCGTAAAAAAATTATTCAGAACAAAATTTTTTATCAATAACTTCTACAAACTGAATGTAAAAAAATTTACTATCAAGAAATGTTCGAGTACGAATTACTTTCAAAAACACGCTCAAAAATCATAGTGATACACGAACTGCATAACATTTTCTCGCTGAAAAGGTAGCGTGACGGAGAGAATTCCACCTCTGCGCCAAGTTCGATTTTGGGGGACATGCATGCAGTAATGTTTTGTAAGTTTGTGTCAGTTTTCCACTTTTTTATTACAGTACCTGTAAAATTATTATAAGGAGCTAACAACATAAAACTGTCAAATAAAAACACTAGTTAAATATAATTACCAATAATTACTACTCCTGTTCGAGTTTTGAAAGTAAGTGTCCTCATACAACTACAATGTCTTTTCAATAGCTTGTTTCCTTCTCAATTATCAAGTTACATCTGTTACTGCGATGCGTGAACACTAGAACTGTCACATAAAATATATACTTATTATGTTAACTATATCTGTACATCTACAATACTTAGAAAAACATGTAGTTTTTTTTTAAGCGTAGTAATACTATGTATGCTTCCTTATATTTTTAACAGACTGAAACTTGAGGATAAAGTAAAATCTGTGCATCAAAACACGTGCAAGTTCGGTATTTTGAAATTAAATACAACATCTGTATTAATCACTTTACATCCACAATGAAAACTAGTATTTTTTTCCTTGTCTCATTACGTTTTAAACGTTTATTCCGTACGTTACGTGTGCGCGTTATGCGATAAATACTACCACCGTGTGTGTATGGAAAGAAAAATTAAGAAACGTTTGGTGAAACTAAGACTATTGGGGAATTTGACGGATGTGTCGCACAACTTTTCGTCACGAGAACTCGCTTTTTGCGTACATTTTCCGTTTGCTGCGAGAAAATGTGGGCGGAAAACGTAAAGGATTACCAAAATACTACCATTAATAACAGGTTTTACTGCATTTTTCTCCACAGTCTTCTGTTTATGGCTGAGGATTGCACACTACTAATAACAATTATTTCAGTAGTTAGTACACATCATGCCGTTCTGTTACGTGCGGTTGGCCGTTCCACAAGAAAGAAAATGTAACAGTAATTTCTATTAAGAGGTTATGTTAAGTCTGCAAATCAAGTGACTGCGCTGAAGGAAAAAAATAGTATTAGTGTCCAAATCACGAAAAGCAAGTAGCATCTAAGCACGGGGTTACGTGACATCAACCTAAGGCGAATTGGCAACCGCCGATAGGATGAAATCAGGCACTAACCACAATGGAGACGCGACGGAAGGCGATGCTGGAAGTGAAATGTCTCTACGGACGCGTATTGGCTAACTAGACCGGTTCCGCAGGCCCGTGGGGATAGCCAAGAACAAGAAGGTGACGGTCATGTGAGAGGCCGGCACTGGAGAGAGAAGGGAAGAGGGTTCAACACACTCGACTTGTAATCCAACCGCTACAGCTCCAAGTCCACTTCCTCGCACGGAGCAAACTGGATTTATTCCAAACGGGCAGTAAATCTTCTGCACTGTATATACATTTTAACTTCAACGAGCATCTTCGAAGACACATTCTACATACTCCACATTATCGTCGAATGTACTGCACTTGGCGCACAGGATATATTGAAGGAAAGAAGTGCAGAATGTTATTTTTCCTTTCATTTTGGAGTACAGGCTGTTCACGATAAAATGAGCACTATTGAAATCAACCTTAGAAAAAGTCACTGCCCCTGCCTGCATATATTTTAACGGACGCTCCGAGTGACATGCGCCCAGTAAAGTTGGTAATGATGGATGGAAAGTAGTTCCACATCTTAAAGTCGAATAAAAAGTGTTAGGTACTATAACCATTTGTGAGGTCTTAAATTATTTCTTTCGCTTTCTGCTTTTTTAAATGTACGGGAGTATAAAAATTACCAATTTAATATAATAATTACTTTTCTAATAATTCCACAGTTTCGTTTGACCAGCGCATGAATAAAGTGACGAGGCCCATGGAAATATTAATTTTACATAAGGCGGAAGAATACACAATACGCATACAAGTAGATCTTAAGCAGGGTTTCAAAAGTGTTAATTTTACCGTGAACAGCTTATACCTTGATTACTGTAGGAAATATTCAATACAACATTCACTTAACATACCGTCATAAAACACAGACAGCTAACATATCTTGATAAACCTTCACAGTTTTCTGACTGTGTGTTGTATATTTAAATGGAATTCGTTTCCGTTCAGAAAAGTTTCTAGAGAGACGGAAGACGGGGCACAGGGTGCACAACGACATATAACAATTAACTAACCGATTTAGAATATAAGGTAAAACTAAAATGGACAGAAACGTAATGAAAGAAAGGCGGTGAAAAATTACTCAAAAAAGATCGTCGGTTGGTACGGAAACCAGGCCTCCTGAATACGAGTCGGAATGCAGGAATTTCAGGATCAAGTGGGGTGTCGAGTGTCACTGGAGATAAGAAGACGGGCCACAAAGGTTTTCTCGGCTGGGTGGGACTGCAAGTGACATGCGCAGATTGGACTTCCTCATGTAATGAGTGGTCCATAAAAACTTCACACTTAGAAGTCTCAGAACGTTTATTCTTTTCAATTGAAATATTTTAAATTGTAAATAAGAGTATCCAATTTTTCTATTTATAACTTCTCATATTCAATTGAATTTTCTCTCTGTTCATTTATATAATATATAAAAGCGTTTGAAGTTTTGAGATATTTGCAATGCACTGTTATCATAAAATCGGAGGAGACTAATGAACATTTTGAAGTTCTATCTCTGTGTGTTAGCCCATTTGTTATTAGACTATAAACACGTAAAATCATAACTTTTTAATATATATATATATAATAAGGTGTTTACATTGCTGTTTATTACCTCGTTAATCGTAAATAATTTTAACTAATAAAATGTAATATTATAAATTTTATTTTTTCAAATGTAATAACTTTGTAATCACCCTTAAACATGGCTATAAATCATTTTCCAACTAATTTTTCCAATATTTGCATTTAATATTATTCAAATATAAAAATGTTTCATACCCCCACCCCCCGAAGCAAAATTCCTTGCTCCGCCCCTGTGTGCAGCAGTTCCGAACACCGTTACGTACAAGCAGTTACTGAGGCGGGCGGACTGTGTAATTGCGAAGCTGGCCTCTGCTCGACCACTGGCGAACTAGGCCAAATGTGGCGCCAACGACAATTGTGGGTCTAGTACGTGACGCCGATAAACCATCGTGTGCTCTCACAAAACAGGGGACCTTCACCTGTATCCGGGAAGTTGGAAGCTTTGTCTCGGCTTGTGTCCTAAATTATATATTGTACTGAATGCTTTACAAATGATCTAACCCTCCCCTGTTAAATGTACTAATTCAGAAGTACGCGAACTGTTAACAAGGGATTTATTTTCATATCCGTAATAGTTAGTCGATTCTATAATACATAGGCATACTGTCTCTCACCACAAAAAACCGAAACAAATTTCGAGTTTCTTACTATAACGTGTAAAACGTAATAAAACGTAATGACGAGACGAGTTCCTGATAATCACTGCACACAACAATATATAACAATGCGAAGACAGCAAACGTAATGCGAAATAATAATAAAGTGAGGGAGAAAGGGGTTCTGTACGCCTCTGTGTATATGAGGATGACGTTGCGACAGCTGTAGTACGTGTAACGAATTTTCTGGGTAGAGTGAAAAACCCTAGCTGCGCAGTTACGATTGTCAAACTGAGTACTAAATTTGTACACAACGTAAAATAGACAGACATAAATATGCGGCAAAATAAAAATACTTTTATAAAAATACTGTACTCTGTTTAAAACAAATAAATAAATCTTGTCACAAAATAAAATAAATGATGTAAAAAATAATATTGAGCCCGTTAAACTTTAAAATTACGTGTTAACAATTACTCAATCTTATAGCTTGAAAAGCATGTGTTACATAACACGGCACGAAAAACGACAGAAAATGTATTTTCGGGAATGCCTAATTTTGTCAGGAAATAACTCAGATTCAAAGAAAAATGAGAAAGTTCAATACAGTACACACCTGATAATAATCTTTGATCAAAATCACTTGTAATGATAAGATATTAAATTGTAATATACTCAGACTGCAACATGCTGAAGTCTGAACTGAACTACAATATAATTAAAATTCCTCGCCGCACCTTTAAAAAAAATAATACCCGCGCCTTAGAGAAATAACAGAATAACCCCTTATTTAAAATATAAGGTATAATAGTCTTCTGAAATGAAATGAGAATGAAAAACTTAGTGGACCTCCCCCCCCCAGGTAACAATGCGCGGGTCCAGACCAAAAACCGGCAATAGCCGAATGCGAGTGAAACATGCTAACCGCAATACCAAACACTCTGGGATGCTGCAAATGCAAAACGTAAACTACTGGTAGTGGAAAAAAAAAAAACTCGTGGGATACGCAGAATAGTGATGGCAGTAATGGAGTTCAAAATGTCAAAGGATTCGATTACTAGGAGTTCTTGAGATACATCGAATGGTGGCAGAAGTATTCGAATACTTTAATCCGAGTGATCTGAGTGATTCATCAGTACTGGAGTCTTGCACACACTCTTTATCTACACGTGTACTCGAGTTCTCATGCAGATGCCACGTCATTCGTTCTACGCTTGTTCTCGAATGTTTGCAGATATGACTGCATTTTTCAAACCTAACAGTTATTTTACTCAAGCCTAAGTCTTCTCTTGTGTTTTGTGGTCCATTTATATTACATATAAAGTTTTGAAAATATGTTTGTTTAGTATCTTTGACATGGTTTCGTGTCTCTCGTTGGCTTTTATGAGATTGTTTTAAATGTTTTACATTTGATATGCTTATCTGGAATTGCTATTCGCCGCCCTACGACTGCATTTCCTTATCTTAATATAATAATGCGAAAGGAAACAGATTGTCCAGAAAAAAAACATTCATATCATATATTCGAGTATAAAAATATATCACCACGGAACTTACGAATTCAAGCTGCGAGTGAAAGTTCTCGATTCTTGCAAGTATTCGAATACGAAATATTCGATTCCCGGAAATACTCAATTCTGCTCATCATCGCAGAATGCATGCCAGAGAGGAAGGCGGCACAGACATGTCGACACAATAATTATTCCAATTTATCACTACAAACCTGCAACGAACTATATTTATGGAACACGTGGCTTTAAATATCTGACATATTATTTATAAATCAGTTTAGAGGTTACGATATGCTTCTGACGAGCAGCCAGCCTGCACACTTTGTGCTAAACTATATTCTGTTCCTCTTTCTCCTTTTCACCGCCCGAATGAAGACAGGCGTAAACGAAATCGCCTGTTATTTTGACATGCACATAAACCTTCTGGCCCAAGACATTAACATCGCTTTCCGCGAAGATAAACTACAACATAACACGCAGACAATAATAATAAGTGAATTAGTAATTTTAGATAGCGTGCATTGTACGGAATACTCTCTACTTGCCGGGGGAAAAAAAGAATGGGCTAGAATAATTACCCTTATAGGCTGTTCACGGTAAAGTGAGCACTTTTGAGGCCCTAGTTACTTTTTTCTTTAAGCCATTTTTTCAATAAATACTGCCGCGTAAGTAATAAACAGTGTGTATGTTCCACCGCACTCGGCAGTTAACATTTAAAGCTAAAATAAAATACATTTTTTGACTATTATTTTAACTGGTAGAGCTTTCAAAAGTGCTCACTTTACCGTGAAATGCCACAGCACTATGCCATGTGCGAAACATCACGTCCGACATACTGCTTTCGGCAAGTGAACACACTCCTTTTCAATTGCTACTACACCACAAAAGTGATCACGTGTACTATCTCTGAATGTGGTCAAAGAATTACGACAGTCATTGCCTTATTAAAATGTCAATGTTTTAAGTTCCACTAAAAAATGGTTACATATTTTCCTTTCGTTTTATTCACACTACAGTAATAACTGGAGTTGTCTTGCCATAACATAGACGTTTCTAGCACTTGGATGGATACATACTAGACCGCAATAAAAAACTAAGAAGGATTTTACAGCCTTATTTTGACAATGAACAACGTACAATAATCGATAACTTGAGGCACAGTGCGTAGCGCATGCCAACTGCACAGTGTCACCCCTGTGTCGCCTCCACAATGAAAGGCTGTTTTTCCACTGTCGAAACCTCATGGCTCTGGATACGGTTAACAAAATGTTTACACAAATAAATGCTTCGAAGTGTTTCTCACGTCGCTGTTTGAACATGTGGATCTGGCAGTTCTTATGGCTGTTCGCGAACCTACGTACATATAAAGTGTCTGTCGCACTGTCGAATTCCCGCCTTCAAATATATTTGGCAAAATTTCAAGACGAAATACAGTCCTCAAATTTTTTCCTTCAAACAAATTTTATCACATAATCTTGAATGTGTTTGAAAATGTATCAATCATACTGTAAAAATTTTTTACTAACAGGATATAATCTCGATTTTTATTTAAAATTATTTTCGAAGTGAGATACTCCTGTTCATTTTTCCATGCAGTCCGTTGCAGGAAGAAATGTAACGAATGTTATTTACTTTAACTTCTTTAACAAATTCAAATTTTGTTTATCAGAACTTTATCCTGCGCAATGAAATATTGATGTGTCTGAGTTCTTAATATTATGCGAAATATCCACTTCAAATGGCATTCACGCTCACACAGCTTCTACATAAATTAATTATCATCATAAACAATTTCGTTTCCAGTAACTGTTTGTTATTTAAAGTTCCATGACGTCCATTTTTGTGGCACACAATTCTGATTGCTGATTGGCTGAACCCGTCAAACATCAAAGAAATTTTATAATCGGTCCAATCTTCAGATGTTTAAAAGAAACTGAAGCTATCCAACATCTAGAGACAAATATGGCGGCATTTATGACGTTTAGATGACGTTAAAACTTCAACTTTATCTGACCAAAATTATTCGAAGCAGTATGACGGAAAGGTTTGACAATCTGACAGAGGTAAATCATGAAGAGAAGACGAAATCAGTCTTCCGCATCTTTATTCTCTGCTTGAAGCAGTAGGATTCACTGTAAATCAGCGGACGTAACTGGTACACATAACTGTAAACTGAAGAAGTCTGCTAACTTTTAGTATGCAAAGGTTTAGTTTCCACCTAGTGTGTTTCAATGACTGGGTTTAGTTCCACATATTTCATTTGCTGTGCACGGAAAGAAAATTAGTGTTGGTGTGAAGGCACGTTTTTAAATACCTCTATACTGTCTTCGCTCATCCAACAGATTCCGTTACATCTGATTCACCTGACCTCACGCCTCAAAGCTGCGAACAGGAAAATATTAAATAACATTGAACACTTTCACGTAACGAGCCATTGGCAAGTCGCACAACCGCGGACCAATTTATATGCAGCTGTCATCTGAAGCCACGATACGGAACAATTATTTTCACAAGCAGGACTCGTCGATCACGTGGTGAGGTTTGACGGTTTTTCGGTCCATTAGGAGCTTTTTCTTCAATGGCTGAGTTCATCTCTAAGCTTCTGTCAGTCCCTGAAGACTGAACATTTAGTCGAGATGACTCCATAAAGTTTGGAAATAAATGGGTAGGACTGATACCAACACGTTAGAAACTTCTGCGACTAACAATCGAGACCCGACCCGAGCTGTCATACTGCCACAGAACAGGAAATATAGGCTGTTCACGGTAAATTAAGTACTTTTGAAAGCTCTGCTTAAGATATACTTGTATGCACGTTGTGTATTCTTCCGCCTTATGAAAAATTAACACTGCCATGGGCCTCATCACTTTATTCATGCGTCGGCCAAGTGAAACTGTGAAATTAAGTCAACTTCCTAAACTCTAATGGAAGAATCTTAAAATATACGAAATAGTTAGTCGAATAAATTAATTCAAAATGATTAATCCGTATGCGTGACTACAGTGTAGTCGGCTAACAGATGCGAGTTTAATACTGTGTCTATATCTATATTGTCTCATCAATAAAGAGGATGAAAAGAGCCCTTATCTCTAAGAAGTCATAAGTATCAATCAGTCAGTAAAAGAAAAAGTCCTTACGTACTACGCACTCACTGCAGGGGCGTACACAAGGAAGAAGCTGAAGAGACTGAAGCCCCTCCCAAAAAAATTGAAATATAAATAAATTTTGGAAAATTTATGAAAATTATTTTACTCTGATGTGCATAAAGCGAAAATTGAACGACTTCATTTGTCACTGGTTCATTTATATTATTATCATTAGTCTATCAATTTCAATATTACACAATTTCTGTTTTTAAAAAAAAGTAATTTTGAAGTTATTTGCGGAACGAATTAAACGCGCCATCAAATAAAGTAATCAGACTGGTAACGGAGAAAATGTAATGTGGGCATGGCCGCAATTGTCGGCCGCAAAGACTGTTCTGTCAGCCAATAGGATGCTTTTTTATCCATTATAGGATGTTCACGGTAAAGTGAGCACTTTTGATGCACTAGTTACTTTTTCCTTTCAGCCATTTTTTATCCTTTAGCCACTACTTAATAAATACAGTGTGTACGTACATTTCATTCCACTCGGAAGTTAACGCCTAAGGCTAAAATAAAACATATTTAATGACTATCTTTCCAAACGGTGACTATCTTTCCAAACGCGTGAGCTTTCAAAAGTGCTCACTTTATCGTGAACGGCCTACAGCCACCTTTTAAAACACATTTTAAAATAAATATTGCGATTTAAGTAATAAACACAATGTGCATACTCCACCGCACTCTGAAGTTAACGTCTAAGGCTGAAATAAAATATATTTATTGACTATTATTCCAAATTAACTCTTTCGTATACTTTAATTTTTGGTTTCAGGTGTTGCAAACAAAAAATTTATGATGCGTGATGTACTTAAATCGACTCAACACTTGTTTTGTTGTCACAGCCAACGAACTGTAGGCCATATGTTCGACTACAGTTATATTAACCAATTATGACCTAGGCCAGTAAGACGATTTGGCAATCATTTACACACAAGTAAGAACATTGGTCACTGAGCTTCGCAGTGTGCCGTACATACCAAAAATTACCTACACGTGCGTAATGTACACAACTGTGTACACTGGGTCTGAATGGTTTAAGGGGGTTTTCAAAGTGCTCACTTTACCGCGAATAGCCTATACAGACCTGCAGGTCCGACAAGACTCTAGTCATGGGAATCCGCCTTCATGCGGAACGACCGGCAGGAATGGAAGCAGACGCAAGGTTCCCTAGGAGACGTGGCGTGGGAAAACTGGCGGCGAGACACACAGCATGCACACACTTCTGATGCATGCAAGCACAAGAGAAAACCAATACACCACTGCCATAATTAATTAAACCAATTCAGTACTAACTGGTCCGTCCGACTAACTGGTTTGTTTAACAGCAGCCAGGGACACGTGGTTTTACTGTTGTTAAAAAATACAATTTACGAAACTGGAGTAGCACGATAATTTCTTATATGCCATTCCGCGCCGATTTTTACGTAATTTTCAGGAAATCATTACTGAGAAAAATTACGTACAAAATGAATGATGACACTGGTTGTTATTTCGTATTTCATTCATGTAGTATAACCCACAGTAATTCTTATTTTCTTTATAGTTTAATGTATGGCCTACTGATACAAAGCAGTTGGTTGCGAAAGGTAACCAAGTTGACAATTTTATGGCTGTTCGATTCATCAAGTGACACAACACAGCCCTCTTAAAAAGTTGTTACTGTAATATTCCTTCAGAAATGGAAGACGTTATCTTGCATCGAAATCATCTCCGAAGTTGCCCATTGTCTTTCACTTTGACCTCACTGTGACTGTGAGATCGTGCATGGATGGTTTTTTAAATGAATACATTGCGGGGTACGGCTGTTTCGGCGTTCAGTTAATTCGCTCTTCCAAGGACAGCACAACTGTACCTTCTCGGACTACAGGAACGTGCTAACTATAGGCTATTAACGGTTAAGTGATCACTCTTTAAGGCCCTCCCAACAGGCATTAACCACTAATAAATATAACTTATTGCAGTCTAAGGTGTGAAATTTTGAGTGCAGTTAAACGTATACACTGTGTTTATTGGTCACATTGCAAGGTTTGTATGAAAAGTGGCAGGAAGATAGAAATTGAGTGAAAGGAAGAATTTTGAAGGGCCTTAAAAAGTTCTCAATTTACCGTGAACAGCCTATACGTGAGTGTCAACTACAGTGCCTGTTTCTTGTGAAGACACTTCGTCAAATCGGGGTGACGCCATCTAGCGTGGCGTTAAATTTTCGACGATCAATTTTCATTGGCTGGCCCTTAAGAGTCACGCTTGATTTGCCTAATTTAGAAACAATGCAGATGGTCTCAAAGACAGCTCACTGAGCGCAGAACACTGTTCACAAATGAAATCGTTGTAGATTACACAAGAACAAGAAGGTCGCCTAAAACACTTAGATGCATTGTTCTTGAAACGGATCACATACATATTACAATAAAAATGTAAATAATGCTGCACCCTATATGATAACACCCCAAAAATTAATTACAATAAACGCAGCAATAATAACTAAAGCAACCCCCCCTTCACCCCCCCCCCAATTATCCCTTTTCCAACCGTCAAACATATTTTGAAACTCAAAAGTGCCATCGGGACGTGAGGTTATTTTCATACCAGTTGCCACTAGACGTAAAACAACTCATTTCTCAAATACACAAGTGTCTGCTTTCAGTACACGAATTCGGGAAGAAAGTATTACTACCTACGAAGACGTGAAGGACAGGCACGAGACTTCGTTTGGAGGCCGTTTGTTATCTTGGCGTTACGTGACTCCTTGTCACGGTGTTAATGACAATGTTTACTACCAGAGTTCTCTCGTAAAAACATCAGGCAAGTTCACCTGCCTCGTCAACATTCGACTTTCGGTTTTATTTCCGCATATGTATGTTTTTCTGAAAAATTCCTCAAATTCTCGCTATATTCGATATATTTCAGTTTGATATCACGGTTACAAGTCGGAGGGACTTGACCTGAAATGCGTGTTTTTCTCACCGGAATGATGCGCGGTACATCGTGGTTGTTATGCACAGTTTGCACGCCGGACTGGTGGGGATTAGTATAGCACCAAGTAGGGGTATGGAAGGGAAGTTTTCATCTTATCACTGTAAACATCAGCTTGTCTCCTTGCTGTTCCCTCATACCCGATAATGCTAAAGAGACCGTGCCTGTACAACAACGACAACACAGAATGCTGTGACATCATCGCACGATGGCCATCCGTTGCAGGCGCGCTACCAGACCGCCATTAATAAGTTGACGACAGGCATACGTATTCCAGGCTTCACGTTGATTGTGTGCAGTTGTTTTTTACGTATTATATGCGTGCCACAGCAGACGTTAACAAAATGAGGCGTCTTAACTAGGGCTGTTCAATATCACAAAAATTTAATATCCGTACTTTTCAAAACAGTTACTCGGTATTTTCGGTATACCAAAATTAACGATAACACCAAAATAATCGATAATACCGAAATAACCGATAATACCGAAATTATCGATAGTACCTAAATAATAAATATTACCTAAATACTCGATAATACCTAAATAATTTATATTAGTCTACCGAAATAATTGATAATACAGAAATAATTGATAATACCGAAATCGTCGATAGTATCTAAATAATTTATACTATTGTTAAATTCCAGTAGTGTTGAAAATATTGGTATCTTTTGACATCTGATATTACTGAAAACATTTACGTAATTATGTATCAATACTATCAACAATGATAAACTACCATTAAGTTATGTGAAGAAAACACATGTAATACAGTACAGAGACAGTCGGCCGCACAGAAATACAAGTGATCGCCTCAAAGCAAAATAAACCACTGTTTGTCAATAAAAGTCCGATACCGACTATCATGATATCTTAGTGTGAGAACCGAAAACAATCCGACGTAACATCTAACTGACTCGTTGGTTGGTCGTGAACCGATATTTGTTTAACATGAGAGCGGACAGGGGAAAAAAAAAAAAAAACCAAAACAAAACAATGAACCAGCTAACTTAACGTTGCGTAAGCCGGGCGATGATGTAAAAGAGTTATAAACATATAAATGTGTTACAATTATGCCATATTGTAATTTTATTTGTGTACAACAAAAAGATACTGTATTGCAGGTGACAAAATTTTTTTTAACTTTACATCTAGATCAAATCAAAAATGACAATAATATGGGAAAAGTCGATAGTATCGATAATATTGTAAATTTCGATAATATCAAATGTCGATAATAACGAACTTTTCTATAATATCGAACATTTAGATGGTACCCAAAATTTCAATAGTACCAAAAATTTCTATCATACCGAACATTTCGACGATACTGAAAACTTCGATAATATTGAAACATCGATACTACAATATTTTTAAGAGTTACATATTATTCGATGTTATTCTTCATATCGATAATTATCGATATATCGATATTTCCAACAGCCCTAGTGTGTACTAAGTGCCCGAGGAGAGGCCGTTTTTTTAAATACTTAGATAAACAAAAAAAAAAAAACAGACATAGTAACAGCATAACTAATTACGAACGAACTATCTACGACGCACGATAATATATTGAGCCACCGTGTATTAAGCATTATCTATTTGCTATAACGGCGTCCTATGATGAATTAAGCTCTGTTACACAGAGAATTCACGTACATACACCACTGCAGCGGAATTTTAAACTCATTAAGGCTGAGAATGTTACCAAGGGCAAACGAACACTTTTTACGTATCCATTAAGTGAGCCTTGAGATACAAATGCAATAAATAATCTTAAAATCTTAGCAGATGTCAGTGTCTCATTTTTTCTTAGTATGAAATTCCCTTTTCCATCTTTCAATTATACTGTATATTTAGTTTCGACAGACTGTTTCTAGTTTATATATACAGGCGAAATCTCTCATTTAGTTCACTCCTGAAATTTTTTTTATCATATTAACAATACTGAAACAACGAACGAATTTTGGCTGTTTTTTTTTAATTTACATAGCGTAACATTTAGGACATAAGCCTATGTGATTAATTTTGTCAGTACAGCAAATTTGATACTAAGACATGACAGATTAGGCAATCTACTCACATATCTGTACTGTAGCATACACTATCATAATATAATTATTTAAAAACGGATATCTAGCTCGCTACGAGCAAACTTGATTTTATCCAATGGGAAGCAATCAGAAACGACAAACACTATAACAGTTTCAAGTTGAACACGTATTTATGTATGTCTACAGTTATGTTAATTGTGTACATATGTGTTTGGGCATATCACGCAATTATTTACATATGTGTTTTAGACACCAGCATATTTACATATTATGTTTAATAACGTTAATCATTTAAACCCCTCATAGGTTCATAATTATTTTATTAAAAACACGTAATATTTTTATTTGTAAACCATACATTCTAATTTTATTATTATTCGTGTTATTTAAATGACATGCTGATATGAATTCTGAGATGAGGTTATGATCTAAATATGTTCATTTCAACGTATTTGGTTATTTACGGGATTGTATAATTACTTTATTTTATTTTAAAACATAATTATTTCTTTTATTTTTTATTTTGGAAGAGAATTTAAGTTTTAGTTTTATTTCCGTTTCGTTTGACCGGAAGTAGTTTCTCGCCACTTAGATCAGGTTTTGAGGAAGCTGCAGGAAGCGAAAGGTCCAGCGGTGAGATTTCTTAATATTACATTGCCAACACTTAATAAGGCGATATAGGCGGTTACCGATAAAATAAGCACTTTTGAAAGCCCTGCTTAAGATCTACTTGTATGCACGTTGTGTATTCCTCCACCTTAAGTAAAATGAACATTGCCATAGGCCTCATCACTTTATTCATGCATCGGTAAAATCAAACTGTGAAATTATTAACAGTGTAAATACTTCACAAATCTGCTTATTTTTACACTTCGATGCATTAAAAAACGGAAAGCGAAAGAAATATTTTTAAGTTATCCCAATTGGTTACCTAACACTTTTTATTGAACGTCAAGATGGAACTACTTTTCATCCATCATTACCAACTTTACTGGGTGAATGCCACTCAGTGTGCTCATTAAAATATATGCATGCCGGGGCAGCGACTATTTTCTAAGGTTCGTTTCTAAAGTGATCACTTTATCGTGAACAGCCTCTACTAATGATTTCCACGCCTGGGGACCTATGCTGGAGTTCTCATTCGTATACGAACTGCCCGCCGCACTGAGTGGATTGCAGTTTTGGTATGCTTGAACACCAACTTGGTCTTCGTATGCGAGATTTGTATACGATCTTTGTCCGTGTGGTCGAGAGCGAGCGAACTCCAGTAATTAATGTTTTTTAATTCGCATGAGGCTGCTAATTCAATCATTCCTGTTACGAGAATGTATTTCTGGAACTTGGAACACTAATTCTACATATAGTTTCGTATCGCAAACACGTGTAATTCGTATGTAGCAGTAATAGTTAGGTTAGAAATAACTAGATAGTGCTAAAAGTAATAAATTATATTCATTATTAAAGAATTTTAGTTGTATGTACGTGTAAATTATTTATCAGTTTATAAAATATAGAAAGGTTTACTAAATGTCTACATTTTAAACACAAATTGTTGTTTATTTAACATTAAGCATATTACGCAAGTATAATTAAATGTTTTCAAAGTGTATTAATAGAATTGTACTTATATTCAGATTTCTCTGTGCCAAATTTTTAAATGTTGTCAATTTATTCAAATAGCACAAAAATAAACCTTTAAAAATAATAAAGACGTAATTATATTAGTTACGTTTTCGGCGTCGGCGTAAGTATCACCTACTATTCAAGTTGATTATCTGTATAGTAGTTGGAAGATTTACTCAAAATTTTAATACCTAAAACCTAAACTCTGCCACCGCCATGTTGAATACAACAACAAAGTTACCGCCTATTTCAAACCATCATAACCCACTTGTCTGATTGGCTAGTCACCGCGAAAATCAAGTCCGACGGGAGAAACAACTCGTATAAGAACGCGTGAGTGGTTTTTCCAGCATAGGCCTTCTGAACTGCAAATACTCTTCGCAGGCTTCTTTGATCACTCCCCACTTCTTCTGCCCTGCACAACTTGCACCGTCTCTAATGACATCGCTGTGGACGAGAAGGTAAGCCCATTTACCTATGTCAAGCTATCACGCGACCTGAAAAGTTTCAAACAACGTGAAATACTCCGTAACCTAGTTCAAAACACGCCTATGTAAGGTACGTTTGTACCTTACAGTATTATGTATTAAAACAGATTTTAATTGAATTCAAAAGTATTAACATTAAGCCAATGGTTAATGTAGTATTGAATCACAAATAAAATTATTTACCATGTAGATAAAAACATTGACTAGTTTTTAAATGGGAAAGACACCTTTTCTCGTATAACATGTCTGTGCAGAAAAAACTGCGTATTTTAAGTGGAAAAAATTAATATTTAAAATTATAATGTAGACTTTTAAAAAATACTATTTTGAAGGTTTTAAGTTCCTTTTGTGTGTCCAGAAAACTGTGTTTCAAAAGAGCGTATAGTTTTCTTGCAATTAGATAGTAAATATTAACATTGGTGGTAAATCGAGGCAAAATGACTCGCACCGACTCTTAAAAGTAGTACTTCATGCAGAATTATTTCCCACGAAGCTGAAGTGTTGCACAATTTTAACACATTAAACATTTCAAATCGGTTATTACCATGACATCCCTGAGTTATGATGTAAATTAGTCGGCCTGAGAGAGCCTTGAGTTCTAGCTTCGAATCCCAATAACGTTCGGACATGTCAGTTATGTTTTAGTAATAAGTGTTGGGATATTTCTAGTAATTCCCAGGTAATCCGACATGCATTAAGCGGAGCCGTTTAACTCCGTTTAAATTTAAGTACAGAATAGACCAATCAAACCGACGTCTAGCATCTCAGAATCGCAAAGTAGCTGCAAACAAGCTTACAGGAAATGCAATTTAAAAACTAAACACACTAAAACGTTGAGGTAATTTCACTCATTGAAATACTGTCGACATAAATTTTCATTTCATAGCTACTACGAAATTGCGAACGAATGGAATGATGCGGGAATCTGTGCAATTTATTAATTCACGAACTTATCCAGCATTTACGAAGAAATAACAAAGGTATAAAACACCAAACGTGATAAATCCATACATATGGCTTACATAATACTGCACAAATTAAAAATCGATTCAACTTTTCTACTGTATGAAGACACATACGTACGCTCTCGTCATAATCTCTGGACTTGTCACAACTAACTGTAAAGTAAGAAAAAAGCCATAATATTATAACTATTTGAAGTGGCCACTGTCCACCAGAAGAATCCTCTCCATTGTATAATACGTTTGGATTTTACTAACTTAGTAACTCCCTCCCCAACTTTTATACCAACAGACTCATCAAAGACTGAGGGGGAGGGGGATGGGTGGTCCTCAATGTTAACCAAAACTTAAATACATTTTAAAACGGCACATCCATCCACGACTAACCCCAGAATCGAACACGGAACCTCTCAGTACAAAGGTACGGTGATCGCTGCCACAGATATTGCCTTAGACAACGAAATAGAAACTACACTCTAAATCTGAAACAGTGAGAATTGAGCCCAATCAGTGGAAACCAGTGAAAATTGAGCTACTGATAATCATTGTCAGACAACCAATTATAATTTGATGGCTGAAATTCACTGATTTATTTGTGATTCTCACTGAATGTCGAGAATTTCACTACCACAAGTCACTTGTTACCAGCTCATTTGCTTGATTCGCCAGTCGGAAGTAGCTTATGAACTGACTTTCAGTAAATGTTATTTCACTGATTGATATCACTGATTCTGGCTTAGTGTATTGTGTTGTCTTCGTGGGTTGGTAAACAAAGGCTGCTACCGCTATTAACACAGAACATGTGGGTAGCTTTGTACTGAAGTCTACAGCGTTGATCAAGGTCCTGGAAATTAAGAGGAGTGTGCACCTGCGCATTCAAGGTCAAGAAGCGAGAGAGCGATACGGGCGACACGACCACGCACGTCTAGTGCCTCATCGCTCCTACGCGCAAGGCGTGCAGTGTTTCCGTCGTGGTCCTGTACTGTGCAAATCAGATCTGCAACAGTGGAATTTTATTACATGCAATGAAAGCCCACAGATTAAACTACGCCCGCAAGTTTGTAGTTTTCTCTTGCCGCTTAAGGAAATTGCATACGCAGGCTTTAAAAATGCGATATTCGACCAAGTTCAAGAATTTTTTACCTTTTCTAGCAAAAAATCGTATTTACAGAACATATATTTACCGAGATACGATTTCAGAAAAATGTTCCAATGCACACTCCACTTAACGTCTCAAGTAGCACAACATTTTTCTAGGGTTCTTATTTCTGGAGCACTTAACACGTGCACCTGTCCTTAACTTAGAAAATCCAAACAAACATGTTTTGAAATTTTTACTAAGTTAACTTTATAAAAATTATCCATTTGTGCTGCGGGGAACTTTTAATTAAGTACTTGTAAAAACTAAAAGAATTCGAAGTTTTGCTGAAACTGGGTTAATTTAGTCCGCCGATATTCATTAACATAAAACTATCTACATTTTTATGACTAAATTCTTGTTTACTTATAGTATCAAAAACATAATTTAAACACAATTTATTTCAGTTATATGTAACTGCAAGCTCTGTAATAAAAATTACAAGCAGAATAACAATTTCTGGAACTATGCACTGTTTGGCAACGTATTTAATGTGTGTTAAAGATTTAACATTAATCACCAAATTAGTGTCATTTTCCTAGTATTTTTTCTTTTATAAGTCAACTTAACTGAACGATAAAAATGCCTAACTGCAAAGCAGATGGTTATGTATAACCTGAGAAGGTAAGATGTTGAGAAAAATAACTGGTAATTTTCTGTTTAAATAATGCATAATCAAGGAGTTTTGTTGGAAAAAATACTAAAAACCAGAAGCATACTTTCAAGGAAGAGTTGCGTGGAACGATTATGCAATAGTGATATAGCTATATACTCCAGTTGAAAACAGCGCTGAAGAATTATAGACTGATGTTTCTCTTCCGCAAAGAAATAACTCCTTTGTTAGCACCAATCACTTCGTCAGCGCTGCTACAAGAAAATACGTGAGCATTTCTCTGAACGCGTTTCCAACGAAAGCCATTCTTTACTTACGACTGCGAATATCTTAGTCTGCATCTCGGCTGAAATTATGTAACGAAAACCGCACAGTGGAAAAAATTACCGGAGTTTTTCTGCGAAAAATCAAAACAATAACTGATATTATTTATCCAGGCACACGTCTCTGGAATGACAAACGAATATTCAGAAGTTCCCAGTACATACGCAATTTATTCTTTAGTTTCATATGCGATGAGTGGAACTAACGCTGAAGTGATAATCACTGTACATCTGTGCAATACATTATGTTGGAACACAGCTCAGAGCAAATAATATACATGCTCGGAAACGGACAGCAAAATATTATAAAAAAAACCTCGAAAAGAGGTTTAGAATTAGTTTATATATGTATATATTAAATAGGCCTACTGACTGAATGCATTTCCCCCCGTCTTTATGCTACATTTCGATTCATCAACAAGTAATCACCAGTCATTTACTCTCACTTGCGGCAGCAAAATCGCGTCATTCTGTTTTGGACGAAACGAGGTGGGTATGAGACACGACCACTTTCTCAACACGTTCTTATCTAAGGAAAAGCAGCAACGTTTTATATCTAAGCAGATCGTTACGACAAGAAACATCAGCTTATTCACAAATTTTCCTAATGTTGCCCAAATATTTTGTAGCTACTATCACAATTACTGTGTTGCGGGCAGCCTACCAAGTGTCGCTGAAGCGGATGTACCAATACACTCATGAGATAGTACGAGTGGCAGCACATTTGTCCAGTATATTCATTGTATGAGCGCAACTTAATATACGAATAAATTAGATCGCCGTGGCCGACAGAGGAACCATTATTCCTCTGTGCTTTCAAGCAATTGATTAGGTGGTGAGAGTGCCATTTTTATTTGACAGTTACGTGCAGCTAGCTTGTAAGTTACTTTTTCCAACAGCACGAAAACAATACAATAAGGCCCATGATAAGCAGTAGATTACCTGTACATTTGCAGTATACATTCCAAGAAATAACATCATTATTTTTGTAGTAAACCAAGAAGTGAAACGGCGGACAAAATTTCCGAAAATGGCGCTATAAGTATTGATTTTCTTCGTAAGTTGAGAAAATATTACTGCTTTTAACGTACATTGCTTAAATCTCTGAACACCGAGCGAGGTGGCAAAGTGGTAACTCACTGGATTCGCATTAGGGAGAACCCGGGTTCGATTCCCGGTCCGGCCATCCTGATTTCGATTTTCCATGGTTTTCCGAAATCACTACAGGCGAATGCTGGGATGGGTCCCTAACAAAGGCTATGGCCGATTCTTACCCAATCCCTCTCTGTCGAAGAGACGTTAAGCCCAGTTTCTTACCTACCTAAATTTCTGAATGGCTATCCTTGTTACAGCCGGCCACTACAATCAAGGGCATCAGCTATCACGGCCAGATGCATTGGACAGAGTACTGTACCAACCATAGACAGGTGACATCATTACTCTTGCAGCTCGGAATGCCATAGAGAACATGGAGGAATCAGTAGCGTGTGGCGGCAATAAGGGCTGCTACACGACGCGGAACTAAGAGGAAGAGACTTTGGATGTCCGTTTGAGGTATTTCCGCCCACGCTTGCCCGAAGTTCATCCGTTGTGGCTACGGGTATCCTGTGGCACGCCAGTCGTCTTCCGGCCATGAACCACGCGTTTTCGATGGGCGAGAGATCCGGTGAAGCACAGGCCAAGGAAAGCAGTGTGACGTGATGTTCATCCAAAAACCGTCGGACGATGTGCGTCACATGTGGTCCTGTTGGCATATGGCCTCAGGTTGTCCCTGAGGATAGAGGACAACACCACGCTCCAACACCTCCGGGATGTAACGGTCAACAACTAACCACGTCATTGTCCTACCCTGCCTCTATACATTCCCCTAATGAGGAATCCTTGAGATGCACCCTTTTTGCACATTTAATGCGACCGCTACCTGCTTCAAGAAAACTGAATTCATTTCTACTTTCGAACGTTACCCACAGGCGAATATCCAACTAATGAGTAATACACAGGAAGAATACAACTTGTGCATGACCAGTGTTATGATCATCGACTCTTAATCAAAGCTGTAAGAACATTTTAGACACACCTTTTTGGAATATCTCACAGATTTGAACTACGCCAGCACCATACAAATTACTAATGCAACGAGGTACAAATATTGTCTATCTGCAAAGAATAATAATCCAAATCTTAATAAAGTACTGTTCAGCTTCTTTTGAGGGAATTGGCAGTTCTGAATCAATCCATACCATCACGATATTACAAATCCATGCAACAAAAATTCGTTTTACGGCTTTACGCAGTAAGGAGTGATCAGTAGAATGTGTGTTTAGGCTGAGGCTACGGCAAGAATTAAACAAACTATTGCTAACATTTCTGACACACGATTTTATTGAATAACTATAGTAGGTAAATAAATGAGATGCCGAAATGTGGAAGTACGGCACGGCAGGCGGTAAGGCCTATATGTATAACAAAAAATATAATATTTAGTAGTTTTAAAGATTATGTCAAGCACGTTGGGGACACCATCGTACTGATAAAATAAAGAACATGAATCCAGAGTACAGATAAAGTAACTCTCTGTATATCGATCCATTAAAAAATCACCTGATAACTTGCTACAAGAAGTGAACGTGTAAGATGAGTATATAAAACACGCCATTAAACACAAAGTGCAAACATGGTCTTTCCCAAATGATACCAAACCTGCAATCACTAAAATCGTCTATATTTTCCATTTAGAAGTTTGGTAATAGTGAGAAGCACGCGATGGCTTAGTGGTTAGTAGGAACCCTCCCCGGTCCAATCAAAAGTTATTGGGATTCGAGAATTTTACAAGAGGTGACTTTCGTGTAAGCAGTAGAGTTAACACCGCTGTGATTTTGGGGTTTTCTCAACTGACTCCCGCTTTCTCCTCCGTCTCCATTCCACAACTCTTCACCTCAACCATTGTGATTCAGTGCTTTTGTAAGCGCTGTTATGTCTGGTATAGCATATACGTATTTTTTTCTTGTGTTCTGTTCATCAAACTTCCTTACCGCCCCTGCACTCAAGTAATTATACGCAGTAATTGAACTTCTAGACTACTAGTGGCGTCGGCCTCGCCAGATGTAGTCCGAACATTGTTTGGGGCACAGAATAGATAAGTAACAGAGGCGAAATGGCGTTTGAATGTTCCTTTGATATGAGCGTACCACTTCTCTGATTGGCTCAGCGAGGCTCTCGCAAGTGAGCTACGTGTCTGACTGGCTCCTTCATGCCACGGTACCGGCTGGCTAGTAAGTTAACACGCGCTGATGTTGGTGGCAACTGGCGCCATTTTGTTGACGTGTGCGGCTGGAGTCCACGGAATGAGAGGCTGCTTCGCCTCTGTATTTGCTTGGGTTTCAGTTACAGTCGTAAAAATTCTCGCTCCGACCTCAACTTTCTCTCAGTGGTTGGATAATTCATTGCTGTACTATGTCTATTGATCTGCCTTCTTGGGCTGTAACCTTCCCAGATAACGTCAGTCTTGTCCCTACTGAACATTATAGTTTTTGCTATTAAAAATTTTGTGACAACACGGCGGTACATAACGTGAATTATGCCCTTTGAGTTTACGTGAAATGTTTTCTCCAAAATTTGTTCTGTTACGGAAATATACATATGTTGAAACCCAAAGTAAACAGCATTTCACATTCGAAAATGTAAACATCTGTTAAGAGCAGCTCTGAAATAATCTACATCCAAGATAAAGTTATCTTTCAAATGTTAACAGACTGATAATGTTAAAAGGTATAATTTACTTTTCGAGGCACAAGAAGAAAACATCAAAAGCAAAGATATGGCAAAAATTAACTAGAAATCAAATTTATTAGCTTGTTTACTTTTCATCTTCTTCATGAATCCAAGAATTTTTCCCATTCACGAAGAAAAAATTCGAATGAATTACGTCATCAATAATTACCCTTAACTGAGGTTTGTTAGAGATTAAGTTACCACAGTGGTTAGACACAATAAATAGAATTATTTCACTAATAAACCATTACAGGCCATGCCTCAAAAGTTAACGTAAAGAGATTCAGAGTGTAATTTTTAAATTTATCACAAAGTAAATTGGCATTTCTCTGATTTATACACATTGGAGTACGAAATGTCATATTAACACATTTAGGTTTCAAACAATTTCAGGTTTTCACTTTACTGGCGCATTAATTAAGCCACTAGAACAATGGCAATGTACATTTTAGTAATGGCGTTAGGATACGAAATGAAGACGAAAAAAGCTCAGAAGTACTCATTATCCATGAACAAACTATACCTAGGGACACCTGATGTTCGCGAAATAGAGCTTCAGAATGGCTAGACTTCAATATCCAATGTGCACACTTGCAGTTTTCCTTTGGTTATTGGTCACCTTTCCTTGTGGCAAGACATGGTGTATGAATGTACTAATCAGAATTATATTACTACGGCATTGAACGTCTGTGATTCGCAGGCAGACATGTGAGATGCATACCAGGTAAAACAATCAAAACGTGAAAGTGGATCTGAATTAATGGTTTAAAATTTAAATAGGAGAGAAAATCTTTTCGCGAAAATTACATGTCTTACCTATACCAGAAAGATACGTTCATTGTGAAACTGAAGGAAAAGATGATACAGCCCTACGTGAACAACACATTCCATTTTCACATCCTGTGTGCGGGCCTAACTCCTGAAACCATAAACGTTATAAAACGTAACACATGACAAGTTCTCGCAAGGTGTTACAAGTTTAACCACACGTGTGATAATACTATTATACATACATATTTATAAGATTTTACAATAATTTTCGCAAGTCACTATGGTACAAATTACATATTATAATGTAACAACGGCGTTGGCTGGAGCCTGGCGAACGAGCGTGGGATAAGCAAAATTCACAGAAGTGTTCTGTTGTAACTACTACATAATTTAATAGTACTCTCGGTATTGCTTGAACTTAGATGCAACATTTCCTGTGACTTCGAACGTACATTGTAAGAGGATGTTCATGCTTAACACCACAGCGCTCACAATCAGAAGCATTTGCGGCCTACTGCATGGTTAACCTAAATTCACGTGATAAACTAGATTAGATAAACTAGCCTAAATAAACTAGACCATGAGTTAAAGTACTAGGAGAAAACCAGCACACGATGAGTAAGGAAAATGTACAGCCATATACTGACAAGAACTCATCGGAAGGGGTTATCGCTGAGGTTGCTACTCCCTACCTCCTCTCCCCCCTTCAATAATACGCTACCACGTCAGAAAATCAAGGTCAATGTAAAGCGTCAACAAGGTCTGTCAATCATACCAACCTAACTATAAAGGACAGGCACCCAACGCCACTCTGAAACATTTCTGCATTTTCTTTAGCACATGAAACACACAAAACACGTTCCAAAATAACGGAGAAAGAAAACAATGCAGCAGTTTTTATTACATTAATTTTCATTTCACATATATAATCACACAGAGTTACTACAAAATCCAAATAGGATTAATGTGAAGATTTCCGTGGATTACTAAGATTAACAAGGCGTACAGTTACAAAACACAATTATTATAGTTATTACACTGCAGACAGTGAATTGCAGATGTTCACATGTTAACAGTCTACAGATATAGGCATTGCAGAGCGCACATGCATATAGAATTTTTGTGGATTTTTCACAGTTTAATATAATACTCGTTGCAGATCTCAGAGAGGAATTTTGTCATTTTTAAAAGGTTAGCTTAATTGGTTTAGTATTTATAGTCACATGTATAGGTTCTTCAATATAGATAGGCCACTCCTTTGCCATTTTAATAAACGCCTTATCCATCTTAATTTATTTAATGTGACCTGGTAAAATATTAAACAGTCCACTTAAACTAACTCTTATAATAGTACAACCATATTTAGCTTTGTTGACTGTCTTCATGCGAATGTTGCTTGTTATGACAATCGACATATTTGTTATTAATAACTGTTAAATGAGTATGATTCTTCTTATTGATTAAATTTAAAAGTATACACAATCCTTGATACATTAATTTGCATTACCAGTGGTCTAATGCTACTTAATATAGATTTCGTGATGGCATGAGAAAGGGAAGATCATATAGTCAAGCCCATAGCCAAAGGTGGGATAGGGAGGTCTGCCTCCCCTCCTCTTAAATATTTTTGGCCCATTATAAATTTTTATATAATAAATTATTTAATTTCCTGTGAAAAGCACATAACACTACTGTTTGCGAGAAATTACTTCAGTAAGTGTACTTTTGTCTATTCATACTTATACTCAAAACATTTATAAACATAACATAAAAGGTGTTGAATAATTTCTATCCCACTAAAATATGATTGATTCTCCTTTAGTTATTAGCTATAAATTAATTATAGGATGTGAAAACTACTTTCCAATTATTAAAATATTTTTCACACACACACACACTCTCTCTCTCTCTCGACACGTACACTCAGGTAGGGTAATCATCGCCCCCCCCCCCCTTGTTTACTGGTGGGGCCCCACTAAGATGTAAGCCTGGTTACGGGTCTACGTGCGTAAAAAAGAAATAAATAATCTACACTTTAAACATCAGAATAAACGTGTAGAAAGGGGAGTCCCTCATATACTGTATGATGAGAGGCACCATTCGCTGTGTTGGGAGGCACCATTCGCTGTGACAGGGGCAGGTGCTATCAATAACAGTAAACACAAGCACGTTTTTGTTGGCCCCGACATGAGAGAGAATACGCTGATAATTGTACAGTTTCGAAAAAAAAAATTGTTCACTGCAACGCCCAAAATGATTTGTTTGTTTGGGTCTGGGACTGAAAGGACGAACACACCGTTTACTTAAATAAGTACTTTGATACGCTAGTAAATTACTTTTGAGTATGTTGTAACGCAATTACGGCGTAATCACTTTACACATAAATGCTATTTTTTCGCCTTCGTAAAAGCTTGGGTTTATGGTAAAACCAAACGTAAACACATAACATTGGCAGTTCTTTTGGTGATTCTTGATTAAATGTTGTGGACATGCGTAGACTCACTCTAACCTCATATTTAGTCTAGGACACGACTACGTGAATATTCTCAAAAACATCATGCTGAGCTTCTAGTTAATCCATGTACTGTTGCGTGACAGCTACTTTCTTTTTCTACGGCGATAGCCGTGCACCAAAAACGGGACATGTAAACAACTTTTTTTTTGGGGGGGGGGGGGGGGAGTTGATCCCTTTCTGTTCAACATGAAGCCAATCATCATACTACTCCTTTTATTTGAACAGTTATTATGTGGACGACTGCCTCCAAGTTGGAAAATGTGAAGTGAATATACAGATATGATAAATAAATATAGCGGTGGGCCGGAGTCTATATTACAATGGACGATGGGCTCTCCTTGCCCATCCGTCCAGCTAATAATTGATCTATAATCGTCTTTTTGTGTGTGTCCCCAACTATGGCTCATGGTTTGCCTGTCAATAGCACTGCCAAGATCATATGTTTAAACAGTGACGTAGCGCTTTTTAAATCTAGTTTTCCAACTACTCCACGATTTTATTATAAAGAAATTGCAACATATATTCGCTATATTTGAACTCTGTTAAAGGAAGCTTAATAAATTTTCAAAATACATATAACTTATGTAAAGAGTTGTGCTAACCAAGAGTTCAAGCCATGTGTTTCTGAAATGCCCAAATGGCAAAACTATAGTTCAGTATGTGGACTTTGCTAGCACACGCACGCTGAACTATAGTCTCTTTATAGTTCATTTACGGGTACTTCAAATTTACTGAAGCCCTGCAAAAGTTCTACTTCCAGGATATACCTCCGCATCATTCAAACAAAGCTTAATCGGGTCTGAGAAAATTACAACAGAGACTGAAGCACAGCATTCGTGCACAATAACAGTGTAAGAATATTTTGTATAACAACTATGCCTTACTAGGTGTTAACAACACACATTAATCCCCGTTTTTACTCACATAAATTATAAATTAAATACAATGTATAGATAAAATATAAGTAAATGTTGAGTTTAACCAAAAATAAGATATTTTTATGTTAAGACATGTACAAAATGCTCGTGACATGTGGCGTATTTAGGAAACAACCAAACATGTCATACACGGGGTGATTTTTCAAAGCTTTGGTTCAAAAAGTGCGAAGAAACTACGAATAGACTAACGGATGTTCACGATAAAGTGAACACTTTAGAAATGAACCTTAGAAAAAAATCACTGTCCCTGCATGTATATATTTTAATGGACGCACTGAGTGACATTCGCCCAGTATAGTTGGCAGTGATGGATGGAAAGTAGTTCCATAGCTTAACGTGGAATAAAAAATGCTAGATAACGGTTTACGATAACTTAAAATTAATTATTTCACTTTATGTTTTTCTAATGCATCGAAGTGTAAAAATGAGCAGATTTGTAAAGTATTTACTTTCTTAATAGTTTCACAGTTTCGGTTGACCGACGCATGAATACAGTGATGGGGCCCATGGCAATGTTAATTTTACATAAGGCGGAGGAATACACAACGTGTATACAAGTAGATTTAAGCAAGGCTTTCAAAAGTGCTAATTTTACCGTGAACAGCCTATCATCCGTTCACGGTTACTTCAGCCTTTTCTGAAGCCCTACTAAAGTTCTACTTCCAGGATATTCCTCCGCCTCGTTCAAACTAAGCTTAACTAAGCCTGGAGGATTACACCAGAGACAACGCACCGCATTCGTGTGCACTCAGTGCAACAGTACTTTGTATAAGGATTATTTTTCACTAAGCGTTACCAACATACCCACTTTCTCCCTGTTTTTAATTCAAATTATTTATAAATGAAGAATTATAATTTATAGAAAAAATATGAATAGCATTTCAATTTAACATAAAAGAAGCAACTTTTATGAACACAAGGCATAAAATGCCAGTGATATATGGGACATGTTGGAAATAACCAAGCACGTCATACATGGGGAGATTTTTCAAAAATTTTATTCAAAAAGGCCGAAGAAACCGTGAATGGACTATATATATACGTAAAACACGATGTGTAGCGAGCCTCCCAGTGCAGAACTGGTACATCGTCACGCGTGGCGGGCTGATGTCTGCGCTTGGGCACGACTCAAGCTGACACACCCCTGGCTTCGGTCTCTACTGATGGTTAATGTTGCGGCCGTCACTTTGTTTGTTTAATTAGCAAGAGGCCGGTCCTGGCCATGCCATGAGTGCCGGCGGCCAAGATGTTCGCGACGACTCTAGCGAGCTCCGCTGTCACCAGGCCAAACTGCAATTCTACGGTTCGAATACGTATCCCACGAGCTAGACAATCACCTTCGCTGTTCATGTGTCATGTGGATGATTCCACCAGCTCCTTCAGCAAAAATGTATTGCAACATCACGTCCCAGATCCGCCGCTTTGGCTGGTTGTATAAAGCTCTTATCAAGCTAGCGAGAAACGTATAATAATACACAAACACCGCATTCAAATCTGACACGGTATAGCACCTTCACGCCTTGTTAGGACCAAAGGCGGATTGGAGTCATTTTCCCATAGCGCAAGTGCATGTCGAGACTTTCATAACTTGATTAAAAATCATCATATTAAACAATTCTGATGCTGTGTAATTTTTTAAAAACAGTTACAGGACAGTTTAATGTCAATATATGGATTTATAGGGTTGGGGTGGAGGGAGGGGCGTTTACCCATGACCGCCCCCATCTCCTGGATCCACATGGCTACGACGCTGTCATGCGAGAACGATTAAGGTGAATTGGTACATTTCTATGGCTGCCGATCTTCAGTCTCTTATCTGTGACTTAACATTATTCGTCAATGATCCATTTGGCAGCAGGATCTGTCTAACTCACCACACTATATTTTAGGCCAATTTCACTCGAATCCACTTATTTTGTACAACGGTAGAGTCCACTTTCCAAGTAATTTATGTGCAGAAAATTTCCGTCTTAACTTATTTTAAGCTCTGGTGGTACTCTGATGATAGTTAAAACGTAAGTTTAGTTTTACGTCATACTGTTGTGAGCAGAAAAGGTAAAATAAGAGGCCCCTCCACGATTACAGCAGGCTCCAAACTACTTGAAAACCGACCAGGAGCTTATTAATTAAGCCATCCCCGGAGGTTACGCAGGAAACCCCAACGGACCCGCCTCCTCGTCAAATGAACGAGCACGTCCATTGAGGATCAGCTGACCATGTTGATCTGTCAAGTAACTTCAGTCGCATTAACTTATTTTGTGTTAAACCCACCGATGACTCTGTGGTTGCCGACTGCCGCGGAGCAGGTGGCTGAGTGCCGGCTTGTGGCGTGAGAAGTTCCGGGTTCGATTCCCGGGGAAGTCCGTTTGTGTTCGTCGTAATGATCCTTTCTGAACCAACGTCAAGTGAACGATGACACAGAACTTCTGAAGAAAGGTGAATATCGGTATAAAAATATTACAAAAACATAAAAAATGGGCAAACCTTAACAGACGAAGATGCCGACAAAAGAAGGTATTCAGGTGAAATAAACACTGATGTTAGTAAACATGACTATGGGTTTGTTAAGTAGATTTCTCAGTGTCACGATGTATTGGTGTCGATGTTGTAAATATTCACTTTGCAGGAATTAACACATGATCCTGGCAGTGGTCTTTTTAAATTGTTTTCCTTCTGTTGGATATCTTAATCAAAGTGAAATATGTCATATAATTTGTTGTAAGCTGCTTGGCAAAACAAGTAAATGCATATTTTATGTCATCTACGGCTAGTGTATAAAGCATAAATGTCAATAAACTTAGTGTGACCGAAATCGGCTAAGTGGTTTTCATTTTAAAGTAACATAACCTCACCCAAAGTTGCCCCGCTAGGGTTGCCGGTTCGATCCCAGAACCCGGCGGGTGGGAATTATTATCTGAGGAATGTTGCTGATACTGACGTGTGGAGGCTTTCTCGAGGTACTCCCGTTGCGTCCGCCGCCTGTATTCCACCGCTGTTCCCTTCCCATCTCATCTGTCAACTTATCTATTCTTCTGACTGGCCGAAACGACAGTTCTGTCCTTCGAGCACGGCAAGCGGCTTCAATCAGAGCCAGCCCCTCATCCAGGTTCCCTCATCTGCGGGAATGTGTAAATTTACACAATTTACACTTCATTTTGAATTAATCTACGAAACATTAAACAATCTATAACTTACCCAAATGCACACTACTGCAAAACATGACTTAGTAAAAACAAAGTACTGGGAGATGAACTTGCCGACGGAAATTATGACTAGGACATGTATCAATTCTACGACTACCTGAAGTACGAGTTAATGGAAATGCCTTCTCTACACAGAACTAGGATTACAACGGTACAAACACGAACACATGTTCGTTCAAACCGATTCGGAGAAAGCAAATCCACATTCCAATTCATGAATATTAAAGTTAAAGGCCCTCTAAATTCTTTACGTCATTTACCATGACGGTGGCTTACGTAAACCAAATTAATTTACAAATTGAAATGGCTACGGACACAATGACTGGACTAGAAACGATAAGGAATTTATTCTTTTTAAATATCTAGGATTTCGAAGAGAGGTAAGTGGAAACGAGAAGTCAACAGAACGAAATCTGGGCCAATTTTGAACGCAAGACTTTTTTTGAAAAGTCTGTATAGACCTATACATATCGATGGAAGCTTACTGATGCACTTATGAACAACTTCAACAGCAGTGGCGAATATAAAGTGCTAATTATAACACAAACACAGTGAATACCAACACCGTATGGTACACTTCACGACAGAAAACGTAAATTTGCAGAATACAACAACGAGTTGGGGGGGGGGGGGATAAAATACAAATTATTGCTGAGGTATGTACACTTTTTTCCTTTAAGATATCCTGGTATTACAGTGATAGCGTGCTTGCCCGGTAGTAAGTAGCCCATGTGGGTAAAGGACTGCGGGTCATTGGTCATGTAATATAGTCCCGTCACGGTTGCTTTATAAATTAAATACTGCAATGTATAACGTATATAAAATATAAGTAAAAAACTTTTAAAACTCGAGTGGGGAGTGAACCCATGACGAGGCAACGCTCTCAAAGTGACGGGCTTTCCAGCTGGGACCCGTAGGTGCCCGTCATCCCCGGACATGACGATGGAGCGGCGCTGGAATTCAAGGGCGTGGGAAACGAGAGTACCCCGAGAAAACCCGCCCGCAAGTGGCATTGTCCAGCACGATTCCCATACGCGAAAATCCGGGAGTTAACCCGCCGGGGATCGAACCCGGATCGCCGTGGTGGGCGCCCTAGCCACTGCTACGTTTAACAAAAAAATAGGATATTTTTTTTGTAAGACAAGGACAAAATGCTTGTCATACATGTGAAGAAACTGCGAATAGACTATATAGGTATACATTATTCCGTGCCAGCCTTCCAGATTTTAAGAGCGGAACTGGATAGAGCAATATTTCCTATCTAAAATTTAAATATTTTGTATTAATTATTGAATTTCCTATGTTTTATGAGGCTCAAAAATTGCATGCAAGCAGAAAAAATACAGTACAAAGAGATGTCGAAGGATCTGAATTGTTACAGACATGCCAAGAAGCGCCTTCAGTGGCTTATACAGCTACGAAGTTATAGAAAATGTCTGAATCGGGCAACATTAAGGAAAGGCGCGCCAAGAGCAGTGTCAAATACACTTAAGTTCAACTTAACATATAGTCAGTCCCCTCACATTCACTGACTGAGCAACTCTATCTTTGGCAATAAACGTCGGGGCTGAGGCACCTTTCCTTACGGGGCACGATTCCCTTTCACATTATTATACTTTGCGCGCAGCTAGTGAGTGAAATTAGCTTGCATTATCGCATGTGGCAGTTTTTGTGCTAAAATTATGTTCATGGTTTATTGAACATTTTTGAAAGCCTTGATTGGTTTCTACTTTCTACCCATTAAGCTTACTTCCGCTGCCTCTAACACTGTCTCGTCATTAACCATATTACTAATATATATATATATATATATATATATATATATATATATATATATATATATATATATATATATATATATACACACACACACACATATATACACATCGATCAAGCGACACAATCAAATTATTACGAGAGCTAAGCATTTTGCTGCTATAAATTGTTTACCGTAAAATGAGCACTTTTGAAAGCCCTGCTTAGTATCTACTTATCTGCAAGTTGTGTCTTCTTCTTTCTTATGTAAAATTAACATTGCCACGGGCTTCAGCACTTTATTCATGTGTCGGTGAAGTGAAAATGTAAAATTATTAGAAAAGTAAAAAATTAAAAAATCTGCTCATTTTTACACTTCTGTGCATTAAAACGGCAGAAAGGGAAAAAATTAATTTATCACAAATGGTTACCGAACACTTTTTTATTCGACGTTAAGATATGGAACTACTTTTCCCTTCATCGTTACCAACTTAACTGGGCGCATGTTACTCAGTGCACCCGTTAAAATACGGGATGTACACACAGAAATGTCACACAAGTAAATGGCTATAACACGGGAGTCATTCCATGTATTTAAATTCTGTTTGCTGCAGAATATCCACAAAGGATGGGAGTTTTGTCACACAACTTCCAAATGTGCACCTTTTGTAGCTCGGATAATGTCTAACCGATAAACAATTTCCACCTATGTGCGCTGTAGCATATCAGGTATTATGGTGACAATGGAATCTGTAATTCTGTGCAGAAGCTCTTGAAGATTCAATACAGTTGTCGCATAGACAATGTCATTTACGTAACGCCACATAAAGAAGTCAAGTGGTGTCAGATCGGGCAACCGTGGAGGCCATGGGATGGGGCCATCCCTACCAATCCAACGACCAGGAAAATGTCTGTCCAGAAGTTCGCGCACAAGAAGTGACCAGTGCGGAGGAGCTCCGTCCTGTTGGAATATATGATTAGTGGCTGCAGTTCCTGTAGCTGCGGGAGAGCAAACTGTTCCAACATGTGTAAGTACACAATGGAAGTGACGGTGTTCTCCGCAAAGACAAACGTGCCGACTATGCCTCATACAGAAGCCCACACCACACATTCAGTTTGGGACTGTCTCTCTCATGTTGCCTGATGGCATGTGGCTGTTCCGTTCCCCATATCCTGACATTGTGACGATTGACATGCCACGACAAATGAAATGTAGCCTCATCAGAAAACAGAATGCGTTGCAGAAATGTGTTGTCGTCGGCTATTCTATCCAGCGTACCCACTGCGAACTGCATACGGCTTGATTTGTCTGTGTCCTTCAATGCCTGCACTATTTGCACTTTGTATGCGTACAGTTCCAAGTGTTTGCGTAGCACTTTGTGGATTGTTGTGTGTAATATCTGCAGCACCCTTGATGCCACAGCATGTGGATTCTCTGGGGCTCCGAAGGAAAGTCGCACGGATCGTCGAGACTTTTGTCCTCGGAAACCCTGGCTCGTCCTGCTGGAGGGAGTTTTGCCACACTGCTAGTTTGCATGAATCCCTCGTACCACTGTTTGTCTCGTCGTGATGGTGCTTCACGTCTTCCATACACCCTCCAAAAATTTCGCTGCACCTGCGTCGGCGATTTTGTCTCTATGTACAACTCCACACAACAAGCTTTCGCACGCATGGTAGCCATTTTGTTGAACTATACGCTTCTACATTCAACTTTCACCATGTAAATCACAAACTCCTGGTCTCTACGAATCCGCAACAAAAGACAGAACACAAACATTGTAAGGGGTTTCCGATATACAGCCGTTTACTTTTGTGACATTTCTATGTGTACAACTTGTATATGCAGGCAGGGCCAGTGACTTTTTCCTAAGGTTGATTTCAAAAGTGTTCACTTTATCGTGAACAGGTTTTACGTAGTTTTTTAAAATGCGTATTAAAGAAAGAAGCTGAGAATATTCCAGTTTACGTAAAAATATATGCACTTGAGCGGCGTGATTTTATTTCCAAGGGTTGGTTTTGAAAAATGCTTAATCAACCGTGAACCAGGGATGTTCTCGATCCTCAGCTCACCGCTACAGTTTATAGTTCGCAGGATCCGCTTGACTGGTTACCACGAGAGCCAATTACGATGCTATCCACATTATATGGTATAGAGCCTGACCAGTCAGGAAATAAATCTTCTTGTTCAAAAAAATAATACTCACAAAGATTGGGCTACAAACTCACCGTGGGAACGCATCAGGCAGAACGTCAAGCAATTCAAGTAAACGCTGTAATGATATTACTGCGAGAAGTTGATGTTAACACTGTGGCTGAAGGCGAACACAGAAGAATACTGATACAATGACCTATATGAGTACAGCCGAGTGAGCCTGTCTACCTGACACGCATACAGAAGGTCATGGGTTGGATCTCTAAAAACTCCACTGGGATGGTTTTCTCCAAATTCAGTAACAATCAAATCCTGGTGCACTTACTTAATACGTCCCTCCCCAATTCCGTACGCATTAGGTCTTGATAGGCTTTGAAGCATAAAAGTAATAAATAATAAATATAACTAAGTGTGTAAAACATTAATGCTGTTATTTGTTGTTTACAAAGACAGCGTCCATTTCATTAACGTAATGTCTCAATCGTAAACAAAAGAGGGATAAACTGAGATTAAGACGTAACCATTGACTAGACTTAACTAAATTTTTAGTACACTAAACTGAAGTGTAATAATATATTTTAGGTAATATGTATTAGCAAAACTATGATGAACATAAACAGTACTATTTAAAACGGATGTCAATTAAGGTCTCTATCATTTTCGCAGATCGAGATATTTTTGTTCACATATATGCATAGTCGTACTATAACAAGGTATTATCTTAAAGCAAAACCGATGACTGGCTTCTGAAAAGTGTTCTTTATAGCTTTTGAAAACCTTCCTTGACAGGACAGTGACGATCTAGTTCTCTGCACATTTAGCACTAAATCTCTCGCGTAAAATGAATGAATACATTACGACGCGTTCTGAAGGCTCAGCTAAAGATAAACCTAGAAATATTTCTACTATATATGGACGTTCTGTACAAGTAGTCGCACTTTATGGAATACTGAAGTTTCCTTTTTTTCCCTACGGTAAATGCACTTTTTTGTGCTTTAAGTTGGTAAAAATAGCATTAGGCCAATTTATCAACGATGTTAAATTTTGTTAACATAATGAACTTCGCCCCAAAAATAAAATAGAGAGTAAAAAAATGTTTATGAATACAGGAGGTATATAAGATTACGTTACACAAATCGGGAACGGGTTTAGTTACGCTTGGTGTTATACTTGTGACCTAAACTTTCTGTGCGAGGAATAGGAGCCAGCATATTTTGGTTAGTATTCCTAGGGCATCATTATATTTTACAAATGCTCTGTTACCAAGAGTGGGTTTGTTTATTGCTAAATACTTACTTATTGTGCATTGACGATGTACTGTCCTGCATAATGTCAGGGAATATTTTCGAGGTGGCGGCCGATGACCTGGTTACATAACGCAACCTTCTGGAGCTCTGTCGAATTATTTGGTAGATACATGGAAAACTAACGTGTGCAACTTCTGCGAAGTTATTTCCTACAAGATCTTCTTCTGACTGCATCAAAATTCAGTGAACTTAAACCACTAGGTGTACCTACAGTGCTGACTTTCACCGCTCACACGAAATGTTCCCAACAATAATGTTACAAACAGACTAGCGAGCGAATCAGTGTGTGAAGAGCGAGCAGTAACGCGAGGAGCGCGCGGAGATTTACAAAGGCAAGCCGCCGCGCGTGCCAGATCAGCTTATCATTACTCGCGCACTCACATCTTAAGCGGATTGAATTTATGGGGTTATCGTTGAAATAATGTTTTGGACATTGCCCCAACCTCTCCCAGCGAGACTCGGGGTGTACGGGGAACGTTCTAGATCGGGCTTCCGAGCCGAAAGTTGAGAATTTGGAGGATTGTGCGACCTTAAGCGCCAAGTATGCGAATACAGCGTAGCTACGAGCCAGCAAAGCGACGAATGGCGGCGACAGTGACCTGCGGGAGTGAAGTCTGTGGGCTGAGAGCATCGGTACAGTGAAGAGTGAGACTGACGTACGGAAATACTGTACTGGATGCGTGAGTGACAGACATTTGGAATGATGGCAATAGCCAGGTTGAATGTGTAAATAATGAGTGTGAATTGAATGACTATAACTAATGAACATTGAGATAGACAGTAAATAAAACTCTCACTGAAAACGCACTTTCGACGTCCTAGTTACTTTTTTTCCTTTTAGTCATTTTGTATCCTTTAACCATCGTTTTTAAGTAAATATTGCCATGTAAGAAATAAATAAAGTGCGTACTTTCCACCGCACTCCAATTTTAACGTCTACGGCTAATATAAAATGTATTTAATGACTATTATTCCAAAACAAAGGGCTTTCAAAAGTTTTCACTTTACCGTGAACAGCCTATAGTAGCGGAGATAGGTAGTTTAATGTTGTAAATAATAGCTGTGTGAATAAATTAATAATCAAATGTTGTTCTTTAACTATTATTAAGACCTCCATCCCTCACGACTCGGGTACTACCTTCTGGCGTCTTGTAGCAATAGGTATAATAAACATCACTTTGGACAGCCATAGGCCTCATCACTTCTTTAATGCATCGGTCAAGTGGAACTGTGAAATTATTAGAAAAGTAAATATTTTAACAAACTGATTTGTGCAAATATGAAAAAAAAAAAAATCATTTTCTATTTGTATTATATACAGCTCCATACTGGCAATTTAAATGAAGAAGCGCAAGTTTATGCATTATTTTTTTTACAACACAATAGAGGAAAAAATAGAATGTTTACTACAGCAAAACCCAATGACGAAAATTGGCCTGAATTACATCTCATGAAGTAGGATTGAAAAATATCGGTCATGCACAACTTTCTAGGTAATAAGAATCCATTTTTCGCACAGAGCATTCTCTAGTTGAGAAGGAACGGAGCACAAGTCTGGACTTTCAAAACAACTCCAAATAGTTTTGAGTACGTCAAGATAACGAGATTCAGGAAACCAGAAAATACGTTCCACTTCATCCTCGTGCTCATCGAACCTTGCCTGGATGCACCGCACAGGGTGTGTTGTCTGGGAACACAGGCCGTTCGCCAAGAAGTACAGTCTGGAGCGCAGCTTGGAGACGATCACCCAGATTGCAAGATGATAATGTTGTGCTGTGATCTTCCAATACAGGACTAGAAGCTATCTCAGACCATGCAAAACAAGATATCGTGCCCACACACTTCCACGGAGACCACGCTATCGTTAACAGTGGGAATGAGGCACTCAGCACGAAAATTTCGATGGTCTAATATAATGTGAATATCGACAAACCAAATGACCTGTCCCACTATAGGCGTGTGTGTATCCAGTCAGTGTTCTGTGTACCGCCATTTTCAACGGTACCACTGTCGTCACTTCACAGCTTCACGCAGTGTCACCAATGGTTTTCTAATGGCCACTTCGACACGAATGTTCGTACCACGTAGTTCTTAGTGGATATGGTTGACATTGAGTCTCGTCTCGGTGGTGTCTCGTACTTTCGTGCCATTGTCCGCTTCAACGCCCTTCTATCCCTATCGATGAACTCTTGACTTTCTGCCACTGTTCTGTTTTGAAGATGACGTCTTCTCATGTTCTGTGTAGGCTGTCATAAGAGCTGGCACAGTGCTCTTCGCAACACCCATAAGGTTGGCTGTTTTAGTCGCCGAGGCATCAGCAAGGCGCGCTCCAGCGATCACGCCACTTTGCAAGTCTGAGAGGTCGGGTGTAACGGCATTTGAGTACTTGTCTTCGAAATCTTTTGTAAGGCGTAAAAATTCTTGAATTTAGGTTTTTATTTTCATCTTTCAAAGTTACGATTAGCCATCAATAGTGTTTCTTGAAAGACGGTTTCGTAAAGAGCACAACCACGTTCTTTGTATTTTGGGCAGCCTTACGAGTAGCTAGTCCACAAAACGTCTAAACCATGAGTTTACATAAGCATTCAAAGGGATTTTCTCAAAGCATTGCCATTTGTCTTCAGCATCAAATTTTATATGTGAATTTAGACTGAAATGTGGAATAATAATTACAACAGCAACAAAAAAATCAACCTTGACATAGTGTGAAATCATTAAGCACAGTGCACAAGCCTCCAAACGAATAACTGTCAATTAACGCCCATTCGCCCCTCAACCAAAGCGATAGAAAACGTCATAATAAACTGCATAAGGAACGTTTTTATTTATTTTTATTTTTTAAGAATAAATCTCGCTATTAAATTTTTTTTCAAGCTTACGCTATGGCATACACTTTGTGTAAAGTACTTATTTGGGTATATTTATTATTCTTCATTGCAAATAATTTCTTCCGTACGGAGTCAAAAATAATTCAATACATTTCGAATATAATAACAAGTTTGTTAAACTTTTCACCGTTTTCACTAATCGCGCTACTGGGCACAAATTATGAAAAAGGATGGTTGTAGAATTTTTTCGCAAATTTTCCGTCGAAGCAAATGCACGTGATAGTTAATGCACCTAAGTAGTAACTAAGAACGTCTAAACTTCCTTCCCTCGAACAGCTGATGTCCGGTCCTTGCATAATAAATTAGAGCTTTCTGATTTTTTTTTTCATTCAACTCAAGCCTTCATGAGACACGATACAGAAATATTGTACATTTTACACAGCCTGTTTCTTAATGATAATATTATTTTATAAATGAATTGCCACACGACACAGACAAAATTTCCGTCAAAAATAACTTTGCAGATTTTTATAGCTTCGTTTCATATGAAGTCAAAAACAATTACACGTATACACGTAAATCACAGGCAACTTGAATTCACCAATAACGTAGACGCACTACAAGAGCTCTACAAATGCTCACGAGCTATGTCTGCTTGCGTGGCACACGACTATTTTCCATCAAAGGGCTGCGACTCCTCGATTACTGTGTACTCCGAACCACCTCCCTAAGTATTTGATGGTAAAATTTAGGGAAGCATTACCAGTCTGACCACACAAACGGCCGACCATACAAACGTCGCGGCGACAGAGGACACGTTCAAACCATAAACATATCTCCCTACTAACTACACCGCAGCAATATGTAGCAAATAAACAAAAAAAAAAAAAAAAAAGTACAGGCTGTTCACAGTAAACTAAGTACTTTTTAAAGCTCCCCTTAAGATCTACTTGTATGAACGTTGTGTATTGTTCCACCTTATGTAAAATTAACGTTGCCATAGGCCTCATCACTTCTTTAATGCATCGGTCAATTGGAATTGTGAAATTATTAGAAAAGTAAATATTTTAACAAACCGCTCATTTTTACACATCGATGCATTAAAAAAAAACACTGAATTATCACAAATAGTTACATAACTTTTTATTCGACGTTAATATATGTTACTACTTTCCCTTCACCGTTACCAACTTTACTGGGCGCATGTCACATACTGTGCCCGTTAAGATGCACGCAGGTAGGAGCAGTGATGTATTTCAAAGATTAATTTTAAAAGTGCTCAATTGAGTAGTCTTATTTTCAAAGCGTCCCTTGTCCACAAATATAAAAATTTTCAATAAATAATGGTCCCCAATCCTTCTTAACCTTTACTATGGACTGACAAATGTACAGGTGCAAAACAGCGCGAAGGCCGTTTAAACACAGGTTTAACATTCATTCCATTTCCAAAGTAACCCTTGTCCACAAACCTTAAATACAATTTATTTCATTTTACGGGGAATTCTTGGTTTCAGAAGGCTCTAATTTCTACAGACAACGTCCGTAACGAACAGTAACATCCGTAATAAAGTTCATACAGTCAAATTAAGAAATACGCTCAATAGGTATACATTTTTCCCGTCAATCAATGTGCATGGACAAGGGACCATCGGGAAATGGACTACTCAGTGAACAGTCTATAGGCACGAGTTGACTTCCAAGTGGAACACTGGTTTCGCGGAAACAATGCCCCGTGCTCTCTGCGGAGAGCGGAGGAGGGCAGAGCTTCACGCGGGATGACCCCGGCCCGGTGTTCATTATGAAGGCGAAGTCAACGACCTGGAGCTTGAGGGACAGCCGCTGGCCCTGACATCAGAGCTATCCATAACTGTCGTCGACAGACCCGGCACGACAGCACTCAGGCGAGAGGTAGCCGGAAGAGGTTCCTCTCTCGGCGGTGATAAGTGTGACACATTCAACTATATCACTAGGAATTTCAATCCGATATACTCAGTTGAAATACATGCCTCCACTCTTCCAGTATGCTTAATTAGATGATCTGAGTTATTACAGTAATTTATACTTACACACTATTTTTTTTTTTTTTTTTTTTTTTTTTTAACAGAGCAGTTCATACAAATGTCCAGACGTAACCAAAACCTGGATTCGAGCCCAAGCTACCGTACCATATTAACATGCAGTAATCAGTACTAATCTACACTTTAATCACGCCTCATTCAATCAAGCACTCAAACAAACTAACAAACTGCACACACAGCTGGTATAAACGCTACATTTACGTGAAAAATAAGCGATCCAGGACTAAAGAAGTGCGTCGACTCCCGATGACTACTTCAGTCATGAGACAATTTCGATCTTTCACTCGCGATACATTAAATATCGCAATTGTAGTGTTTTAAATGAAATGCTAGCCATAAACAGCACGTCGCCGTATTATGACATATACTTATGAGGGGTAAGAGAAATTAAACTATTAAAAATATCTGAAATAACAAAAATTACTCTTTTGGAATTAGATTTCTTTGCAAGAAAATTTGCATATGAAAGTGGAACCTAACTCCAGCTTCGGATCATCATTTTTTTTTTTTTTACATTTCTCGATACAACTGAAACCAAATAATTGCAAAGTGTCAAATATTATGTATCGAACCGATATGTGCGATATCGATGCCACTAGCATGCTAAAAATAAATACGATATATTGACATAGATTTTACTATTCTTGACAACAGAGGCCGCGGTCAGCGTAGCACTCGCTTCCCACCAAGGCGAACTGGATTCGATTTCCGGCAGGGTCGCTCCCGGATTTTCGCACGTGGGAATTGTGCCGGGCAATGCCACTGGTCGGCAGGTTTTCTCGGGGATCTCCCGCCCTTGCACTACTGCATATCCGCCTCCCTTCATTCTCATCGGCTCTCAATACCTCGCTGTTAAGAGCCGCTCAAATCTCTTCACTCACTCACTCACTCACAATGTACTGTGGCATGTTTCCAAGTGATATTGAATGGTTCATATTGCAAAATTATTCTGACAGCCAATTCGCAGCAAAAACATAAAAGCGATGTAACTTCGCGTTTCGTTTGGTCGTAAGCGCTTGGTCGCATTTCGACTACGCGCGGATCAGAAAACAGGCCTTGTGTGTGAGTGGCCAGTGCAAGACGCCTATCGCCTCGCTAGTCTGCCACCAGGTATTGACTTGACAAATAAATAAGTGAGTGAAGAGGTTTGGGCCGATGAGGGTGAAGTGAGGTGAATATGGAACAGCGCCGGAATGGAAGGGCGGGGGGCAACAGGAGATCCCCGAGAAAACCCACCGACCAGCGGCATCGTCCGGCACGATTCCCACTTACAAAAATCCGGAGTGACCCGGCCGGGGGCGTGCCGCTTGAGTTGGCCATCAAACATGCGGGAGTTTCACATCTGTTTTCGTATGTATTCTGTAACCAACATTTGTGCCAATTTCATGATTTTTGTAACAACTTAATAGAGGAAATTCTTACCTAGTGGTTAGCAGAAAACATAGTGGTTACCGATACATGCACTTATTCTATAATATTCCCAGTATTTTTGTATGATACATTTTTCTTGTATAAAATCAGTCACCTCTTCGTTTGAACAGCTTTCACCAATGATTTTTCACGTCACACTGCAGAGCAGCCAAATAGCCTGGCGCGGTAAATATCTTCAGGAATATTAACGATATAAAAAGCATCCCGCGAAATGAAAGGTCTCCGCGTTTAAATTAATACACATTTAGATTATTTTTAATTCAAATAACGAACTTTCAAGATTTATTCTTGTCGCCCTGTTTCTAAAATCAACTGTCGACTGCAAAAATACTATAAAATAAAACCATATTTCTGTTTCGATTTCAAATGACACACTGTAAAATGCTTTTCTACTGGTCGTACTTACAGTAGGATCGCGTTATTGTGTCAATTCGATTCTTGGAAACTACTGTCTACTACGTACTTCTTATGCCCGGTTGCACCAACCATCTTCCCCGATCCGAGATCGAATGATCCTAGATCCAGCCCGATCTTGGTTCCAATCTAAAAGTGTTGCACCAACGAAATTTAGTATGAGACAAATTTTGCTATTGGTTCGTAATATATGAAGTCATGGAAGTAGGTGTGTTTTTCACTATAGAAAGAACTAGATGTGCGATGTTTTATCTGTTTTAAGTGAATTGTTGTTGTACGAATTTTACTGAAAAATGTTCAAGTGCGTATAATGTTGTTTTAATTTCTCAAGAAAACAATCGAACGTAGTTCTATGACTTGGTGTATTTTCAAACTACATTTGTGGGCGATGGCTGTTGATCTCGGATCGAGATTTCGAACCACCAATCTCGGCGTTTCCAAATGAACTTCATCTCGATCTCCAGTCCAGCTCTGAACTCGAATAGTGCAACAGTTTTTTGTGTCGATCTTAGATCCGATCTCAGATCGAGTTTCGAACCACGATGGTGCAACCTGGTATTACTGTTTATTTTCCCACTACGTAAACCCGTTTATAGGCTGTTCACGGTAAAATGAGCACTTTTGAAAGCCCTGCTTAAGATCTATTCTATGCACGTTGTGTATACTTCCACAATATGTAAAATAAACACTGCCGTGGGCCTCGTCACTTTATTCATGCGTCGATCAAGTGAAACTGTGAAATTAAGAAAGTAAATACTCTACAAATCTGCCTTTTGTTCATTTCGACGCATTCAAAAAACAGAGAGCGAAAGAAATAATTAAATGTTATCACAAATGGTTACATAACACTTTTTATTCGACGAAAGAAATAATTTTATGTTATCACAAATGGTTATATAACACTTTTTATTCGACGTTAAGATATGGAACTACTTTCCATCCATCGTTACCAACTTTACTGGGCGAATGTCACTCAGTTCGCCCATTAAAATATATGCATGCAGAGGCAGTGACTTTTTCCTAAGGTTCATTTCTAAAGTGCTCACTTTATCGTGAACAGCCTTTAGTGAGTGCGGAGGACCGGCCGGGCTGCCGGGCTCGCGGGAGTCGGGCAGGTCGAATGTTAACGGCGGGCGGGCAGGCGGCACTGGACAGGGCGCGCTAAGGTCAGGTGACATCACCCGCTATCCTTGACGCGTCCACCGGATACCACACAACACTTCGTCACGTGAAAAAACACCGTCCATTTCCTGCACTACGGGGGCACCGCCGCAGGTCGCCTACACTATTTCAGTCCGCATGCGACGTCATATAAGCTGCCCCCCCCCCCCCCCCAAAACAACCAACAACATGCGCATCGACTTTTTTTGGTCTAAGCATTTCACGTCCAGCCGAGAACCTAAAGCGAAACTAGTGGCAAAAGCACGGTCACTACAATTCTACAGATTTACTTGTAAGGATTTCGCTAGATTTACTCAAATTCCAAGAGGCTTGTAGGTATACGCGGTTCAACAAGAATTTACTTCACAATTAAAGCTTCGATGTTACGGGGAGACTTTGACACACAATTGGACTTACATGCTTGTTACCATTACTTAATTAACCCCAGAAGAGATAAATTTTCGAAAATGCGGTTTCGTTAGATAAATCATTGTTTAATAATATCCTATATACAATTATCGTTTTCTTGTACTACTATTCCTTTTGTAGTCATTTTCAGTACGTAATCAGCCATTAATGTGCATTTATTCCACATGGTAAACAAATAAGGTAGTTAAAGTTATTCAATTACCTCAACGATATGCCTTGTCAAAGAAAAGTTTCAATAATGAAGTCTTAATACATGTCATAACACACAATAATTTTTAGCCCTTCCGTTCTTAATGTCTCATATTGAATGCTCAGTTGAATATGAATTACAGAAATTACAAAACTTACATTTTGACGATAAAAATACCTATCTCGACCATATTATAAAACATCGAAGGAAAAAAACCTTCAAATAACATATTACTGTATTCATGTATAGCCTATTCACAGTAAAGTGAGCACTTTTGAAAGCCCTCTCATTTGGAATAATAGTCAGTAAATATATTTTATTTGAGTCTTAGACGTTAAATTCCTAGTGCGGTGGAATACACACACTGTGTTTATTACGTACATGGCAATATGCATTTACAAAAGGGCGATTAAAGGCCAAAAAATGGCTGAAAGGAAAACGTAACTATAGAATTTCAAAAGTGCTCACTTTACCGTGAACAGCCTATAACAGTGTTACAGACCATACCTACAAACAAAACCCAACTGGCAAGGTAGTGAAAGGAAACAGACCCTGTTTACATACCCTTAGGTGTTTCTTTTGCCAAGCCATTACAAGTTTCTGCTTGGAGTTATTTCTTCCAAGACACAAGTTGTGTTAGTCTAGGGAAAAGAAATTAAAAATGCTACTAAGAGTTGCGAAAATACATATATACGTTTCATCACGTTGTTAATATCGGTAACACGAGAATAGGCAATCCTAAAATGCAAAATTATAATTACCAACAATAGAACTCTTAAAACCAATGACGAATCTAACCAAACTGCGCAGCATTGGATTTTTATTTCACTGGGCTGCAGATTCGCTCCACACACCAAACACCAGTGCATAGCTCTTATTCGATACAATACACGAGAGACTTCATTAACTAGATATGATTCTAATTTACTTTAATTGATTTTTACTGAGCTCATAAACATTTACTTTTACCCAGAAATGCTAACTCAAGAGGGAGGGGGGGGGGGGGTTGATATGCTTGACTATCCAAGATTGACATAGGTGGTGATGATACCTGTTTTTGAGGTATGGTAATTATAGCGGAAATTGCACACAACCTCCCCTAGGTTCACGCGATGAATAGCTGTGCTTTGGTGACGGAATATTCTTACTTATGTTGGTTACGGCAATCAGAATTCTATCTGTGAACTTTTTACCTACAGGAATGCTTACATTTTCATTGTCTGGTTAATATGGTTACACGGCTTTTTCTTCCCCAGTGAAAACAACAGTTATATTAGGTTGCACATCATTATGTGAAAGGGAGATAACCAGTAATGTTTTCACTGCATTAAAATAATAATATTCATAGAAAATCCCTTCGTGAATTAACACCATATGCAAGAGCCACACACACACGCGCGCGCGCGCACACACACAAAACACACACACACACACACACACACACACACACCACACACACACACACACATATATATATATATATATATATATATATATATATATATATATATATATATATATATATATATAATATATATATATAACACACACACACACACACACACACACACACACACACACACACACACACAATATATAACACACACACACACACACATAGAGAGAGAGATAGAGAGAGAGAGAGAGAGAGAGAGAGAGAGAGAGAGAGAGAGAGAGAGAGAGAGAGAGAGAGAGAGAATAAGAGAGCCACAGAGAGATATCTTGTCGAGAACGAAGTCGTACGCATTGGCTATCTAGGGAATCATGGGATTCATCAAAACTACCGGCGTAAAAAAAAAAGTATACGCGCCAATCAACGCCGAGACATTTTACAGATATACAGACAGAAGATGAGTTTTCGCATATTACTATAACCAAATTTCAAGCAATGACTGTTAAGTTCCATTCATATTTTTGCGGTCGGTACACTTTTACTGACGTTCAAGACACGCTAGAATTAAGTCGCCTTTACCCACCCCTGCAGGTTGTGTTTGTCTGTTTCCACTTATTACTGCGCTGCTATTGGCGCACACCACACTGACGTAATTACTGGGCTGGGCAACGTTAATTAATGGCCGGATGTCAGTCAATGGGGCCTCAGTTGGTTTTATCCCAATCTTATTTTTCGCGTGTAACAGGATATACAAATCCATTGTGTTCAGTTTAGCCAAATTACAACATATCCTTTATTCTGAAAATTTATTGTAGTTAATTTGCAATGTTCTCGTTAAGTCTTGATCAACACTAGCAAAACTATAAAAATATATCCCCGCGAGTTTTGTTTTACAGAAGCCAAGAAATTTTCGTAAGAGTGTTGTCCGAGCTGTAATTTGGCGTATAGTCCATTCACGATTATTTACAAATTTTCTCAAGCCCTGCTCTAGTTCTACTTCCATGATATTCCTCCATCTCATGCAAACACAGTTATAACCAAGTATAGAAAATTACACTAAAGGGACAACGCACGGCATTCGTGTGCGCTGAGTGTAATAATATTTCTCAAAAGAACTATTTCTTACTAAGCATTACCAACACATCTATTTTCTCTAATTTTTTCATATTAATTACATAAGTGAAATATTAAATATATATATCAGTAAAATTTGAATTTGACCACAATAAGTAGATTTGTGTTAACTCAAGCATAAAACGCTTGTGATGTTTTGGTTGCATCCTAAACACACTGGTGGAGAACTAAAAAAGAACACCCGGACTCGATGGTCCCTGGTCCCACACGAATGGGTAGCCATCTTAAGCGACGGTGCAGTCCTGCAGTCTTGCGTAGAGATGATGATGAATGTGTCGGATGTCATCTTGGGGAATAGTGTTCCACGCTAATTCCACCTGTGGTTGCAATGGAGGTTTGTTGCCAGTATTGCAGACCGCACCAAACGCCTTCCCATCATGTCCCACACATGTTCAATGGGGGTCAGGTGGGGTGATCATGCTGTCCAAGGGAGGTGACAAACATCTTCGAAAGCGCGTTGGGTAACACGAGATGTGTGTGCACGGGCACTGTCTTGCTGGAAAGTGACACATCTCCTTGGCGTTATAGGAACGACAACAAAACGGGCTGGATGATGTTCTGGGTGTAGCGTTCACTGTTCAGTGTACCTTCAACAAACAACCGAAGCGTATGATCATTGTAGGCTATTGCCTCTCAGACAACGATCTCAGGAGTTGGTCCAATATGTCGCTGCAGTATACACTCTGGTTGTTGCCGCTCTCCTGGTCGACGCTGCACTCGCAAACGACCATCACTGGCGCCAAGGTAGAATCTGCTGTCATCACTAAACACAATTACACGCCATTCACCCCCTCCAGTTACGTCGTTCGCGACACCATCCGAGGCGGACTGCACGGTGATTAGATGTGAGAGAAGCCTGGCGAGCGGTACCCTTGATCCTAGCCCTGCGTCCAGTAAACGGTTGGTGATGGTCCTAGCTGACACCCTGGGTGCAACAGGGGCCCTAATCTGTGCGGCGTTCGCCTTCCGATCAGCAATGGTTGTACGCCTGATACGACAGTCCAGGCGGGAATCTGTATGCCGCTACCATCCGGAACCAGGTTGACGAGCATGTGCACCATAGTTGGACACCGGCACCACCAATGATGCACAGCAGACACTTCACGTCCTACGCTTTGGGCAATTCTTCGGAAGGACCATCCAGCCTCCCTCACGCTCACAATGCGACCTCGTTCAAAGTCCGTTAATTGCAAGAAGTGTGGTCGTCTATGCCATCGTGACATGTTAACAACGCTTACTATACACACGCCGATGCTGAAATAACAGATACTCTTTCACAGAGTCAACGACAGTTGTATTGGGCTCAGCTGTGTTTTGCCTAATATAAGGTTCCAACTCTGTGCACAGCACATCACTGTTAATCATTGCATGTACTGCCCTCTAGTGCCTGCCCCATGCGCATATGGTGTTTCCACATCACCGCTTTAGTGGTGTTCAGTTTTCATTTTCCACCAGTGTATGTTACGTATCACAAACGTTTGATACTTGTATTAATGAGAGAGAGAGATAAAGAGAGAGAGAAGTTGGAAGTAACCATGAATGGATTATACCTACCTACAAAACTTCAGCGCCAGAAATAGCACATTAGAAATGCGTCAGCGCGACCACAAAGTTAATGAGAGAAACCGTAACGTATCACACAGCCTTTTTCTTCTATGCCGTCTTCCAAAAACCTATAGACTACGCTTATCTTGTTTATCGCCAATGTTATCCCACGCCACACTTGCGCACGCTGACTCGGGATTGGCACGAGCACACAGCATGACGGGGCAGTGAGCCTTGTGGCACGAACAGGAAAGCGAAAGGAAGCCCTGTTAGGGTGGCGGGTTTCGAATTTCGGGCGTCGATGGACACGGGACGTGACTTCACCAAAGAAGCCTTATAAGACGCGCAGCTCGCTAGCGACACGCGAAAGGACTCAACTCTCGGCCCATTGCGATGAGGTGACGTCACGCATATGTACATCAGCCTGCGTCTGGTATTGAGCGCACATTTCACTGGGCAAACTGAGCCGACGACGGATGTACGGTGCCTTCATAGACGAAAATACTGTACACGTACAAAGTCTGTAGTGTTTCACTTAAACACCTTATAGCCCTCGCAACTTAACCACAACTACCCCGTTACAATAATAATAATGACATACCGCACAAACATAAACGAAACCATGCTATATCCAATAGCAAGGAATTATTCTGAAAATGTGTAGCAAAACAGACAAAATCAAACTCTATTGTACAAAACTATCACAGCTTCTACAACTCGTATCGCCTATATACGGTGGCACGCCTGCTTTCGATGCCCGATGAATTCGGTCCAAACCTAACTATTGTCACAAAAAGGTAGACAGGGTAACACAAACGCCTTGAGCTCATGATAATAATTAGGTATTTAGTGTAATGTGTAGTGAAAACCTAACAACACTACAGCTTTTTACTCAAGTTTTTGTGCTGAGAAATATATTCCTGTGGGAAAATTAATGGGTTAGCGTGCTTGGTAAATAATTTTTAGTTTGTTCGCGGTACGTTGACACTTCTTCAAACAAACCTTTGAAAAATTACCCCATGTATGACGTTTGGTTGTTTCTTTAAGTATGTCATGTATCACAAGCATTTTTTACTTCTTTTAATGTAAAAGTGCCTTATTTTAGTGAAATTTAACGTTCACTCACCTTATATGTGTGTGTATATATATGTATGTGTGTGTGTGTGTGTGTGTGTGTGTGTGTGTGTGTGTGTGTGTGTGTGTGTGTGTGTGTGTGTATATATATATATATATATATATATTATATATATATATATATATATATATATATATATATTATGTTCATTTATGGTTAATATGGCTTACGTAAAACAGGGAGAGACTTGATATATTGATAATACCTGTAACAAATAGTACTCATGCAAAATATTATTAAAATTAATGAGCAAAAATACTGGGTGTTTGTCCCTTTGATGTAATTTTCGACTCAGTTAAACTTTGTTTTCATGAGGCGGAGATATAGTCTGAAACTAGAACTTTAGCAGTGCTTCAGAAAAGTTTGAGTAATCGTGAATGGACTATAACAAAGATATTACGGGTTTCATCCACGTAGGCCATTTAACTCAAGGTTTTAAAAACATGTTAGTGTGTAAGACATTTTGATAACCAGTCAAGATTATAGACTAGAGAAATTTAAAAAAATCGATAGACCTATGAATCTTTGACCACTGAGCAAGCAGACAATCTGCTGAGTCAGATGGCGGTAACAGTAATTTATAGAGAGGAAGAGACAACAATCAAAATAATTCACCATTCTCCCCAACAGCGGTCTCACGAATGTCTTGTGGCTTGCGACTGCAGCTGATTCACGACAGTTCCATTTCCTGGTTGAACCAAGCATATATATATATATATATATATATATATATATATATATATATATATATATATATATATATATTTTCGTGATTCTCCTTGAAAGAATTATTTCAGAAATCCTGTCACCGCCATTTACCGCCACAACAGTTGCAGCACTGATCAAATGTCTCGTCGAGGGTGATCTCGCGGTCGAGGTTCTGGATTTGAATCCCGGATTCACTAGTACTTGTGTGTAATTTTTAGACCCGACCTTATGTTAAAGTATTTTACACATTGCGCTCTATCCGCGTCTTTTATGAGACAGCTTGCGGCAAATCACGGTCTGATATTGATATGCTAATTGATTATTTCATACACACGCTTGGCAGGAAGGGCGCTACCTACATTTCAGGTTTCTTTGTACAAGTGATGCGACCAGTGATTCTGCTGACATTGGAGATAAAGGATTCGCGCAAGCTACACATTCGCCTCTATGACCTAATCCCGAATTTTCAGTGCTTTTTAAGTAATGAAAATACAATTCTATGACGTTATGATAAAAGTCGTATACCATAAATTCACGTTTACTTTCACACTAAACAATACCAACAAAAGAAATTAACACCAAGTCATTTTATTGTACTGCTTTTTTTAACTCTAGGGTGTCAATGGCGATAACGCAATTCTAGGGTCATTCGAGACGTTTAATTAACTTTAATAATTAATTTACTTTTTAAAGATCAATTACACACGAATGCTGCAACATTCCACATTTTCGTGTATAAATATATGTATTTATGTGGGAAAGTAATTTTGATTACAGTAGTAATACACTGTTCGCGTTTCACGTTTCGAGGAAACGTTTATAATAACGTACGTTAGATTAAAAAAACTACGAAAAATTTATTCGCATTGCAACGTTCTCAACTGATGTGATTTCTGGGCATTACCTGACTGCAACAAAGACTAGTGCAATAGTCGCAAGAGCCAAGGAAAGAGGAACAAATGGTTTAGATGGAGTTCGTATCTGCCATTCGTGGCTTGCCAAATTTAATATGACACATCCAGAACAAGGATCAAATTAACGCAGCGTCTGCCCTCGCCCCAAAACAGAGCGAGTACACTATAGTTTTAATTTAATAACTGTTCAGTATTTTTTTAGGCATCTACTTAGAAACAGCATTTAAGACATTTTCCACGTCCAAATGGTGGTCTATTTAACGCAGTACACCTGTCTTTAGTTTACTGTTAGTTTATATCGTAAAATGATTGTAGAGTCACCACTGAAAGTCCTGTAGAGGCAAGTCTACGAAAGAAAGGCCGCACGTCAGTTCAGAGGCTTGCGCGTAAGGGTGGCCAGATATTCGATGCACGCACATAGGTCGCCCTTATGCCCGATTGCACCAACATCTTCCCTGATCCGAGATCGAATGATCCTAGTTCCGAACCAGGATCCAGTTGGATCTTGGTTCCAATGTGAAAGTGTTGCACCAACGAAATATCATGATTCTGGATCTCCGATTCGTCGATCTTGGTTCCAAAGTGAGAGATGGAAATTAAGTACGAGAGAAATGTTGCTATTGGTTCGTAATATATGACGTCATGGAAGTAGGCGTATTATTCACTATAGGTAGAAGTAGATGTGCGATGTTTTATGTTTTAAATGAATTATTGTTCTACGAATTTTATTGAATAATATTAAAGTGCGTATAATGTTTTAATTTACCAAGAAAATAATTGAAAGTATTTTCAAATTACATTTGTCGACGATGGCTGCTGATCTCGGATCGAGATTTCAAACCGCCAATTTCGACGGTTCGAAATGAACTTCATCTCGATCTCCAGTCCAGCTCTAAACTCGAATGGTGCAGCAGTTTTCTGTATCGATCTTAGATCCGATCTCGGATCGAGTTTCGAACCACGATGGTGCAACCGGGTATTAGTGGCTCATCGCTTCTTGGTCTCGGACGCCAGACGGCAAGCATGACTGAGCTGCGCCTACCTCGCGATTCCAGAGTGAGATGATATTAAAGGGGCATGACACGTAGGCAGGTATATGCGCAAGCGCGCACGTGGTCATGCAGGCCAGCTGAAGGAGGCCTTGCTTATCGGCCGCTGCCAAAGAGCGCTGCGGTTATCGTCATGATGACGCGTACCCGCCACGTGGGTGGGCGGCCAAGTCCGCTCTTTTGCAACATGCACGTGCGACAGGGCCGCGTCCATGGCGGTATGCTAACAACGGGAACGGACCGCAGAGAGAATGGGGTACGGTGATCTCACCAAACTGTATCCCAACATTAAACTGCTTTGTTGCCAACACGATCACAAACGATGAGGATAGGATTTGAGGTTAGAACACTGTTTACCAAGTGCTTTGAGATTTTGTCTACTTGCAATTAAAATAAAGTCAAACAGGCAATTTATATAAAAGTGATTTTTCTTTTAATTAAGATATAATAACACCTTCATTACTATTGACCATGTCACTTTACCAGTTGTGTTGATTGCGGTAGGTTCACAGTGAAGACAGAGCGACGCCAAGGTAAATAAATACCTTCCCACTTATTCCCTCATCGACGCTGTTTTTTTTTTGTGTACAGTGCAGACCATTAAATCCACTTCCTGTGCAACGCCTTCTATAGTCCACTTCCAACTTTTCTGTAGCCCTGCAAACTAAGTTTAGCCAAGTCTAGGAAATTACACCGCAGCGACAGCACACCTCATTCGTGCAGACTCAGTTAATGATATGTTGCCTGAGAACTATTTCTAACTAGGTACTGCCATCACATATTTTCTCCGTGTTTTTGTTCGTCAATTATTTTAACAGAAGTACGAAACGCTTAAGGTACATGACATTTTTAGGAAACAGCCAAACACGCCGTATACATACGGTGATTTCTCAAAAGTTTCATTCAAAAAGTACGAAGACACGGAATAGACTATACAGTGCGTTAGTCCCTATGAGTGAAAGGTTTAAATAATTAAAAACTTATTTCGTTCTTCTGTTCGAATGTATGAAAAGACTCAACTTTCGTCCAGTATTCGTTTATTTCCCGTACCTAACCACAGGTACATTGAGTAATATATTCGTAGAGCACACGAGAACAAACTGGAAAGCAATTTTTTCCGCTATGGTTTTTGCACTGCGAAGCGCCTCAGCCTCGCCAGCAGGCCACACCGGAAGCTACGCAACACCGTTACATCCGGCCAGGCACCGTCTTCCAACTGGTTGGCTGAAGCCAGCCGCACTCCCCCATGGTCCGCGACGTGATGGTCGTGTCGGTCTGCAAGTAGCATCAGCCACAGTGCTGGCAAAGTCAGTAGCGAAACAGCGTCTCCGGCGTAGGAGGGAGGCAAACCTTTAGGCCCGGTTGAAGGACTAAAAGCGTGGGAGCGCTAGAGGCGACCGAGACATGTGCATCAACTCTCTCATCGCCTCTATGCGCAAAGCACTGAACTGGCGTGCAGTCTTGCCGTCGATAACGCGCCTTTACGAGACTTTCAATGGAGACCCTACCATTTTATGACGTAATAATAAAAATTAAGATCTGATGCGAGCCGCTTTTTTCTTTTTAATGTTTTGTATCGGAATGTTCATACCTAAAAATGACAGTGAAAACACCCCTACGAGCCATTTTCATTATCACAAAAACATGTTTTAGAGAGAAATGGAGGAACTGGAAAACGTATACAGACAATAAATGTTTCTTGAATGCTATTCGTAAGCAGACCTCACTCAGATATGTTGGACGGTTTTTAAATAAAACGTTTTCTGTTGGAGTTCTGTACAATGTTCGGCGGCCTACCAGGCGGCCACCTTAACAAATATATTTTTGATGCGATCAAAACCTAAATTACACGCAGCGTAAAATTCTATAACTCAGAAACGAAGATAAATGTTAGTATTGGAAAAATATTGTAACAATTCGTGACATATTGTGAGAAGATGGTAAATAAAAGGAACGTGTTGGTTCACCATTTCCTTAAATAACTATCCTACTTCGTTTGCTAAGCTGTAGCAATACTTGCATACTTGAATACTGATCTTAACATTATAATTAATTTAAAAAGTGTAAAACACTTTTCCGATGTGTGCGGATTATTACTGCACGACCCTCTGTAAACAACGGTTGCCAGGTGTGCACGATGTGTGGACATGGAACAGGAAACTGTCATTTAGATAGAGCAAACAAGGCCGTAGGTGTAATTGTGCCGGCAGTACAAGGCGAGTGCGCACCACAAAACACCTGGCATATAGGCTGTTCACGATTAACTGAAAACTTCTACCTTTTTTTTAAATTTTGTATCCTTCAGCCCTATGTAAAATTATCATTGTCATGGGCCGTCTCATTTTATCCTTGCGCCAGATAAATGAAGCCATGCGGTTTTTAGACAAAGAAAATGTGTTATTTATATACAAATTCGTGCTCTGATGTATAAAATCCAAGAAATGCCGTCTTAAGCTCCCATAACTTTAAATATTACATTCGCAGTAAATCGTCAATTATTTGAACTATTTTTATCAATTCGCTGCCAACTTTAATGTCAAACTTTTCCCCAGTGTGTACTGCTGTTAAGATTAAGTTATGGTGGGTGATTTTTCTTCAAAGGTTGATTTCAAAAGTGCTCACTTTACCGTGAACATCCTTTATCGCCAAACAAGCAGTTAACGGCAAAGTTCGAAGAATGAATACATTAATTATCAGTCAAAGTAGCGGGGGAAGTGGTCAGCAAGCGACTACACGATACAATGGCTTAGAAATGCATGAGATACGAACGCCACTCGTTGGCCGCAGCGTTTACCAATTGCGAACGTCTTGTCTACGTTGCACTAAAGAGCACGTTCCTTGGTCAACTAGGTGTGAAGCTACCGTACCGAGTCTCCCTTCCCCCACAGTTATGAAAAAATTAAATTGTGTCAGAGTAACCACAGCTGCCACATGTGAACAAACCAACGTCACTTCACCGCTTGGCTGGCTAATAACATCATAATAACGCTGGTCATGGCAATACTAATTTATTTCTCTATTGATTATTCCCTATTGAATAATTAAGTTTGAAAATAAAAACTATAACGCCAAATTCTAATAGACTACCTTAAAAATATATATCTAGCATTACAGACAGTATTGTGAATAAAATCGAAATGTAAGGCACACTAATGGAAATGACCCTTTTATTATGGCCTAGTCCAGTAGCCATGGCATTGAGTAGGATAATATTTTCATGGCACATTTACGTTGTGTTATCTTAAAGGGTGCTGTGTGAAACTAAAATGCATTAATTAATGTAAATAATGAGATTATGAAGTGTAGTAATAATTTCCACACCATAACTGTTTTCATTTTCTTTACAAAAAATTCGACGACATATGAGCAAACCCGAACACCGGAGTTGTCGGTAACTTCGCTCGCACCAGGAACACCTTCAAAAAAATCTTCTGAACAGCCGCAACTGGGGTTATAGCCAGGGATCACACAAGTATAAAATCCACCATTTACAACTGATCGATTGGCCAACTGTAGCCCCAATCGCGCAAATTCGCACATTTAAGACTGAAAAATGTGATACATAAAAATGAAACAAAGAAACAAACGTGTATCAGGCAGCAGCGCTCATTTCAGATACCAAATCAAACTATAGGTTGTACACGGCAAAATGAGCACTTTTAAAGGCCCTTCTGACAGGCATGAACCATTCATTAATATATCTTATTGCAGTTTCAGGTATTAAATTTTGAGGGTGGTCAAATGTATACCGTACACTGTATTTATTGGTCACATTGCAATGTTTATATTAAACAGCAGCAGAAAGATGGAAATTGGATGAAAGGAAAAATTTAGAAGGGCCTTAAAAAGTGCTCACTTTACAGTGAACAGCCTATAGCTGAATTGAGGTCACATACATAGGTACTCGTTATGAGAACCACGGCCAGTCTCGTTAGGCCTACTCTCTAAATTAAGGCCACTCACTTTATCGTTCTTACACACATTCACACAAAAAATTCAAATACAGTCACACAGTTAGCCTAGTTCGCCAACTCACTTAATAAGCGTGGAAATAGAACACTTCAATTTTACAGCAATTTTCTCAATGTAGGTTCAGGTTGGCATTCCAGCGTATACTGTTGTAAGGGTACAAGTTGAAATGAACATAAATTATTCCCTACAGACCCCTACCCGGGTTTTAAATTTATTTGTGTGCCTGGATATAAATAAAATTGAAACAATTATTATTTAGATTAGTTTGTTAACTATGTAATAAGAAAGAAGTATTAATTCACTGTTTAAATTCACTTAACAGAGTAACGAGCAAAAGCGTCACTGTATATTTTTAATCAGATTTGTTAGAATTATTTTCTTTCATCCCTGAAGGTGCTAGGAACAAGTGATTACTACACTGTTAATGTTAGAGATACTCTTTAAAACAAGCAAAAACTGTTATGTACGAACAGAATTTTTATAATGGAAGAAAAGGAATGATTACCCATTGTGTGTACTGGAAGAATATTTTATTTGTAAATCAGTAATTTGTCTTCGATTTTAATAATTTTTCAACTTAATCTGGAAGTGTTGACGTTGACATATGGAACAGATGATATATGTGACTATTAATAGGCCATAGCAAAAAGCCGTATATGTTCCATTTGGATATATATATATATATATAATATATATATATATATATATATATATATATATATATATAACGAGCAAGACAATGGTATAGTGCAAAATACTTTATATGCATGAACTGTACTTATGTCATCAAACAAAATGGTACTTCACATGTTATTTTTTAATGCACTGCAACTAATTGCCCTGTGGATAGTGAGGACATAAAGATAATTAAAAGCCATGCAACTTAATGAAAGAGATTATGGAAGTTAATCACCAAACTACCAGTTTGGGCAAATATTAATAATGCTTAATTTATCGAAATCCCATTTGATTTGGTGGTGTTGTTTAATTATTACGTTTTCATACGTTTATGTGCTAAAGTAGAATCTAAGTTAGATTACTTCATTAATTGTTTGTATGTGTGTTATGTTGTGTATGTATTAGCTATAATATCAAGGAAATTAAATATTCTTGGCTCTTAAGAGGCTGAAACATCAGATTCTCTTAGTGTTGGCCTACTGATCTAGTGTTCGAGTCTTCTGACAGTTAAGTAGCAAATAATATTTAATACGGTTCTAGAGGTTAACTCAAACATTTGATTTACTAACTTAATTGAAGTCATTGTTGTGTATTACACATACACATAACGAAATTTCCAAACATTACACAGTGCAACTGGGCAACATTCGGTATGTCACACAAAACAGAACGCTAACACATTTCAAACTATAAAGTCATTCTAATAAGTTAGTAGTGGAAACTGCCAATTACCAGTAGGTACCCTTATACATTACATGTAACGAAATAGCGCGTCCTATGTCAGACTGGAAACTGAGGATATCATTGCCGAAGCATGCACACGCACACTGATACGCCATAAACTCTCTCGCATTGGTGATAACACCCAGATATTTAAAATATATTCGAACATAAACTCTCTTCTTGATAGAATTATGAAACCTTGCTACGATCTATTATACTTTTCTCTATGTGCAGCTTGTTTGTCTGCGGACAAAAAAAAAACAGCTTTCCTTCGTAGTCCCCAAGAACGTGCGAAAACAACAAAATCACACATATAAAGCATTTAATATTACGAATATACAATATTTACTTTTAATTGGTAATGCAAAAATTGTCTATTGTGGCGGTAAGAAAAAAGAAGCAGATTCTAGTTTTACATCAAATCTGCTACAATACGGTTTAACTTAATGCAGAAATGATTACGTTTACGTGGTTACAATCAATGAGGTTACTAAGATCACCGAGTAACCTTCGGAGAACATCACGACTGTAACACGAATATATCGTTCCTCGGGAAGACGAGAGCCACAAGTGCAAAAAATTTCATGAATTTAAATAGCAATGCCGTCCTATAGAGAGAGAAAAAAATCCTCTATATGTTGCTATAGGGCTACTTGTAGTAGGTAAGATATTGGAGGCAGGGCGTAACCGTGTCCGTATGGTAATAATGTAATTTAATGTTACCTAGTAATTCTATATGGCTACATCTCCTTTATGGCCATATTCCATGCCGATGCTTTTCAATTTTCGTACTTCTATACAGCCACATCTGCGTTTGTTGCAATTCAGAGAAAATTAAAAGTATATTTAATCTCATGACATTGGTACACCTGACCAAAGCATTAATTTCATTGTAGTGGTATATTTAATTCCATAATGTTGGCACGCCTGACAAAGATACCGGTGTTCTCTATCTCTTTGTTTTAGTAAAGTTGTGTTGTTTACGTTGTTACCTAGTGTCGTAATAAGCCTAAGTGTAGCTGTCTAAGAACCACGATGTACAATTTAAGAACTCAGCATATGAAAGCATTAACTACATCTGTAAAGAATCAGGTAATACACGTAGTCTCGCCGTATAATTTCATAATAGTCAACATGGGCACTGGGACTCGGCATTGCTTCATTTGGCGCGAGGGCCAAGCTAAACGTAGTCCTAATGAAATTGGTTCCTGCCTAAATACCTTTCTGAAGAGAGAGAGAGAGAGAGAGAGAGAGAGAGAGAGAGAGAGAGAGAGAGAGAGAGAGAGAGAGAGAGAGAGAGAGAGTGTGTGTGTGTGTGTGTGTGTGTGTTCGAAATCCCATTGTTATTATTCCGATAACTGTTCAGGGTAATATAAAAACAAATATATTGTTTTATTATATATGCACACCCTCATTGAAAAGTAGAAGAAACGTATATTGAAAGGAGGGCTCATTCATGTTCCCGATCAGAGGCCAACAGTCATACAGTCTGCTAAGAAAACTATTCACCATTTGAAGTAAATTAAATGGACACAGCTGATATGCATAACTTGAAACAATTGTGCACCTTCTTTGGATCGAACTTCAGCGTAAATGAAAATGGTGAAAAGGTATTGAGGATTGAAATAAATGAAATAACAGTTGAGGCGGAAGAACTCAATATAATTAAATACAAACTAACCTATGAGGCTAATGAATACAGCATCATAAATGTTCATCGCCAAAAAAGGCGATGACATTCAGTGACACATGAACTGACTCCTGCATACACCCAAGACACAGGTATCTTCTCCTCCTGTGTGAAGAAAATCATATAAAGCTATATATAGTACCACGATTTCTTTAAAAACCTTCGTGTTTGTGCCGACCTAGACAAAGGAAGTGCACATTATGTGGGAAACAACATTACTTCAAAATATTATATGTTTTAAGATAGATGCATATATTTAAAATTATGTTTTGTATACAACATGAATTTTGACTAAAATGTGATATATATAATTTTTATTATATAAATGTTAATAATATTATTTAATGATCTTCCAGTTTTTTCAACTGAAGTGTTATGTTCATTTTGTCTAAAACACGCTAGTTTTTGTGAAATTTATTTGGTCATACTGCAACGACTTGAGACTCAATTATATTTCAATATGGCCACAACTGAAAAAAAGGTATTTATAATTAAATATATCACATATTATCTAAAGATGTAGTGTTGTTTACAAAAAGTTCCAAATATTGTGCCCATCCTCAAGAAATTGAAATAGTATATTACAAATCAACATTTCCAGAAATGTTTCAATATTAAACTATAAATATCTCGGAACCACCAGTTTTGCACTTATGACCGTCTTCTTCCCAAGGTGCGACATATCACTGGGTTAAACCATGAATCAGTCTCTCTCTTATTGATACAGCGAGTGGCCTCTAATGCAACAAAGCTCCTGCTCCGTTGGTGGCAGGCTGGCAGCTTGCTTGGCACTGGGCGTGAAGATTTGTTGCATGTAAGCACTGTAGGGTGGAATGTAGTTATCGCCCAACGGCGCCGACTACGGGGCTCCGAGTGTTCTCCCCCCCCCCCCCCCCTCTTGAAGACAAACCGGCATTAAAATTTGTCATGGACGAGCTCCCCACCCATCTCCTTATTTTCACGACTAACGTAAGAAATTATAACGAAAGAATAAGCTTTGTCGTAATCGTAATCCTAATTTATAACCTACACCCACAAAGAATCAGTTTACATGTGAACATGTCCTGTACGCTCTGTGCGGTGTGATGGAGTAAGTGAACATGCGTGAGCGAAAGGAAGAAGACAACCGACCTGTGTGTTCGTTCTTCCTATGCAAATAAGCTAGCGCGGCACTGACTAAGGGACTGAGATAGCCTTCACGAGCATCACATTCCTGTCTCTCAGTAACCACGCAATTAACCTTGGTTTGCCAGAACCACAGCTACCCCATAAAATATACATTCCAAAACGCATTGTGAGGGGACCATAATGTGCATACTTTCGGCACGCCAGCATTAGGTAGTACTAGGTGCGTTGGAGGGGGGGGGGGGTTCTACTTCACTTTCACACTTATCGACATTTGGTATATGTTAATAACCTGGGAGAGGTTTCGCTCAGTACAGGAAATTTTGCTAGGAATTAACCTTGTTCGCCCTTATCGACAATCACCTAAAAATTGAGGTTAGTTTCAATCATTTTGGGCTTACGGTTATAATTTTTAAGAAAAGTTATGGGTTTAAATGAAATATAACGCATCGCCTACGTTACAACAAGGTGTTTTTTTGACTCATGCCCTTTCAGAAAGGTCATTTTTGAGTTAAGCTCTTTTTATAAATATACTCATAATTTCCGAACCATAGATGCTATAAGGATCAATTTCATAACATACGACACCGTACCTGACATACAACATAATGGTAAGGTCATTTTGCCCTAAACCCTTTCTGGGAAACGTTTAATTTGAGTAAAGCCCTTTTGTAAATATAGTTATGATTTTCAAACCACCGAAGCTATAGTGAACAAATTCATAACATAGATATCACCCCCGATATCCAGCATAACGTTATGGACATTTAGGTACTAAACCCTTTATGACAAGGTCAATTATGCATTTAAGCCCTTTTATAAACGAAGTTAGTCATAAACTTAACAAGTACATACTCATCAAGGACACATTTACCAACATAATATTATTTCATTTCCGATTTGAACCAAATTTTATTTGTGACTTGATTAGGTGCTAGGTTTATTTAATGTAATGTTAATTTCGGACTTTTGGGAGTTCCATCCTCGGTCAGTACATGTAATATTATTTCATTCCCGATTTGAACCAAATTTTATTTGTGATGTGGCTAGGTGCTAGGTTTACTTAATGTAATGTTAATTTCGGATTATCGAGTTCGAATCTCTGTCAGAACACCTAATATTATTTTATATCCGAATTTAATATAGATTTAGTTTTGTTTTATATTCCTGCTTATAGTTATTAATGTAATGTTATTTTTGGATTACTGAGATCGATTCCCAGGGGACTCACAGTTTGTACCAAAAGTTTAAGACCACCATCTTTTTTCACACAACGAGTCTTTGACCTAAAATTTTCGATGCAAATATCATGGGCTATTTTTTTTTATTGTTTAATGTATAAAATGACATATTTTAATTTTAAAAAAATATTAAAATATTCCAACTCTTCATTAAGTTACGATTTTGTAAAGAAAAGAAAATAAGGGAAAACAATACATTTTTCATTTAATATAATATTCTACAACATATTCTACTTATTATATATCATTAATGATTTTACACAACACGTATTACACTACAAGGATATTATGACTTAAGTTGTAGCAATGAGCTAACCACGAAAATTAATTTTTTTGACCGATTTACAATAGTATATTATCGTAGAAAAAATTAATATATTCATACCAAAAGTTTTACGTGTTGCTATGAGCATTCGATTATAAAAGTTAAGAGAATGATAATAAATACTCCAATATAAAAATGGCTGGATAGTTGAATGCTAACACAAACAATCATTCTACTGTATACAATATTTGAAGACAGTAGGTGAATCGTTTTTCGTATATGTATGGATAGTGAGTCTTCAACACTTGGAATTTCTGCTAAAGATTTATGGAAAAATTGAATAAGATTGGTAAGGATTGATGGAAAGATTGGTAAAGATTTGTAAAGATTGCTAAAGATTGATGGAAAGATTGTTAAATATTGGTAAAGATTTGTAATGATTGATGGAAAGATTGGTAAATATTTGTAAGGATTGATAGAAAGATTGGTTAAGATTGGCAAGGATTGATGGAAAGATTGACAATGATTTGTAAATATTGGTAAAGATTATTGAAAAGGTTGGAAAAGATTGGTAAAGATTTGTAAGAGTTGAAGGAAAGACTGGTAAAGATTTGTAAGGATTGGTTAAGATTGGTAAAAATTTGTAAATATTGGTAAAGATTGATGGAAATATTGGTAAAGATTGATGGAAAGATTGATAGAAAGATTGGTAAAGATTGTTGTGTGTGAATTGGTGATATGGTGAGCTCTCTGTTTCTGTAAATGAACCTTTGACAAAATGGGGTGTGTGAAATAAAATAAATTACTATAAATATAAGTTTGAAAAATAAATGAATGTAATAAACAATTACAATGTAATGTGAATTTTAAAGTTAAATTTATAAGTGAATATTGTGTAGGAGATGAGATGAGTCCAACATAAGTATTTATTATAGAAATTGTTCTCTACTAAATGGAATATCACATGTGTGTGTGTGTGTGTGAGTGTGTATAGGTAAGGGTTGGCAGAATGTTCGAACGTATGTCCTTCCCAATACAGGTATTTGTTTTCGCAGAGTATCCGACCAAGATATAAACATCGTTTTTTCTTGTATGTGAACTGTATATGGATATGGTTTTTTAAAGAGTTCGCATAAATATTTTTAAAAATGTAATAAATTAGAACTCTAACTGATATGTTTAATTACCTTGGAATGGTTTTTAAATTTAATATTTTCTTCCTTGTAAGTTACTATGTTCACGAAAAGTGTAAATGGATGCCGTGTTTAGCTAAACCCTAGTGGTATCAAGTGATGAAGGTTTGAGGTATTTACTTCATTCTGTGAGTATACATGTATGTCTGCATGTTTATGTGTGTTTTGGAGTAGATTTTGGTCATTTTGGTTTCATTTAGGGTTAATCTGGGTTATTTTGGAACAATTTCGGTTAATTTTGGATCAATTTGGTACATTAGGAGCAAGTCTTGGGTGGAGTGGGTTTGGCAATTAAAAAATTTTAGGTTCTTTGAGTGTGAGTTTGTGTAATTCTATGTGTATGTTTAATAAATAAATAAATGAATATGTTTGGTTGAATTGCAAACAGCTTGTTAGATATGTTCTTTGAAGAATAAGGAACAATTGTTTTTGGAATAAGGAATACTTTTTAAGAACAAGTAATGATTTTCGAGAAATAATGAATGATTTTTGGGATTGAGGATTGATATGTAGAGTAGTAATTCCATACATGCTTGTTTTGAATGTGTCATTTCTAATGTGTATGAATTTTTGAAACAGATTTTTATAACAGTATGCTTTAATTACATATATATGTTATGCAGGTTGTGATTGTGTAGCTTTCCTAGATAAAGCACTTCACTCGCATCTTTTCCGCGAGACCTTTGTTCTCCTTCCAGGGATAATATTGGACTGATGGAAGCCTTTGTGGGTGAGTATATGTGGTTCTTTGTTGTCGATGAGCTGTTATAGATAGGTGTAGAGATGATGAATGCTGTATGGGAGTTGAATATAGAGTGAGAAAGTTAATGGAAAGGAATATTGTTCAGGTGTTTGTTGTGTAGTGTGTTGCAAGCTGTGATGTATAAGTTATGCTTAATATCAAGCATATGTTAGTCGGATATTAGCCCAGGTTATGGTAAGAGAGTGAAATTAAACATGATAGTTATTTAATATGTAAATACTAGTGCTAAAAAGTGAGTTTGGCTTGCAATGAAGCAATGAGTATGTTCTCAAACCTATAGTTGTATTCATTCTTGTTTGTTGTTTTACATCTGTCGATAGGTATTTGGTTTCATTTCGATCCATTCTTACTATTTGCAGTTGGATATTCATTAGATCAATACTTTGGTTACTTTACTTGATACGCAATTAAAAGAAATATCTACTCATCTTGTATGGTTCTTAAATCGCTATGTATACACTAACTATATGTAAATATTCTCGTTAAATACGTATTTTTGTTATGCGAATATACATATTTTACTCCTGGTAATTGATAACGTGTGTCCAATTCTCCCGATGTAAGCCTAACCTACCATGATAGATACAATTTTTTATAGTTTCTCAAAATGTTATGCTGCATAGATAAGAATTAAACATGGTGTTCTTCGGAAGTTTGCGAGAATTTGTCAGTCATTTACAAAACAGTCTTCCTAGACTAATTAAATGTTTTTGCTATGGTAGGATAAGTTAGGTAATGCATTGACTTGCATTATGTAAAGTTGTAGTTTGTTGTATAATAAGTATTTAGTGCGTGTGTTATTACACTATATTAAATTAGCATGTCTTTAACTTAATGATAGACAAAACGACTGTTAATTTTAAATAATTATATAATATTTACTATCTAAGATGAGTGGGTTTAAAGAAATATCGTACACAGTAATTCATAAACGTGTATTTACCTCATTCGGACTTGAAACAAATAATATGTTAATATAACTATACATGCCTGCATTTTGGTTGAAGTATTGACTAAATCAGTATGTATGCTTGATTTTTTATGCTTTTCGAAGTAAATAAATATAGTTACATGTAAACAAAATTTAAGCTTCTTGTGAGATGAAAGAAGGTGTATTTTTTTAAAAAACCTTGCTACACAGATAAGATCAAAGTATTCTAGAAGGATCAAATCAACTGTCAAAAAGAGTAGATCTTAACAAACATTCCTTGATGATGGAGTTTTTATGTAATAAATATGCTTTGATTGCTATATGTAGTACGGGATAGCAAAATTCGAGTGCGACGAGAGTTTTATTTGGATCTTAATTTGGTTTTAAATGATGTTATATAGTTAATTAGAAAAACAGAGTCTTGGTAAGTCTTCTTTTTCTATATCATTATACTTAAATTTATATATGTGTGATAATATGTATTGGAAGACAGATGATGGAGATTTGTTCATTTGTGTTGTAACATAGCTTTTTATTTAGTTTTGTTTGTGATGGCTGTTGTTAGGGATTTTGCAAGTTGGGTGTTATGTTGATAGTAATATAATTGGAAGTGGTTCTATATTATGATCGTGACTGTTTTTGTATGTTTTGTTCATTTGAGTTGTATGATATGTTAATACAGTTTTCAAGTATTTAGTTTTGCTTGTAAAGTTTGATTGTATGGGGTTTTGCAATTTCATGGTATGGTATGTGCAAATGAGTTGTGTGAGTATGTGTGTTATGAATTTTATGTCTGTAGCTTTGGTATATAGGAAATTACGAGTTAGGATGCTTATAAAAGTGTTTTAGGTATGTTTGACCTCGTAGTCTTGTTTGTTGTTGGGTTTGGTGTGTATGTTACAAATTTGATGATTGTAACTTTGGTATATGGGAAATTATGAGTTAGTATGCTTATATAAGGGTTTTATGTGTGTTTGACCTTGTAGTCTTGTTTGTTGCTGGGGTTGATGTGTGTGTGTTTTGCTATTACATAATGAAATGGTTTATCAGAGTAATTCATTAAAATATTCTGTCTGTTGGTGTTGGTAGACGTTGAAACCGCATACGTGATTGTTTTTCCTGTTAGGGTTCGTTGAGCTGATAGGAATAAAGCAGGAACTGTTTTGGCTTGAAAATATACTATGGACAATATGTTTACGGTAAGGTTTCAGTTTTGAGCTGTCGTTCCTCGGGAGCAGACAAATGTCTCTCTACATATAATGCGGATGCTTGATAAGTGTGTATAGAGAATGCTAGCATAGTGTAAGTGTAATACCTTCCACATCTAATATTAATAAAAAAAAGTACAATAGCAAATTTTGAAACAAATGAAACGGTATATGACAGCTGAAGACGGCTGTTTTGCTGAGAGGATATATTACTTTGATGAATGTTTAGTTGTTAATTATTCATGTACACACATAGGAAATATTCATTGCATGTTTAGGCAGGTATGGATTATCACGATTATGTAAATTACACGAATCCATAATAAAACTACATTCCCCTCCACCATTCTCGACCTTCGACAGTTGACATCGGATATATAACACGTTAGTTGAGCAGTATACACCGATCAGGTAATATAGACTGCAATCTTAAGTGAATGCGTAAAAATGCATTTCCCTGAATTTTTTTAAAACTATTAAGCGAGTCCCCTGTGAATCGAACTCGGTTAACCAAAAATAACATTACATTAATTACTATAAGCAGGGACGTAAAACAAAACTAATTCTATGTTAAATTCGGATATAAAATAATATTAGGTGTTCTGACAGAGACACGAACTCGATAATTCGAGATTACCATTACATTAAGTAAGCTTAGCACTTACCCAAGTCACAAAAAAAAAACACATTTTTGCTTAAAATCAGAAACGAAATATTACGTGTCCTGACCGAGGATCGAACCCCAACTCCAATATTAACATTATATTAATTACCCCTAGCACCTACCCAACTCACAAATAAAATTTGGTTAAAATCGGAAATGAAATAACATTATATTGGTAAATATGTCCTTAATGAGTATGTACTTGGTAAGTTTATGACAAACTATGCTTAAAAAAGGGCTTAATTGCAAAACTGACATTGCCAGAAAAGGTTTAGTACCTAAATGTCCTTATGGTTATGCTGGATATCGGGTGTGATATCTATGTTATGAATTTTATCACTATAACTTCGGTGGTTTGGAAATCATGACCATATTTACAAAAGGACTTAACTCAAATTTGACCTTCTCAGAAAAGCGTTAGGGCTTAAATGTCCTTACCGTTATGTTGTATGTCAGGTACAGTGTCTATGTTATGAAATTTAGCCTTATAGCATAAATGGTTCGGAAATTATGAGTACATTTATAAAAAGGGCCTAACTTAAAATTGACCTTGTCAGAAAGGCCTTAGGGCTTAAATGCTTTTACCACCATGATAGATATCGAATACGGTGTGTATGTAATGAATTTTATGAACATAGCATCAATGGTTCGGAAATCATGAGTACATTTATAAAAAGGATTTAAACTAAAATTATACTTTTGTCAGAAAGGCCTTAGGGCTTAAATGCTCTTACCACCATGATGGATATCGGATACGGTGTCTATGTTATGAAATAGATCCTTATAGCATCAATGACTTTGCCTAAAAGGGCATAAGTCAAAAAAATGCATTGTTATAACGTAGGCGATGCGATGTATTTCATTTAAACCCATAATAGTTCTTAAAAATTATAACCATAAGCCCAAAATAATTGAAACTAACCTCAATTTTTAGGTGATTGTCGATAAGGGCGAACAAGGTTAATTCCTAGCAAAATTTCCTATACTGAGCGAAACATCTCCCAGGTTATTTACATATACCAAATGTCGATAAGGGCGAAAGTGAAATAGAACCCCCGCCCCTTCGACTAGCATGTGTACTTTGAAGTAATTGTTACCTCTGTCCAGTGTTTGGTTTCTAGATTTGAATCAAAAGTTTTCAGTTTTCTAACTAAGGCTGAACAGTTTGACACATGCAACCAATGATATGATGAAATTGCTGCCTTCTATAAGGATGACATTGATCCGGAAAGACTTCTTTTGCACAGAAACATGTTCCTAGACATAGAGAATGCCCGCAACATCAGCAAAATGTTGACAGTTTAGCCTTTATTGTAAAGATGATTAAAAAGTACATTTACATGATGGATATGCTTCCAGAATTTGTGAACTTTTTCGAGAAGCTCAAGACTTACTTAGATCAATGAGTAACACCGACTAAATTCAGTGGCTATTTTGAACTGCCAACGAGATCTCGCATATTCTGTAGACCTAGGTGAAATTGTCAATGAATTCATTTCAAGAGTGGATATACGACGACAAACATTCGTGTTACAGAACAAATGTTAAGAAAACTAGGACACTGTATTTTTTAGCAAATGAAAAGTATTTGTGGGCTAGTACTGGTTTTTGTATTGTAATGCTATTGTTAGTTTTTATTTTGCTAAATATTAATGGATGAACACTTGTATTTGATAAAAATTTTACTTTAAAAATAGAGTAACTCAAAATTATAAGCCCTTAGGATTTACAATTTTTCTACGAATATAACAATATAACTGATTGCGTTAAATTTTAAATTTTCGAGGTTATGTTTACCGTTAGTCATGTACATTTTAATTGTATAATTATTACAGAGTACTTGCTTATGGTGTACATTCCTTTAATATTATTCCAAATCAAGCTTTATTATATGAGTTAACAGTATAATATTTGGTTATTTGAATAGTTTATCGACATAAAGATCATACGTAAGTACTTTCATTTGTTTCTAGACAGTATTCAGTTTATTTTCATTTCTTTCCTAGAGGGTAGTCGGCATTAAATGTTTATTAAACAAAAATATTAAATAAAACTATCCTGGTTCTCTCTTGTCTCGCCACTGATGATTGGCTGAGAGATGTGTAATAGTCAGACAACAGCCAATCGGAGACAGGAGACAACATAAGTACTAAGGCCGATGTAAAATTGAACTAATTTTTTTTTAGAACCATTCTCACCACCTAAAACGATGGACGTGAATCGTATAATATGGAAGTTTTAACTATGTAAAGTTTAATAAGATTGTAGCAATACGTTTTGAAAAGTGAATAATTATTAATTGAAGAAGAATGAATATTAATTGTATCGTGTTTGAAAAGAAAAAAATTTATAAACGTATAACTTTGTTGAAGAAGAAGAATCACGAGAAAAATAAAATTTTGAGAAGATTTTTATTGCAATATTATGATTTCTACTTAAGGTAACAAATGACTACTTGAATAATTATTTGAAGTATTACAAACGGCGCCCAACTTGTTAATGGCAGATATGTGATGTCTGAAATGCAACAATGGCTTTCGTATCAGTTTATGTTCTCTTCAAATTCTAAGGCATGGTTATCTGTGCCACTTAATCGTGTAAAATTCCTTAAAGTGTAAAGTACAGTGCGCGTCCTTTAGTTTGATGGTAATTGTCCCGCCTGTGGAGAAATTAACAGTGTCACCAGTTGCCACGTCATGCATCTGTGTAATGCATTGTAACAGACATTAAATCAACCCCCACCCCCCTCCCGCAAAAAAAAAGTTACTCAAGTCGGCGCCTATGACCTCGCCTAAAAATGAAGTTCCAGTTTCCCACAATGCAAACGTTCACGCCTTTAGAATCACTCTTTCTTGCTAACTTGCGGATGCACACTTTCTTGCTAGCTTGCGGATGCATACTTTCTTGCTAGCTTGCGGGTGCATACTTTCTTGCTAGCTTGCGGGTGCATACTTTCTCGCTAGCTTGCGGATGCATACGTTCTCTCAGGGTCATGAGGGCACACTTTTAAAATGCCACAGTACACATTCCCCAATGCTTTTATAGTATAGACTGTTCACGGTAAAGTGTGCACATTTGAGTCCCTAGTTACTTTTTCCTTTCAGCCATTTTTTTTATCTATTAACCATATTTTAAAATAAATATTTTCATGCAAGTAATAAACACAGAGTGTATAATCCACCACATTCGGAAGTTGAAGTATACGGGTAAAATAAAATATACTAATTGATTATTATTTTTAATGAGAGGGCATTCAAAGTGCTCACTTTACCATGAATAGCCTATACCCATACATACTGTATGAGGATACAGTAATGATAATTTATTACATAGGCTATTTATGGCAAATGTTGGAAACTTTGACTAAACTACTCAATTTAAGAACGAATTGGGTCAGAATAAAATACACCCACAATATCACGTACCCAATGGAATACTATAAATAATTTGTGACAAACACGCACGAAAACACAATGCGTGTATTGGAATTTCGTCCAGTATTCTAAAACTTTTTTTAGTGAGTTTTTAATAACTGCGAACCAAACTCATATTTCCTGCATGTTTTTCTTAAGTACGTAATTACAAAAAAGATGTACAGCACGAGGTGGCGGAGTGCCTTCGGACTAGCCTTCAGAAGAACCTGTGTTCGAATCCCTGTCCGTTCTTGATGGTTAGCTGTGGTTTACCAAAGCGAATGATGAGATAGATTGTTCCTTATCACTACAGACCACGACCCATCCCTTCCCCTTTCCAGCTTCTCTGAGATATATGTTACGTCCCTAATGATCTCAATGTCTACGAGAAAGCAGATCGGATATAGCTGTGGACGATACACACGGACACACACTGGACTAGTTACCGATAAAGAGAGCCTAGTTCGTGGGTGGACTTCCGAACGTGTGCCTGTAACGTGAGACAGGATCAAAGCAAATTTTGTGCCCATAATTTTATAAACAACAATGCTCTTGCAATGATATCATCACTTAGTCCTCAAGAAATATCACAGACTGACAAGCCAGTAAAAATTCACGATATCTTTTAGTCTAGTGATTTATTCCTAACAATTTCACCCTTTCAGTGTCCTTAATCGAAAAACGAAATAATCCTCCTCGCTATAGAATTATTTTGGATCTCAGTTTTCAAAGCACCAACGTTCTATTATGTACAGTACAGTGTTCAATAAATAAATGCAGACTTCGAAAATGATGTTTTCCGAATATAGTTTTCATTGGCGTTGTTCCACACACTAACTAATCCCTGTATCAGTGTATAGGCCTTTACTAGCACCGCTTGCGATTACTACGCTGCAATGGAGGTTGTTTTTCGCCGGAACTGTTAATTATAGGGCATTCACGGTTACTTCACACTTTTATGAAGTCCTGCTAAAGTTATACTTTTGGTTACTGATTACGTGTCCTTCCGCTACATGTCAACATAAACAATGCCACGTGACTAAGTTTTAACTGTCAAATGCTTGTTTATTGTTTTCAGCTGTTCAAACAATTCTGTCATATTCCAAAAACCATTTCGTACGAATGTTCACTATTCCGGCCCAGGTCTATGTCTTTTTTAACAATGCATGTATGGACGGTTATTATTTTACATTGTTAACATATTTGTTACACACGATATAGCACATTACATATAATACACGTTAATATTTTGAAGGGACTATGTTTAAAAACCCGTTACAATTGCGGGGGAAGAACTGTAGTATTTAACCTCTTGTTATTGATACGTGTAGGGTTATTTCGTTAAAAGGACGGCCTCAATTGGAATAGAAATCAAAACGAAGGGGCAACCAGTCCAACGAAAATTACAGAAAATTCAAGCACAAAACTCGAGCCGCTTTTTTTTGTACGTAAAATCGACAAACGTAAAAATATAGTGATGAACATGCACACAAATAGGCACTCCTACCATACCTTTTATTACGCTCATATTTCTATGCATTAGTACTTACTGTTTTCCGGGTGTATTTGATTATTTATTTAAATTTATCTGGCTTGGCTTAGTATTTTTTTGGGGTTGTCGCTAACATTCAAATCACAGAAACGTAAGCACTTCACACAATTGTTTTTCAAACACCTAGGGAAAGATAACAACGCTGTGATAAACAGACGTAACTTTCCAGCAATTAAATTCGTCTTAAAAATAGTTCAGAGTTAATACATATAACTGTCACACGTCCAATATTTGCAGTCTCACACACATACACACACACACACACACACACACACTCTGGTCCAGCATAACGTAATGGCAACAATACTCTTTTTCACACATGGCGGTCACGACACACTTTACACTATATTTATTCCCGCCGTGGATCACAATATCGTAACTTGCTTAGGTAGGTTTAAAAAACACAGCGAGTACGAACTTGACGCTTGGTTCAGAAACACGCCATGTCATGTCGGCGTCGTCAGTAAAGTATAACTTTAAAAATATATTTTTTTTGCTGTAATAAGTATGAAATATACTAATATTGGAAACATGTATAATTTGCCTGCTACTACAGATGGTGCGAAACTTCCCGAGAGAGATAAAAATATATAGAGAAAGAGAAAAAAAAAAAGAGAGAGAGAGAGAGCGACATGCTCCGCTCCTAAATAAAAATTATGGAATACTGACAAAAGTCAGTTATATAATGCTCCGGCTAGCTTAATTAGAATACGCACTGTTACATAACATAAGTTTCCTCTTTGTAGAAACTGATCCAGAAACCTATGAGTTGACCAACTTATTTTTACTTATGCTACTGAATTTGCATACGCCTCCATTAACATATCAGTCAGTATGGGTCCAAAAGAATTACTTCAAAAGCATGCAACTTTCAAATTGTATTTTTAACTACAATGATTGTGATTTATTATTTATAGGATAAATTTCCATGTCATATTTGTGATGACTCTCCTTAGTATGTTCCGAATATGAATTAAAATGATCAAACATATTATTGGCAACCATATGAACGTATCAGAAAAATTAGCAAAGTTTACGTTTATCTACCACACAAGCAAAGGCATGCAACACTAACGCAATATACGTACCGGATCCAGCCATATCTCACCTGCTTCATAACGATTGCCCTACTTTCAGTGTTCATGCATCCCTAATTTACATAATTATATGCGCTGGACTTAGCTCTGCACGATACACCACTGTAGCAGTGTCTAGAACCGCAATACTCCTCTGGTGACTGCTACTGAAATGACCTGCCACTAAAACGGATCTCGCCCCTCGTCAGCAGGAACTGGTTATCCTCGGCCGCCTACTGGCACCGTGGTCCTGGCGTCGATTCTCCTCCCAGCTGCTGCGTAGTGGATTCGCCGTTGCTGATCGAAACCCCGTGGCTGGCTCCTTTCACTCGTCGTACCTCTCCTGACCGGGGCAACGGACGGTGAACTCCGTATTCGGATGCTGAGCTGATTCAGCCCTCGGTCCTCTGACGACTTGCGGGCAACATCACCTCTACGTAGTTAACTCCTTATAATGCATACAAATTATACTGGCATCTTAACGCTGTAGGATTAAATCTTCCTTTATTCTGGACTGATGAATTATAGTACAGTACAAAGGATTATTTCTATATTTTTTTCTCTTCTAATTCACATTTACGTGGAGCCTTAAGCTTATGCTGCCTCTATAATTCGAAAATTTTTTAGAAGAACCCAAAACAAACGTTCGATTATTTGTTCCTAACTAAGTGCCATTTTCAATGCCAACCTGGCTTGTTTATATTTACCAAAGAAAAATAATTCTAAACATTCAAAATGCAAGGATAAAGTTACTATTAAATATCAAACTACCATCTGCGAACGCTTTCCAAAACAGTTTCTCACATACACTTTGCATACTATCATCTGACAAACTTTATGTCAGAATATAAATTATAGCAATCAAAGATAACATTATTTCCCTACATAAAATAAAACAAGCTAACACAGCCAGGTGTTACACCGCCTATGAAATATTCTTCCTAGGACAAAACAAACACCATGTCACTACAGCCTACGCACAGTAATATGCTCTGATATGTTTAACTGTAACAATGAAATATGTTTCCTTCAGTGCTACCTAAAAATTCAAATATATCATTAGGCAATGTTTAATTTACAAATTGCAAACAAAAAAAAAACTAAATTAAAATAATATTTTAACTGTGAACTATTTCTTACTAACAGTTGCCAACACATTGCTGCTCTCACTGTTTTCAATTCGTATTTAATACGAAGTATATATTACATGTTATAGAAGATACTAAGTTAAAGTTTAATTTATTCAAGAATACAGTACTTTAAAGTTAATCACAGTGTTATATATTTGTAGTATAAAAGTTATTGAAAAACAGGTTGACATGTTACGTCTAGGGTTATTTTTCAAAGGTTCGTTTCAAACATCCGAAGTAACCGTGAAAGGACTACACACACGGGGAAAGTAACTAGGTTATTGCCATTTTCACTTACAAATAACTGTTTTCGTCAATAAGTAGACATCGATGGCGCTGCTTGCAGCACGCACGCCTTGTAACCAAAACATCACAGGCTGAACACAATGCATCACCATTGTCAATTTACCACAGCGGAAATTGTTATTTCTGGGAAGAATAAATGCACATGTTCCTACTGGAACCAAGAAATTTTAACAATGACATCTGTTCATGAAAAATAAACATTTGTAAAAAAAAATAATAATAATAATAATAATTTGCGAGGAGGAAACAAAACATTAACTATGATATTCTGAGTTTCAGGCTAAGAAACGAAATACTAGTTGTGCTGGCTGAAATATAGTGTTTCAGGAATGTGATATCGCTTAACGAACAACCGAGACAAAAAAGTTCTCTGTGAGTGTACATTCGGCTCAAACTACGTCCCATGCACTATCGGAGGATCAACTTCACGCACTCTTCGGCATCCTAGAGTAGTCTTACGTAACAGACCGCTGCTTTGTCTCAATTTCCACATAAGGAGAAACAGGAGAGGTTTTGAAGGGGGGCTTGTTCGGTCATGGCGTGCTGGCTATCAGATGTCGGACGTCCAAGGGACACGAAGGTGAAGGCTACCAGGGGAGACTCTTTTACTGTCTTCGCTTTTTTGTAGATGGACGCCGGAAGCCGACATTCTAGACAAGATTACAGTGTAAGGAACTCTGGCTTGACATTGTTCCTGACAGCCCGAAATATTACGACAAACGGTATGATACGAAACTAATGATCCTATAATACTAAATGCTACCATAATATACATTAAAAAATGAATATTCTATTTGTTGTTCATTGAAGTACAGCATATAACTAGATCACACCGAAAGTCAACGCTCCTATCACCTTGATCATGAAGGCCAAGCGATAAATATTTCATGTACATGAAGCACCTTTCTATGGAATGTATTTTTATTATTAGGAGATATTTATAATTCGATTTATTTATTTTTAACAAACTGTGCATAGCTGGGTGTAAAGGTAAATACTTATGTAAGATTTAACCGAACTTAAGTTCATTTTAAACATGATTAGAAATTACAATCTACCAAGCATTCCAATTCTTACACCACAGGCAGCCTAAACGCACTGTTACAAGATGCCATAAAGGCGTATCAGACCAAATTTTATTTTAAATTTATTTATAATGCTATAAATATTCACTCAGTTACCATTTACAAAATTAAACTACCTACTTCCACTATTACAGGTTTATGGTGGTAAAGTGGCCACTTTCTGAAGCCCTCACATTTTGAATAAAAGTCAATAAATAAACTTTATTGTAGTCTTAGAGGTTAATTTTCGAGTCAGGTGAACTACACACACAAGGCAATATTTATTTTAAAAAGTGATGGAAGTACTAAGAAATGTCTGATAGGAAAAAAAGTAACTCGGGCCTCAAAGTGCTCACTTTATCATGAATAGCCTGTCTTGTTATTCCAATTGAGCGCAATATTTAATGCCTGTCACTGTCTCTATGTTGGTTACAGTCACTTAACTCACACTCATTATTTACACATATTCAATCTGTCTATTGCCATCATTCCAAGTCTGTCACTCACGCATCCAGTCCAGTAGTCCCGTCCGTCAGTCTTCACTGTACCGATGCTCGCTCTCGTCGCCACTCGACACATCGCTGGCTTGTTACTTCACGGTCTTCGCACACCTGGCTTTTAAGGGCATTGGTGCACGAAAACCGTATATTTATACCATTTTTACCACAATTTGTTTTACAGGGTATTTTTCGAAATTTTTGGTTCGACAAGACGTAAATAACAATTTCGAACATCTTATTGCATAGTAAAAATTCCCTGTGTCCGTTATTCTCGGAACTCTTATTGAAGATAAGAAAAAAGAATTCCTTTCATTTCTCCATCAATACTCCGAGAATGGGCCTAATGAAGGTAGTGAAAATCTAACAATATAAAAAGGTGTTGGGCATTATTATTTACGTCTTGTCGAGCCAAAAACTTCAATAAACTATTTGGAAAACGACTTATATCGAAAATCGGGTAAATATACTGCTTTCATTCACCATTCCCCTTAAGGCCATACAATCCTCCACGCTCCAGACAGTCGGTTCGGAGGTCCGTCGCGGCTTATAAGTCTCGCTGGCGAAGATCTAGAAAGTTCCCCGCACCCCGAGTCACGCTGATAAACAACGATACCCCCGGAAATTCAATCTACTCAAGGACAGGAGTGCACGAGTCCCGATACGCTTATTGCGGTGGTGGCGGCATGCCTTTGTATATCTCCGCGCGCTCCTCGGGTTTTCGCACATCCTTGACGAGCGGCCAGGGCAAAGGGAGCGATGCAGAACAGCAACATCGTGTAACAATACTTATGGCATGGATTACAAAAAAAATAACGAACGCCAAACTAGCACGATCTATAGCATTATCGCACGGAAACCAACACTTTCTACTTCGCTCCTCACCATAGACTAAAGATGAGGTAGACAGCTTATTCGTCTTCTACAGTGTACCCAACAATGACCTACCCCAATCCTACACAACTGTCAAAGTAACATGGTCAACAGTGAATAAAGTGTTTGTTTATATCTTAATTTGTAAAAAAAAAAAAAAAAAAAAAAAAAAAACTTTTTCCAATTTGAATTTAACCAAACTACATTAAAAATTGGTTAGAGAAAGTATACATGGATCTCAAATCATTTGTTTACAAATCAGTTTTCTAACCCAAAATCCAAACCTTGTCGTTTTCGCTAGAGATGTTGGCAGAAAAGTAGTTCAATGTTGGGACACGGAGATTGGTTGTGCGCAGCCAGCGAGATCAGTCTACCTCATCTTCAGTCTATGTTCCTCACAGAGGTCCAAGGAGTAGTCGTTATTTCTAAGGAGGAGATAACAAAGGTACGTATCATTTAGGAACGTAACGACATAGTACACTCAAGTTGCACGTTGCTTCTGCTACGGGAATGCGAGTACAGCCTAGCTGCGAAATATCTGCAGCCAAAGATCTTTTAATGGCATGAGTGACTGCTTGATTAAAAATGAAAAAACCGACATTATTTTCATTCAAAACTGCACGCCAAGAATAAAAGAGCAGCACCACACTCAAATAATACGGGTCCGCAGCCTTGGTAGTAGCGGCTGTCCTAAAATAGAAAGTTGTATATTTCATTCATAAGCTGGTCGGCGTGACATGAAGTCATTGTGTCATACAGCCAGACAACAGAGTCCAGACCGAGGCACAGAAGAAATTTAACTGGCATGTGCGATTGCGTGAGGCATGTTCACTATGGCACTGACTTCTGGGCGCTAAGGCCACAACTTCATTGCCGCCCTTTCGAATATATAGCAAGACATGTGTGCAAAAATACTCGTACTAAAAATTATTTTACCTTAGTACAGTTGCTCAAAATAAATGTACGTCGTCACCTTCACGGCCTAGCTTCTAACTCTGATCGCAAATGCCGTCTGAATACGGGAATTTTTAAACAAAAGTTTGCTAAACAGAGACACAGTGACCATAAGCTAACAAAGCCATTTAGAGAAATGGACGACGAACATTTGTCTGGGCGCGACATTTTCAGTTGGCTTCATTAATTCTTAACGTCCAATACAAACGTATGCCAGTTTGAACAATCTTCCCATATTATGATATCGGGCTTTCTGAGTGAAAAAATTACAACTTAATATTAATTAGTACGTATAGAAAAATCTCGCGCATTCATTTCGGGACAAGATAGACGTCAAACACATATGCGGTTAGGTCGCCTTTGCAATTGGATCACAGTTGATTATTAGACACGCCCTGGACACCTCTGAGCCAATAACAGACTTGCAAGGAAACGCCTTGCGAATCCCATACTGCTATGTGTAGACAATGAACACACAGCTGAGGCTCCAGTATGCACAGGACTGACGATTATAGCCTATTGGTCATTGAACTCTTGAACATGCGAAATTTTCTTATCCCTATTAATACCGCAACACGCTTTCATACTGAAATACAATACCCCCCCCCCCCCCCTTAAAAAAAAAAACGTGTTGTGTGCCTGCTTTCCATACCGAATGTGTTGCTGTCTGACAACACACGGGAGTAGAAATACCTGGAAGTTAGTGGTGCTGAATCTCGAGGGAGCATGATGCAAAGATACTTGGCCTCGTGGATGCCGAATATAAAACGGGCTAGGGTTTACGACAGAGTTACGAAGCTTTCTGCATACACGTTTTCTATAATACAGACTCAACGTGGCGTCGCATCTGTTGTTTGACGTATTGTTATAATAAGTACATATTTCGCAGTTACTTGAACACATTCACGGAGTCGCTGACTCTGCCAAGCCTCTCACACCCGAGCTGACGTGTCTCGGTGGCCGGAAGTCTGGTTTGGGAAGAGGGTGGATCATCCATTTGACGCGTCATTGACATTGTTTCCGTGGCATGCGCCACCCCCCCCCCCCCCCCCGGTCCGCCCAATAATTTTTCCTCAAGTATGGCCTGTTCACTGTAAAGTGAGAACTTTTGAGGCCCTAGTTACTTTTTACTCTGAGCCATTTTTTATCCTTTAAACCACCTTTTTAAATCAATATTGTCATGTAATTAATTAACATAGTGTGTATATTCCATCACACTCGGAAGTTAACGTCAAAGGCTAAAATAAAATTAATTAATTGACTATTATTCCAAATGAGAGAACTTTCAAAAGTGCTCTCTTTACCGTGACTAGACTATACAAGTACAACATGCTTACTAACAATGGAGTAGTTCAGTTTGCTTCTACAGATCGCGAAACATCTATTAGACTACTAGACTACAGCATCGATTTGTGGGTAGTTAAAAATTAAAAACTAAATAATTATACAAAAAACATAATAAATAAATATTTTTATTGGATCCGTTAATGCTTACTTTGGATTATTTAAACAAATATAATCTTATATCGCATTTACATGAGCTACACAAAACTTAATTAATTTCACATCATTCAATAAACTGTACACAAACAAAACAAATTCATTTTTTTCTTTGTAATTTTTAAGTGGCAAGTGTTTTATGAATTTCGCCATCCACTCCAATAAAAAAAAGCTTGCGTTCGATTATAGTACATTCCCCATTGGAAGCCCTGCTAAATTTCTCGGAGCCCTGCTAAATATCTATTTGCAGGCCCGTTTCATATCCTTCCGCCCAATGTAAACAAACATTGCCATGTGACTGCCCTGTAGCATCTGTCAAAATCAATGTTTACATGCCATTGTGTGTGTGTACGTATTCGTATACTTTCGCTACACCTAAAAATAAACATTGAAATGTGACTTCTACTTTTATACCTGTCAAATGTGTTGTTTACTGTTTACAGCTTTTCAAAGAATTTTATCTTAGGTCTATTTCAAAAACCATTTTGTACAAATATTCACAGTTTAGGCCTATAACATTATTTAGGTCTGCTTTATGACGTTTTAAAATGCCTGAATTAACGATAGTTCTTACGGTTACGTTACAGTTACATATTTGTTTTCCACGACATAGCACATTACACGTAATGCACGTTAATATTTTGCCGCGACTGTGTTAAACACTGTTACAACTGCGGGGTAATGAACTGTAGTATTTAACTTTTTGTTATTGATATGTCTTGGTTGGGTTATTTCTTTAAAAGGACGGCCTCAGTTCGAATAACGAAGGAATAGCCAGTCCAACGAAAAAGCGACATTAAAATCAAGCACGTAACTTGTGTCGCTCATTTGTTGTTATAGAAACTTAAAATATAGCGGTGAACATGCACTCAAATAAGCCTACCGTAACTTTTATTTCGTTCATATTTATATGTATTGCTACTTACTGTGTATTAGGTTTATTGAAATTTATTGGGGCTGGGTTTGGTTATTTTGTTGATTGGTGGTCAATCACGTTACACGACTGTGTTTCAAACACCCACCAGGCAAAAGTACAACGCTGTGATAAATAAACAGACGTGGATGTAAATAAATAACTTCACCATAAAAACAGTTCACATTGACAACGTATAAATAGTTAAAATCAAATATTTGAAATAACGCACAAACAGGGCCAGCGTATTGACCACGATGCACAAAGGCATGCCATTTCACAGACGCAATGTTTCAACGAAACACACGTCACAATATATTTATTACTGCCTTGGAAAGAAACACAGATTTATCACAACATCGCAACTTGCCTAGGTAGGTTTAATAAACACGTCTACAAACGTGATGTGGTAATTTGAAGTATTTTTCGGAATAAGAATAATTTACGCTTCGTTTGATAAAACAGCAACACGCCATGTCACGGCTCGCCATGTCTGCCAACTTCACTTTGTTTCTGCCCCGCCATCGTATCTAAATATACTTTTCAGTTGTAAATTACAAATTAAAAAATCATTATTTTGCTGTAATAAGTATGAAATATGCTTCAATTGAAAATATGTACAATTATTTCCGCGTAATAGCGAAGTGAAACTTCCCGAGTATATGAGAGAGAGAGAGAGAAAGAGAGAGAGAGAGCGAGAGAGAGAGAGAGAGAGAGAGAGAGAGAGAGAGAGAGAGAGAGAGAGAGAGAGAGAGCCAAGCCTCGCTCACCAGACAGTTGCTACAAAGTTGCTCTCGTTCGATAAAACAACACCTTACCATTACGGCCTAATCACGATATTTTCCGCTGTTATTTTAAACAGTAAAAATCAGATATGTTGCCATCGGGGCTACCTATATATATAAATATTTCAATAGGCACCTTTAATTTACAAAATAGTATACTAAAAACCAGGTTAAAATAATATTTTAACTGTGAACTATTTCTTACCGCATGTTGCCAATACGGTGCTGCTCTCGCTGTTGTTAATTCATATCCAAAAAGAAATAAATATTACACGTTATAGAATATGTTAAGGTAAAGTTTCATTTATTCAATAATACAGTACTCTACAGTTAACCACAGCGTTATATATTTGTGGAATACATGTTATTGAAAAAAACAGGTTGACACGTTATGCCTAGAGTGTTTTTTCAAAGGTTAATTTTCATAAGTCGCTTCCAGTCGGGAATGGAATATAGATTGCACAACTCGTACAGTCAGGAGGCGGCAATGGGAGCATCTCTGTTCGAGAGAAGCACCCATACGACCTAATTTTTTGAAATGTATAAGAGAAAAATTCCCTATAGGGAACATCAGAGGCTACTAAGACGTAAAATCTGCTGACTGCAACTTTAAGGGCGGACTCGAGAGTGCTCCCTAGCTGAAACTGGAGACCGTGACGAACCTATGGGACATAGGACAGTGCAAAGGCAGGAAAGTTTCGCGACAGACTAATCTATTTCAGCACGTAGTAATGTAACTTTCACTTGCTATCGTCTCGATGCTCATAAATGAGATGCGCTAACCAGAAGAACGCCGAGCAAAGTGGTGCAGCGTATTCAGGAGGAACCAAATGCATACCCGCTTGTCTGACATACATGATTCTTCCTTCTCTAATGACCCCGCTGTCGACGAGACGTTTTAAGCCTTACCTCCACACCTACTACCAATCAGGAGAATAACGAAATGGAAGCACAGTACAAACCATTTTAATGAAACTGTAGACGAGTAACGACAAAAAAAAAATAGTATGAATGAAAAAGGCGATAAGAGAATGTAGACAGAGTAACAGGTACGGTAAAGTCCAAAATGAAAATATGTAAGTCAGCATTACTGAAATAGTGGTTAGGAATGTAGACAGTTTAAATGAAACTATATTATGTTCCAGAAAATGGGCAGAGCAGAAAGCAAAACAGGAGTTACGAATGTAAGAAAAGGAGAAAAAAGGGAGAGGAATTCTCCATCGGAATTACAGCGGTCCTGCTGTGATAGTGAAGAGGTAAATGCTGCGTCTACCGCACAGCCGAATGCCACGACCAACTAAGTGCACGAGGTACAGTAGTTAGTTTCAGGCAAGTGACGGTGAGGGTACAGAACATATGTGGAGTTGTGAAATCAATGCTAAGAAGTAAAGAAGTGTCACAATTCAGCCCACCACCTAAGATGGCAGGTGCAATACATGCATCAGTTTCAGATTGTAGCCGCTACGGACGGTTGTTCAAAGAGTGCACTTACCACGTCGCAGTTTTAGAGTGAGGCCCATGCTCAGACTACCGGAAAGGCACAACCAGGAATATTATGCATTGGTGTGGGCTCTGAAGCTGCGGTGAATAGCGAGAATACTTTTAATGAAGTCGGAGACTCGCACTCGACAACCTACACGCCAGAAGTATTGGAAGTGTGGACGACCTGAGCACATGAGCACCTAGTGCATCCGGGGGCTATGGTGGCTGAGTGATTAGCACGCTCGCCTCCCACCAAGGCGAACCCAGCCGGGTCACCGGATTTTCGCATGTGGGAATCGTGCCGGACGATGTCGTTGGTCTGAGAGTTTTCTCGGGGATCTCCCGTTTCTCCACGCCCCTTCATTCCGGCGCCGCTCCATATTCACTTCAATCACCCTCATCGGCTCTGAAGACCTCGCTGTTAAGAGCCGCCCAAATCGCTTCACTTCCCTTCACTTCACCTAGTGCATCCAAAAAAACCTAGGGGACAAAAAATTGGGGATCGTGTGAGACTACACACCCTTCAGGAACCTAAAAATGTATATATTCAGGGGCAGGCGAAATTTGTGGAAAGACCAGAAACTGATGTATTCTGGCACAAGGAATCCTGGATAACGTTACCTGAACGATTATTGCAAAAAAAAAAAAAAAACAGTACCTACATGAATCACCATTTTAGGACCTTCTAGCAATCACCAGAGTAGACAGTGTCTACCGGCAATAACAGGAGAGACCACGTCTGTGAAAGAAAGGTAAATGGACACAATTGAAGTTACATGACCTCAGTTTTGGACATGATGTTTAGCAAAGATGGATGGCTATTGCAGCTGTTACTTATCCCGCTGCTCGGTGTCTGTGATGACTGTGGACTGGGGGGGGGGGGTGCAGGCAGTTAATAGAGTTGCTAATAACCCAATTGGAAGATTTATATTAGTATTGATTGTACACAACTGCCCAGAATTTTGAGCCTACAGAGCACCGCGAACTCCTTAAGGAAATATGTTTCAAGTGTTTTGTGTTAACCAAGCCAACAGAGGTGGTAGTATATCGTAAGACACCGGGACTCTGGCATTCCTTAACAAAATAAATAAATATTTATACATTTATTTCTTTTTTAGAAGTGCAAGACTCGTGTTAACGTTTATGTGCGACGCATCACGTCAGCAGCCCGGCCGACTTTTTTAAAAAATCTTTTCTTCGTGCCTCTCCCGATTACAAGCGAGAAGCCCCTTCAGATCGACGTTTAGTCCTAGTGTCTAGAGGTTATGTTGCAGTGAGCGGGGTAGAGGCAACCAGCGAAGTCTAGACTTTTTTGGCTTAGGTCAGATGCGCAGCAGGACGCTATTGTATAGGAAGAAGATACCTTTCTTTGCTCTTTCATAGCGAGAGAGTTACGTGGTGGCACTTACATAGCTTTCTGTTGTTTGTGGTTAGTATATTGGTGTCCTATCATTGTAAAAATAATATGGAAAAATGCTTAAATAGTAAATTATTTACCTCAATGTTTTATTCTTCTTTTTGAGGGAGGGGAGATGGACATCGGATCCCCTCAAAATAAAATTTTTGCGTTACGCCACTGTTTTATACCCCGAAACTTCATGATCATAAAATATTTAAAGAACTCCCCAGAGCCACTGGAGGAACTTCTGGGTGAAACGGAAAATTTCGACTCTCTACAAAAGAAAACAATGGTCATTCCTTTATTTCATTTAAATGACCAAGACTTTTATTTAAGTTAAAAGTACTAAAGTTTACATTTTATGAGTAATTAATTAAATGTGTAAAGTTATTTAATTAAAACATTAAGCATACCTAAAGTTTAAGAGTGGGTATTCACGCTCATAAGTCGTCACCAGAAGACGACAGCATTGCATATACTGTGCCACTAATTCTGCAAATGTTTTTGAAACATAACCAACCTGCGCGCACAAATTTAGCGACTACCTGCTGCAGTATACAGCTGCTATAATACCTTTCCCCAATGGGAATAAAAGCTTACAAAACAGCAGCAACAGCTTTATTGAAGGAAACCAATTTCATTGTTACAGTTAAAAATATCAGTGCAAATTACGGTGCGTCGGCTCTAGTGACATGGTGTTTTTTTGTCCGAGGAAGAAAATTCCATTGGCAGAGCGGAGCTTGTCGCTCTCTCTCTTTCTCTACATCTTTTTATCTCTCTCGGGAAGTTTCGCACCATCTGTAATAGCAGGACAATTATTATACATGTTTCTAATTTTAGCATATTTCATACTTATTACAGCAAAAAATTTTTTTTTTTAAATATATGATGTATATCTGAAACGACATTTCATTGTATGAATACTTATTATAGTATATTTATATGTGATGGCGGGAAGGTTATAAATCCGAAACTGGAAGAAGTGGCGACTGACAACGCCGACGATATGACATGGCGGGTTTCTGAACCAAGCGTCAAGTTCGTACTCGCTGTGTTTTTTAAACCTACCTAAGCAAGTTACGATGTTGTGATACAACTGCTTTTCCACGGCGGGAATAAATATAGTGTAAAATGCGTCGTGACCGCTGTGTGTGTAAATAAGTATTGTTGCCATTGTTGAACCAGTGTGTATGTATGTATGTGTTTGTGTGACTACAAATATCGGACGTGTGTCATTTATATGTATTAACCATGAGTCATTTTTAAGACGAATTTAATTACTTGAAAGTTATATTTGTTTATCGCAACGTTGTAATCTTGCCCTAGGTTATAGAAAAAAAATCGTGTAAGGTGCTTACGTTTCTGTGATTTGAATGTTTGCCACAACCCCAAAAAATACTAAGCCCGGCAAGATAAATTAAAATAAATAATGGAACAAACCTACAAAAAATAAGAATCAATGCATAGAAATATGAGCGTAATAAAAGTTACGGTAGGCATGTTTGTATGCATGTTCACCAAGTTTGTGTTCACCACTATATTTTTACGTTTGTCGATTCTACGTACAAAAAATAAGCGGCACGAGTTGCGTTCTTGAATTTACTGTGTGTATTCGTTGGACTGGCTGTCCCTTCGATTTAAATTTTATTACAACTGAGGCAGTACTTTTAAAGAAATAACCTAACACATCAATAACAAGAGGTTAAATACTACAGTCCTTTCTCCCGCAATCGTAACAAGGTTAAACACAGTCCCGGCAAAATATTAACGTGTATTATATGTAATGTGCTATATCGTGTATAACAAATATGTTAACAATGTAAAATAACAACCGTCCATACATGCATTGTTAAAAAGACATAGACCTGACCTAAATATGGCTGTCGGCCTAAATTGTGAACATTCGTACGAAATGGTTATTGAAATGACTTAATTTTTCGAAAAGCTGAAAACAGTAAACAAGCATTTGCTAAAACATAGTCGCATGGCATCGTTTGTTTACTACATGTAGCAGAAGGATACGTAATCGGTAACCAAAAATTTAACTTCAGCAGGACTTCAGTAAAGTGTGAAGTAACCGTGAATGGCCTATTAGCAGAAATTGTTACATTTACACGTAATACTTAACTTAATACACGCTTCAATTAACCATTACATAATCTTACGCCGCATGTGCAATCGTAACACGAAGCCGGGCGAAACCAATGGAACTACAGATCAGCAATCCAAGGCTGCAGGTTGTTATAATTATGGATAACATTTTTACACCACTTCTATGAATTCATATTTAATATGTTGAAATAATTTTAATAACCTTACACGTTTAAATTTCTCTTAACATAACTTCTAACACAACTAGCAAATAACTTGATTTATAGGTATTTTGCAAGAGGTAAGAGAAAATTTGACAGAAAACACGCGAAATACAATTCTATCAAAAATTAAGGGGGTCATAGTTGTGGGTATCTGTGGGAATGGTAACCCGTCTTCGAATCGTGGAACCGAATTTTACGAATAATGTAATGTTACATAAAAACGTAATAACACGCTATAAACTTGAGCAATTTTAACTATAGAATACTTTAATAAATTAATATTGGGTAAAAAATAATAACAGTTAATCTACCGTGCAACTAAATGAACACACAATAAATTGGTCAAGTAACTATTTTTATCTAGGCCTACTGTAATAATTTAACATGGGATACAATAAATTTAACAGCAAAAATTGGCCTACTATGTAAATAATTTCAACACAGACTAGTATGGATGATCTGGAAAGACCAAAAGTAGACGTATGCTTAGGCTTTCTTATCAATTGAAATGGTCGCTATAAAAAAAAATTAACAAAAATCTTATCTTAACGTTTTGTTCCTCGCAAAAAAAAAAAAAACTACAATAATTTCTCGCCTGTGGCGGCTGCAGCGAGCGTGGTTAGAACAATTCAATAGGCCAACTTCAATATTTATAGTATCCGAATAATTTAAATAAGTAATTAACTAAAAATCAATAATAAACTTATTGACTATAATGTATTTCTAAACGTTTGTATCATGACTAAAATCAATTTGAAGCCATTCTGGGCACAAAAATTCAAAGTACAATGCTTATATCTCGTAAATAATGTAACAAAATTGGTTTAAAGAATTTCGATGCAATGGAACATATTTAAATTCGTAAGTTTCAATAATAGAATTTAATTCCTTGTATTAAGAACTCGCATTTGATTTCGTACAATAACAAAAATCCGGACATTCAATCGCATATGCATTTTGAAAAAAGTTCATTTACCTGCTATTCGTAAAACAGCTCTGTCTGCAGGATCCAGCTGCAAAATGCTAAGGGGCTGATCTTTTGCCCATTCCTTGAGGCTCTCGTCTTGATCGAATTCCATTGCTGCATTGCCTGGATCACGCACAAATCGTTCGCACTACGGTCATAATTATGAGTTTAGCGTGTATAAAAATATTTTTATCTTCCAGTACCGGCGCGCACTTCCTCGTTCACTATTTCCCCACTCGTTCAGCACTTCGATTGAATCGAACTAGTTCGCTCCTTGTCCGCCACCAAAAATAGAAATAAAGCCAAGCGCATCACGATAGTTTTCATTTAATTTATTTTCTGGCAAAATATTTCGTAACGCTAAGCATCGCCAGACATTTACTTTTCAAAGTGACTGTTAACAGGTTACGTATAACACCATGAATTTTTGCATTTGCTGTTCCTAGAACTGCTATCACCCACTCGACGTCACTACTGATACAGTCGATTCCGTAACGAAGCTACGGTCGATTCGGCTTAAATAATCACCAACACGACGATCTTTTAACGAACTGAATTCTGCTTCACGCAAACCTCATGTGGACGATGACGCTTTGCCTAGCAGACGGCACACAGTAGACAGCTGAAAGCGGATCTGACGCAAAGGAAAAACAAGTCGTCCCATTGGTTGGATCGATGGCGCAGTGCAGCCAACGTCGTGTAAAAGTAACTACACTCTCGCACTAAGTCACCGGCATCTCGAGCCCAGTTTCTGAACGACTGATTATATTAAATGTTCAAATGCAAAATAAAACACGCCAGGAAAGTGGCATAGATTATACTACTCTGTTCAATTACACATGGCACCAAGAACCAGAATTGATCATAGTTATTATACAGCTGCGAAGTTTAACACGTACACTCACTAGGCGTACTTCAGCAAGGTCACGCCAGGTGGCAGCTGCTATCCGCCGGAAGGTAAACAGCCGGTTGGCTAACGAAGTACAGTCAAGTGAAGAGAAAAGTCTTTTTGAACAAGTTTTATCAAACCGTTATTGAATATAATTTCGCATTGCGTCCATATATTATTTACGTTATGGTTGCGTCTCACTCAAACATGTTAATCTATTCAAAGATTATACAATGCAAGATAGTTAAAGGATGACATTAGCAAAACGTGATCTTCGTACTCTAAACTCTTTATTATTTTTTGTTTATATCTAACCTTTCGACGTACTACATGTGCAAATATTCATATAAACAATTGGGATTTCCTGGTTGCTTCCGACTTTTTTCCCTGCTTATGCATTTTTCATGCGATAAGCAAAACAAAGTGAAAAATAATAATATACATCTGTGAGGTTACAGAAAAAGTTAGTTATATTCGCTATTAGCCCCCCCCCCTTCCCCCCCCCGGACAATCTTTTGCACGCCAGTTCCATTAAATTAGTATGCTTCCAAACACTTATTTTATTTATTTATTTCGTGCATCCAATAGATTCAGGTGGAGAACATTTAGTTCTCTGAATTTAGAATTGTCAATATATGCTCAACTTATATGATACAAATGAAGCTATATAGATTATGTTACATACAAATACTATTATAATACAATAAATTTTAAATTAAATAATACAATACTACTGAAATAATACTAACAAATTGAGGTAATCAAAGTTATTGCTTGGTCAGAGCACCATATAGTAATTACAATAAAATAGGAATAATTTACCATATTTAATATGTGATTTCTTTATACAACCACTTCCCAGGCTCAGTATATATTCTTCTATTTCGTTAGTGCTGTAGAAACATTGGCTGTCAAATATTGTATGAATTTCTTTTGTTAAAAGTTTTTATACATTTTTCAGAGGTTACTTCTTTTGGTAACATATTGTACTTTCTAAGTCCAGTACGCCTAGTTGAGTAGTAGTGTATATTTACATTTTTCAAATAATTATCTATATTCTGTTTTACAATATAGATAATTATTTGAAAAACAACAAGAAACTCGTATAAACTACGAGTTATACAGCATAAAAGTGTTATGTTTGAGAAAGTTCTTTATATTACTGGACTTAGAATGTACAATATGTTACCACATCAGAGACATTACTATCATTTTAAAAACATCTGAAAGGAAAGTGAATGATTATGTAATAAAAAAATAATTTTTACTCTTTTGAAGAAAATGTACTAAAAATAAACCTACAATAAACAGGTTAAGAACCATAATAAGCATATAGTAGCATCGTGCAAGATATGTGTGTGTGTGTAAATTGAAGAACAATGTGTACCGTAACAAATTCTGCATTTAAATTATTTGCAATATGTACATGGGTAAAAATTGGTTTGATACTTATAGTAAATGTATATCTCCTTCATTTCTTTTATTATACAATTAAGTAGGTAGTATACAAGAGACGAGATCTTCGGCATGGCGGGCCATATGACTTATTGCTCATTGCATCAAATACGCTAGTGTATTTGATTGCAAGCTGTGAGATTCTCTATTGGCTGGGCTTCTGAGATTGCCAGGCGCTGATTGGTGAGCGGCGTTCCAACATGTTGCTATCACGTGAGGAGGCTGGAACTCGCGATATAAGCAGCTATTTCACCGCTTCCTCTGCTCCGTAGTTATACCGTGTATTAACAACTCCCAGCATGCACAGGAAATATTGAAGCTGAAATAAATAAGTAAGCAAATTAATAAATTTGTAACTTCATGACCTCGTTATAAGGACAATAAAAGAATAAAATATAACGTTTTTCTATCAATCATCAGATGTTATGTCATATAGAATCTTGTCAATATTTCCAAAAATGTACTCTTCCAAAATATTTTTAGTGTGTTCATCATAATAAAAATAAATGAGTATGGGGGGGGGGGGGTGGACCCAGGGAGAGGCAACACCCTCCGAGCGACGGGCTTTCCAGCTGGGACCCGTAGGTGCCCGTCATCCCTGAACATGACATGGAATGTGATCCTAGGATGGAGCAGCACTGGAATGCAAGGGCGGGGGGAACGGGAGTAACCCGAGAATACAATACAAAAAAAAATCAACATAAAAATATCTTTGAATATTGTTGTCCAAACTATGAAGAAAAAATCATTTACCTACTAACTCATTTGTCATACTTTTTAAATTAATTAAATTTTTCTTCTTTATTGTTTCCCAAATGACTAGCCGAAGGTACGAGAGAGGAATACACAATATTGTTACGCGCTCGCTGCTTCGCATTCTGCGCGAGCAAGTGGAAGACAGCAGTTATATGATAGCGGTGGAAGCAAGTCAATGGATTGTTTTGAATGACTGGCGAGCGATAGGTCAGTGGCCGCGTTTCTGTTACTGAAAGCTAGGTGACGCGATAATTTTTTTTTGCGGTGCGCACTGCTGACCCTGGATAAATTGAGTTTCTGCATATATCTGAGGAATATTCCAGTTGTTTAAGTGCCCTAGATTCTGTCCGCATGACTCAGGGTGCGTCGAACTTTCCAGGTCAAGACCAGCAGAGTATAAATTGTGCCACAGGCCTCCAGGCAGGCAGTTATTTGAAGGGATGAGTGAGTTCCGAGCGATAGAAGACGAGCGGTGAGAGATGTGACCAGCGGAAGGGAAATCTGCGACTGCGAGTATCAAGCAGTGAAGGGTGCGGCTGGCAGGCTAAACTATTGGACTAGATGCGTGAGTGGAAGACATTACAAACGGTGGCAACAAATATACCGAACACGTGTTAATTGACTACCAAATTGAGACATTAAGAAGGATGTTAATTAGAATTGAAATAGACATTAAATACTGCGCTCATTGTTAAGCAAAAAGAGTAATAGTGAACACAGATAATTTAATGCTGTAAATAATAGCTGTGTGAATAAATTAGAAGTTAAATTTAGTTCTTTTGTTTTTATTAAGACCTCCATCTCTCACGAACTCAGATACGACCCTCAGGCGTTCCATGTAATTCTGGTGTCAGAAGTTAGATGGAGGCAACTAATTAATCAATTGTAAATCAAGTTAGACAATAGCTTAGTAATTAGTGACATTAGGACAAATTAATTAATTGCGATAGCTCCAGGCTGAAATATTAAGACTGTTTGTTTTCACAAATATCGCAGTAAATATTCACTAGAGAAATGTCTGCAGAACTGAAAGCACTGCCAGCATTAATTGAGGGGCTAGGCGAGCCGAATGCTAATGTGAGCGCGAGTGTAAATGGCCTTGACAACAAAATTATTAGTGTAAAAGAAAGTGTGAATGAAACTGTACGTAACACAATTAGTTATGTAATAGACATTGTAAATAGTGTAAATGAAAATGTAGACAAGAAAATAGAAGGCATTAGCGAGTTAGTGAATATAAAAACTGACTGCGTGGACAAGAAAATTGACAGTGTAAATGAAATAGAGAACAGCGTAAATAACAGGATGGACAGTGTGTAAAATAAAAAGAAATAGAAAATGATTGCATTCGAGAAGGTATGGAAGTAATTTTTTCAGCAGCAGAATTCGACTACCACCACGTCGACATCCGAGAAAAGTGAAGAAGCACTGCAAGACGAAACCAATACAGCAACCTCGGAGTGGAGCAAGAAGATCTGTAGCATTGGTGTCGCGCAGCCAGGAGTGGGGAAGGGTGTATCGATTTAACCCGCCCCTTACGATGGCTAGACTTCATGGCGGGAGTACTAACACCAGTTTGAAATAGTCGCCACCTTAAATGAGTGGACAACCGAACAGCGAGCTTATTACCTCGCGGCTGTACTGAGAGGCCCCGCACTGAACATACTACAATATCTGCCAGAGCGACATCGACTGGAGTATCCCACACTGGTGTCGGCCTTGGAGCTAAGTTTCGGCGACCGGTACTTGCAACAAGCCCACCACGCACAGCTGCGAAGCCGTACCCAGTGAACAGGGGAGCCACTGCAGGAGCTATGTAAAGACATCGTGCGGCTGTCTCAACTATCTCTGGAAGGGTGCCCGAGAAGGCGCGGAACATCATCGCAGTTTTGTTCTTCATCGATGCCATCACCGACACAGAGGTAGGCCTACGGCAAGCAGGACGCCCTCGACAGAGCACTCGAGATAGAGTCAGCAAGACAGAGAGCCGCACCCCGACGTCAGGTACGGGTAGTGACGCTGAATGAAGACGACGCAGACAGAATAACGAAGACGCTGAATGAGTTGCAGACGACTATGAAGGACATCGCTTCCAGGGTCCATGCTGCAGAGCTTCGCCGCCCCCCACCTAAACGGCCGGAGTGTTGGTCATTTGGTCAGCCGGGGCACCTGAGAGCCTATTGCCCACAACAACAGCAGCTGCGTAATAAGAGGCAGGGAGAGGCAGGTGAGAATACAGCACGTTCAGAAAAATTGGAAACACCGATCTTAGGGGGGGAAGGTCGGTGACTGCTGGAGGGAAGGCCCCAATTTTCTTACATGTACGGTCGGTGAAACAGTATTGGGATGCAATACTTGTGGAGGGGAACCAGAATGATGTTCCTTACCAGATAGTCGTCGACACTGGGGCGACCATAACAGTAGTAAAACCAGACATCCTCGCCCCCCCCCCCCACCATAGATCGCCCGACAACAGCATGGATTTGTGCTATTTGACTACAGTAACAGGTGAGACCACATCAGTTATCGATAAGCGAGAAGTGATATTCAGGATTGTTAATCTTAGCATAGAACACGATGTTTACAAAGCAGAAATCGAGAATGAATATATTTTGTGGCTTGATGTACTACATAGGCTGGGGTGCTGTATCGATACTCGACTTGATGTGTTACGAGTAGGCAGTACAGAGTTGGTTGTGTCAACACTGCATGATTTGTCGCCCCCAGTTAGCTGCCCAGTAGTATGTGGTCAACCCACTGTGCTGACCGCTTCTAGTGAAATTGTCATGACAGGCGGGTGTCAAGGAAAGTTTTTTCAGACGTTTGGTTCTCATTGAGTCAGCAGAGAGGATTGATGCCCGGTCAGGTAGAATTGTAGCAAGGATTCTGGTATCTTCTGATTCTGACAGATTTACAGTTAGACTGATAAATTTGACTGATAGTGTCATTCGTGTTGAGGAGTGGCCATGATCGGTGTTTGCAAGCAGGTAACACAGGTACTTCCAAATGTTTCAGAATATTCTAGAGTAAAACAAATAGAATGTCATTTACCAGAAATTCTGGAGGAACTGCTAGTAATAAGAAAGAGCAGGCAGTCTTTGAAATACTGCAGAGAAATAGGGATGCCTTCTCATGTGGACCAAATGACCTTGGAAGGACTAATGTGATTTGCCATCACATTGATGGAGAAGATGCCAGGCCTATAAAGCAGCCCCAAGATGACTGCCACTAGCTTCACACAAGGCAGTTGAGGGAATTCTGAAGGAAATGAAGGAGTTAGATGTGATAGAACCATCAGTTAGTGCATGGTCGTCACCCATTGTACTTCTTAAGAAGCAAGATGGTTCTCTGAGGTTTCGTGTAGATTATCGTCAGCACAATAATGTGACTAAGAAAGACTCTTATTCGCGTCCAAGGATAGATGACGCATTAAACAGCCTAGCAGTTTCACAGTGGTTTTCTACTTTGGACATGAAAAGTGGGTACTGGCAGTGTGAGGTGGCCCCAAGAGGTCCGGCCCCAAGAGGACCAAGAGAAAAATGCATTTTTTTTTCCAAAGGAAAGGAACCTGGCAATTTAAAGTTATGCCTTGCTACCTTCGAACGTCTGATGGAAAAAGTCCTGCGTTTAGATATGCCAGGTTTATCTAGATAATATTGTTGTAACAAGGACATTTCAAGATCATCTATCACACCAAGACTCTGTATTCCAGAAAGTGGCAGCAGCCAACTTGAAACTAGTTCCTAAGAAGTGCCATCTGCTTCAAAAGAAGATAAATTTCTTGGGACATGTGGTGTCGGCCCATGGGATTTAAACAGACCCCGAGAAGACCAATGCTATAAGAAATAGGCCGATGTCAACTGACCAAACCAAAGTGCGGAGTTTTCTGGGATTATGTGCCCACTACCGTCGATTTGTGCCTGGGTTCGCCACGATTGCCAAGCTACTACGTGGACTAACTGAGGCGGAAATGAGATTACATTGTATCGCTGAGTGTAAAGATGCTTTTAGTAAACGAAAGAAAATTCTGATATCTCCACCAATCCTGGATTTCCCGAAAAGTGAAGGTGTATTCATTTTGGACCTTATAATTATTACCATTCAGTGAAGTGAGAGGGGAATACACAATACATATTTAGAAACATTAGTTTCAACAATCAACAAAAGTAGAGCTCTGATGGCAGCCGTTTTGTTTATGAAGACTGTTACACTTTACGTTTGCACCGTGCAATTTATAGGTCAGTAACAGACTATGACAGTGTGAATTAATTTCTTTTCTGAGGGGGGATGACTTTTATTGTGAACTGGAGATTTGTTATGGGGACTAGCATTTTCCAGCAAAGTGGCTGATATTTAGTGACGAAAATATATACTAGCTTGTAGGCTACAAACAACAAACTGCTGCCGTGTTATGTCTCGAATATGTGCCAAGTGTGAAATTAAGTACACAAAAGTCGACACAAAATTTTACGCTATACCGAAAACCTGCTGGGGTTTCGACATCAGTATATCTTGGTCGCCTGTGGCCTCGTGCACTTCCCAGCCAGTACTTGTCACCCATCTGAAATATGTATATATATGTCAAGCTTAGTTATTGTTATTTGCATGTGGAAATTGGGAACGATTAGTCCCATCAATCTCACTCATTATGCATTAATAATATCAATATTCGTCAGGGAGGAAAGTCACTTTCCCTGACAAGGAAATAACTTAACTGATCATAAAAGGAGAGGGGGAGATTATGAGAGGGAATTCCCTGGCATCACCCCCCCCCCCCTTAGTTGATTGGCACACTGGCTAACCTTGATAATAAAATTAATCGCTTAATTCTCTTCTCTACTATCATCCTAGGAAGTTTGCCTGTTGAATTATCAACAACTATGTCGTATCATTTTTTTTCAGTACTGTTCTACTGTGCTATCATATAATCTAGAATTTAAAAAATTACTATGTGGTGATTATAATTCTAAAAAATTACCTAATTCAAGTAAACACTTCGTTACTTCGATAAAATGTCTGAAAATGTGCTTTATCGACAGTCGACACCATTGTCTATCGACAAGGAAACTGTAATTGTAATCCACTGCATCTCATCCACCGCCTTACCACTCGTGACCTTGTTTTTATCGCATCGGTCTGTAGCCCTTCACCCCTAGCGAACGACTCCGAGAAGTCTGCGCCTCTGGCTCGATCAATACTGTTTCTAGGTTATGTCGCTCCGGACCGTATGCGCGCTTCTGCATGACGTGCTGGCTCCACCTAATCAATAGGTAAAATGTTGTGGCCGTATCCAGTTCCTCCCGTGGCTGATGGTGACAAAAATATTCTTTTCGTGTAGGCAGTGCATTTAGAAAATTCCTGATTAGTTTAGCTCGACGATACCGAATTATTTTCATGCTCCGTTGATATGTTATATAAGTTGTGAAGATGTGGATTGGAGAGGCGACGAAATGGAGTTGTTCAGGTAACGTGGTTTTCCCGAGAAAGCCACCGACCGTCGGCAACGTCCATCACATTTTCCATGATTCGGACTCGTCTGCTGGTGATCAGGGGTGGATCTAGAAAGAATAATAGGGGGAGGGGGGTTACAAGGGACATGAAACTAGATTGTGGATGTTTTACAATTGAAACGAAATGACAATAATTGTTTAAAAAAAAAAAAACCTATTTAATTTAATATTGTTTTCTATAACTGACAGAACAACAGAGCCCTCCTCTCATGAATCAAAAGTTTAACCCTGCAACGGCACAATGGGACAAGCAATGACCACCCCCCACCACTCACCCAAACCAACAGTTTAGATCCGCTCCTGCTAGGGATCGAGTCGCGATCTCACGATGAGTCCGGTGTCCGACGAACATCAAGGCTCTCTCCAAAGGCATATACTGACAGTGTAGAGAATTCTTACAGTTATGATTTATCCCACATCCGGGTACGATTCCACGTGTCAAAGTCTGAAGTTTACAGTGGGATGACAATCGGCTACGAGTCGCAGATAATCAACTTATGACTGGAAATAAGGGTTGGGAAAAGGTCTCGTGGGTATCTTCAAGGACTTGGGCAATCACGGGGACTCGTAAAATCGGGACTTGGACTGGTTTTGACAGAGCGGATAACCTCTACGTTTATTTGTATGGTCACTCCCTGAACCAGAGGCTGCGGTGATGTAGAGGTTAGACTACTCGTCTCCCACCAAGGCAGACCGGGTTTGTTTCCCGGCGAGTTCGCCCCCAGATTTTCGCATTTGGGAATCGTGCCAGACGATGCCGCTTGTCGACGGGTTTTCTAGGCGATCTACCGTTTCTCTTTCCCCTTCATTCCAGCGCTGCTCTATACTCACGTCGCTTCACCCTCATCGGTTCTCAAGACCTCGACGTTAAGAGTCGCCCAAATCTCTTCACTCACTCACTGAACCATGGCCATCTCAAGTACTAGCAGAATATCCCATTTCATGATGATACTAACAAACTCAAATGATTCAGAAACGAGTAAATTTCACAGAATCTGGCCGATCAAAAGCAGTTTTTTTATTGGAGCAACCATTTCCTCCCATGCACTGAATGAATTCAAAAAATTTCAGATATATGCGAAATAGTTTTCCGAAGATAAAAATTTATTTAAAAAATCGTAAATGTCAGCTGATCACCATTGATTTATTAAGTGATACTTGTCAGTTTCACAATGTCTGGTTTTCTTCTGACTATCGTCTGATTAAATATTAAATGTTAAGTGCTGGTTAGGACCATTTTCTATTTCCAAATATACGTTTGACATTAATCAGTCGATTATCTGACTGTAAACAATAGTTAAGTTAAACACAAGAAGAGATTCCGATAAGCGAGGTAACCAGAACATTCTTAACAAACATTTGAGGTTATGTGGGTACATCAAATCGTATGTGATGTCAAAAAATTATTTATTTATTAAGTCGAATATGTGTGTACATCAGGTTATCTGAGCAGCGTATTAATTCTAGACTCTTTTTGCAGATTCAATGGCCATTTTCACGTTGGAAAATACAACTAAAAATTAAACGTATAAATAAATAAGCACGAAAGTTCGTAAACAATGAAAGTACAATTGCTAAATAATCCAGGAGTTTTTTTCCCCTTGCTGTGATGATGGCAGATGATTTGAATTAGGCTATTTGATTGAAGATGATGAAGAAATATTATATTTCTTAACTAGGCCAAGATTATTTCCGAATCGTTCGAATCACTTGTAAATGAATGACAAAGAATTTTTCATGAGGTTTCGCTTGAATAAAAACACTGCCCTAGCCCTTCTTTAATTTTTTTGGTGTACTGCATGGACCTATATTTGATTAAAGATAGACCTAGGCCATACTTACTAGATGCACAAGGTTATTTTTTAAAATTTGATGTCTTAAGTTACGTGCCTTTGTAAAGGCCCGTCTACAATCGCGTTGACGCTACAATAACGCGCTAGAAATTAGGTCTTGAATCCCTGATTCGTATACCATATTTGGTATACGCTCTGGCTACAACCGACGTTAAACGTTGCCATGATGCTAAATGTAAAACGCAACGCAGTTGAAATTGTATCTCTTTCTATGGAAATTAGCCAACTTTCAAGTCTTTGCGTTTTGTATTTTACGCCAGACAATCAGAATTCAAGACGTCACAAACAATTGAAAACAAATGTTACATACAATTGGGAACAGATAGCACCACTGTCGCCGTACGTATTTAATTTGTCAATGTTATACGAAATCAATATACAAATACGGCAAAATGCATTAAAAAATAATCCAGTGTAACTATTAAATCTGCGGAATCTCTTTTTTACGAAAGGCTCTTTTTAAATTTCAAACACAAACAAAAATATTTATATATTATATACACTTACATTTTATTTTATTCCTGTTAACGTTCATTGTAGACATGCCAGTTTTCTTATGGCGACTTTCAGCGTTTAACGTTTTGTCAACGCGATTGTAGACAGGACTTAAGTTGTCACATAACTTACACGTGTGAAATATTTTTCATACTTCTGTGTGTTATTATAGGCATATTTCTTTGTTGGATTTTTATATGCATTTGTAGGCAATGCTGTAAATTTTTGTAAGTTATTTTAGCCCAGTTTACAGTTTGATATGGAGCCACAAGCAAATTTGGTTGACTACAACTGATATTAACAAGTATAAAAATGCCAAAAATAATTTTCTGTCTCATAATACATAAATATTGTTCATCATTTACGTACGTTTGTTTCTGCAGTTAATTTTTCTTTTGGTTTTAAAACCACATCCAACATTCTCACATGTAACGTTATTAATTCAAAATAAATTCACATTACGTAATTGATTTGTTTTGTGTTACTGAAATCAATGAATTTGTTGATACAGTAGTTATGATGTCAATGTTAGGTCTGTAGGTGAATGTAGACACAATTTGCTTCACACACACCAGACTTTGATTATGCAGTGTTTAATGTAAAGACTTGCAAGTTGGCCTAACTTTTATACGATACATTAACGATTTGCATTATTGCAACTCTTCAGTGTTAGTTGTAGTCGCATTACCATGTGTCACATTATGGTAACGCCAGTTCAATTGTGTTGGTTCTGTACATACTTTTGTAGGTTATGTTCGTTGCCATTTAAGATTTATGTTAAATGCTCAGATTGTTAAATATTTTTCTAAGTTATGTTATATCCTTTCGTAGGGTGTGTTATATACTTGTGTAGGTTCTTATACAGGCTACTTGCCTGCCTTTGTTTTCAGGAATTATTCTGTACCACCCATTGACCAACTGCTAGTAACTTTGAGATTTTATGAATCGGATGGATGTTACATAACTGTGGGAGATTACTTTGGCCTAGACAAAAGTACCGTGGGCCGTATAGTAAAAAAGTGACCACTGTAATTGCAAATGCTTCGGAGAGAACATATAAAGTTAACAGAAAATGATGGAGACTATACAGCTACAGCAAGAATTTTACAATGTGCCAAGGTTCCCGAAGGTTATTGGCGCCAGGGACTGTACACACGTCACAATTATTTCAACAGAACGTTTAATATTATGATACTTCGCTTTGAGAATTTTCAAGCTCCGCGGAAACACTCCACAAGCTGAATTGAATTCCAGTTCAATAATTCTTCTTCGTGCCTCTTCTTTCTGCTTTCAGGTATCAGCATTGGTTCTTCTGCATTCAATAATACCAGAAATATTTATCTGCTAGAGAAATAAGGACTTCAGTTTCCGAAGATACTAAATTCTCTGCACGCGGCTGCTATTTTCATCCATGTTAAACACCTAACCAGCACCAGTAAATAAACAAACGAAGTTCTCATTGCGGCCAATCACGAGCCGAGACGTCACGACATGGTTGGCACATTTACCTTAACCCATGGTTACCTAACCATCAGATCAAATCATGATGAGAAACATTTCAATACTAATCAGAACTTAATAGTTCTGTTTAAATTAATCAATTGATTAGATAACCAGAACTTTTAAACAGACTTATGAAACCAGGCCAAATTTTTGTATTTTATGCATGTGCCCAACATTGACTTACCTCTTGCAATTAGATCTGTCAAAAACCTTGAGTTCAGTCAGTAACGCTGTATTTGTTTTACAATACTTTGACATTGAAAAGCATTAAGCACAGAAAAAGAAGCTTAGTCGAAACCTTCGTTTTTACTGTTCAAAAACTGAATATTATGTTACAATACAAGGACCGTAAAGAACAAATCGGCACCAGTTACGCAGACAAAATGTTCTCCTGGTGGGACAAGGGCACTATGTGTACATCTGCAGTATTACAAGTAAATTGTTCCATAGAGAATTGGTATAATTTAATGAATACATGGGACATTTTGAATGGGATCATTAATTCACTTTTGTTGATAATATTACTACGAAAATACGATGTTCCATAACATTTTATAACTTATCCGTACGATATTCTCCTGACCAAAAATAAATTTATCTGAGAGTAATGAAACAATACTATTTGCTAACCAAAGTTAAATAAATTTCCCTTTGTTCATAATTTATACATCACTCACTGCACTGCATTACTCAATCAAGATTAATTGAAGTAAATTATTCCAATCCCGACGCTGTTTCCCAGTAGTTTGTCTGTGAGTCTGCGAAACAGACATGCCACGTATACTCTATTCGCAGTATGTTTACACTTTTTCTAAACCATGCCTTCGAAAAATCATCCCGTGTATGACTTGTTTGTTTCCTAAAAATGCCTGTATCACAAGCGTTTCGTACGTCTGCTAGCATAAAAGTATACTGTTTCTGGTTACATTAGAATTTTGCTTATATTGTATTTAAGTTATAATTGATGTTAATAAAAATAGACAAAAAGTAGATCTAGTATAGTCTATTCGGGATTTCGTCAGTTTTTGAATCAAACCTTCGAAAACTCGTCCCATGTAGCCTATGACGTGTTTAGTTGTTTCCCAAATACTGTATAACATGTATCACAAATATTTTATACGCGTGGTAACTTAAAAGTACCTCATATTTTACTAAATTTAAATTTTACTTGATATTAAAATAATATAATTTCATTTGTATGTAATATGAATAAAAACGGGGAGAAAATAGGTGTGTTGGTAATGCCTAGTAACAAGTAGATCGTATGAAAATTACTACTATGTTGGGTGCGCACGAATGCGGTGCACTGTCCCTCTAGTGTAATTTTCTAGAGCCGGTTAAGCTTTGTTTGCACAAGGCAGAGGAATATCCTGGAAGTAGAACTTTAGCAGTGCTTTAGAGAAGTGTGAAGTAACCGTGAATTGACTATAGCATGAAATAACGTTTTCCTTTTTTACCTCAACCCTCAACCCCTCCACCCCCTATAATCCATTAGTTGCATTATTCATTCTCTGTGGGAAACGAGTATACACAGCAAACTAGGAATGGCACTGCTCTCTTTCTAGCATACAGTAACCAACATTGTTTTTCTTTGTCAAAAATGTAGTTTATACTAACATGTAAATACGACTGAGTTGTAAGATAGGATTTAAAAAGGAACATGTGTTTGAAACTGTTTAAACTGGAGGGGTAGATACCCCCTCCTCCCGTTCCTAAGCCACTGGGTGTAGATCATAAAATCCACTTCTTATGCAACGTTCAATATACACCATCATGCCTGAAAGTGTTAAAACACTTCTGCAGAGACATTTAAGATACTCCACGAAAAATTATGCCTCTATGCATGTTAAGCCCGTATCTGGCTTTTAAAATACAGGTTTTCACCTCAAAAAGCTTAAGATATTTGGAGGAACCTATACATGACACGCGTCACCGACGTCCGCACCAGTGGCGTGGGTGCCTATCGTATCTTTAGCGACTTAGGGCCGGTTGCACCAACATCGCCCCGATCCGAGATCGAATGATCCTAGTTCCGAAACAGGATGCAGTTTGATCTTGGTTCCAATGTAAGAGTGTTGCACCAACGAAATTTCATGATTCTGGATCTCCCATTCTTCGATCTTGGTTCCAAAGTGAGAGATTGATATTAAGTGAGACGAATTTTCCTATTGGTTCGTAATACACTATCTACCAAAAAGTAGTTGGGCACCTGTTCACAATGTTTGCTCGGTGGTTGTCACCCCGTTAGAATCTCGTAGGGCCACCTCTTGCGGCTGTAACAGCAGCCACCCTGTCTGGCATGCTCTCTACGAGTGTTTGCAGGACATCCACGGGGATTCGTCGTCATCATTCCTCTTGCAACCATTCCATGAGTTGAGCAATGGATTTTGGCTGCGCCTAACGAGCCCTCACCCGGCGATCCAATTCGTCCCAAATATGTTCTATAGGGCTGAGGACTGGACTCTGGGCGAGCCAGTCCAATCGGCGAACATTATTGTCGGCGTACCACTGCATCGTAGCCCTTGAAACAAGGCACCTGGCAATGTCATCCTGGAAGTAACACGGGTCCATTCCGTAAAAACGCCACAATGCTGGGAGCATTTCATTATCCAGAACGTTACAATAGGCCTCTGTGTTCATGCTACCACGGACAAACACCAGCGGTCCTACGCCGAAGGCCGTGAAACACAAGTCAACTGACGTACTAAATTACCTATCTTCACGGGTGCCCAATTACTTTTTGGCAGATAGTGTATATGACGTCATGGACGTATGATCTGTTTTAAGTGAATTATTGTTGTACGAATTTTACTGAATAATATTAAAGTGCTTATAATGTTGTTTTAATTTCCCAAGAAAACAATCGACCGTAGTTCCATCTGTTGGCGTATTTTCAAACTACATTTGTCGTCGATGGCTACTGATCTCAGATCGAAATTTGGAACCGCCAATTTCGGTGGTTCGAAATGAACTTCATCTCGATCTCAGTCCAATTATGTATACGCGTAAAACATTTAAAAACACCTTGTTACATATTTTAAATACTGTTGTTAAAAAGTGCTTCAAAATAAACAAGATCAGCTGGGGAGGCAGCCCGAACCCCTCTCTGTACGTTTTGAATGCGCTGCCATGGCATCGATAGTATAATTTTTAATCTAGAATATGAAAATAGTGACAATTTTTTTAAAGTATTAATGAATCAAAACAATTAATATATACGATTTATGCTAACGAAATTCTTAAAATGGAGGATAACAGTCATTCATTCAATTGCACAGGGGTGATTAGGCAAGTTTGTTTGTCGTATTACATATTCATAGTGATTTTGGGTGTGACATGACAAGTAGAGCCTACTTGTTTTGTAGCTCTACTTTATGTTACGTCGTATTCTATGAATCTTTGGAGAAGTTACGGAGAGCAGATCACTTTCTATTTATAGCTCTTGTATCACTCATACATTATGCATCAACTTCACAGCGTGAGCCAAAAAGGCTTGGCCTGTAAGAAATTCCCCGTTAAACGACACTTCGCGGGCCAAGAAAGCTGAACCTCCTCGGGCTGATTTATCTTACGAACTTGATTCTGCGCCGCAATTTACCGCTTAGCATGTCGACTGGTAATAGACGAGAAAGTAATGCGTGAAAAACCAGCATTATTAACACACAACTTAACTCTCGGCCTGCAAAAAAAATGTTGACCTAGCCTGAAAACATATATCTGAATAATCATAATGAGCTTCCCTTGTCTGCACATTTGAAACTTGCAACAATGATAAGTGAAGCCTGTATTTTTCGGGGAAAGGCTTCCAGGTTAAAATTTTTAATTTTAATTTTTAGAAAACTGATTCTTTGCCACCCGTCAAAATTTTACGAACATTACGTACCGGTACCCAAATTTATCGGCAGGCTTAGAACAAACTACAAAATAAACTAATCTACTGCAAGCGAAATCAATAAGATACCTATATCATTGGCAATCGTTTACCCAAGCAGGCGAGAAAAATTAATTTATTCGAATTTCTCACGTAAATTACTAGTAATGACACACATTAGGGGCGAATAATTAAATAATTACAACAATCAGGTACGAGTTTGGATAACGTATGAAAAGTCGTCGTAATGCACAAACAGCAGTTACTCAATTCCAGTCGGTCGGCACTCGGGAAATCCATAAATGGTAGCTCGGAGTGTCCTGTTTTCACGACGTGTGTTTGGTCTCGATCTTGACCTTGAGACCAGTTGATCGTGACCGGTAGCACTAATCCCATGTGGACAGATCGCACAGCACAAGGTTCACCTGCGAATGACTGCGACAGACGACATTTCGACTGATCGATATGCAAATATCGAATAAAATTGGGGCTTTGATAACCAAAGACAACGGGCAAAGTTACATGGTTGTGTTCAGTGGAGTTGGCAGCCGAGACATAGCTTACTGCGGTCACCATCCCACGACTCTCTGTTGACGACTGACACATATGTTATGAAGTGATTTGTGAGTCGGCAGTCATTAGTTGCAGTCTGAGACCCACGGTTAGTTAAATGGCTAGTCATTAGGTACCCTCTAACCGTTGTCCCTCGGTTCTATCTCAAAACTCCTGGGACCCTCGCGTGGGTTTGTGACAGCCGCTACTGTGAGATGGAGACTTTCTTGTGGTACTCTTATTCCTTCCTCACCCTCATTCCACTGTCGGCTATAATTAACACTAACTACCTCATCCATGTTCTTGGGTCTGCCTGAAAGCAGCAACTACTCGCAGAATTTCTTTTTCATTTTCATTTCAGATAATGTACATCTTATAACATTAAATGCACCTTGAAAGTTAATACTTGCCTGTAAAATCAGAAAATATTGTTTGGAATATTTTATGCCTTGGTTAGTAAATTACTACTAGTGTATAAGCTCATAATTTTGGTGCTGTCAATTTCGTGTGTGTGCTGCCACATTTTATAGCATGCTGCTGGTATGATCCTAGCGATTAGCCTACATATTATATACAACTTACTCCTGGAATGAAATAAGCACTCTACAAATCCCCTTTCTTTGCAACATGCAGGTGCTCTGCTGAACTTGGCCATTTGCTGACCCAGGTTGTATTGATTTCTGCATTTATCTGAAGAATGCTCTGGATTACTGACCTCGTTCTCTCAGCATGACTTGGGGTGTGATGGAACTGTATCAAGCAGCGAAGAGCGCGACAGGCAGGCTGGACTATTGGACTAGATATGCGAGTGGTAAACACTACACATAATGGCAACAGATAGACTGAACATGTGCTAATGATGAGTATAAGTTAACTGACTCTAACCAAACAGAGACATTAAGGACGTTAATTAGAGTCGATATAGACATAAAATACTGCGCTCACTGTTAAATAAAAAGAGTAATAGTGAAGAAAGATAATTTAATACTGTAAATAATAGCTGTGTGAATAAATTAGAAATCCAATTTAGTTCTTTTATTTTTATTGAGATCTCCATCCCTCACAAACTCAGATACGCCCCTCAGGCATCCCATGTAACACTATACTAAACATCATACTTCTAATTCAGTGATCTTTGAAATACACATAGGTACTGTCTAGTGAAAATACAAAATTGTCAAGATTATTTTTTGGCCAGTTTCCGAAGGAAAGACAGGCTTGTGTAATCACTTGTTATCTGTCTGGAATGTATATCTCCCCTCCCCCACCCTTAATAATTTTTAAACCGGACAACCAAATTTAACCAAAGTAGGTCCACATAGTATACTAGTAGTATTTAGTAAGGACATCAGATTTCTATAGTTTTCAATCCCACCAGGTACTTATTTTAAAAATGGCAGCAATAGTGAAATTTAGGCCCCTATGTTACTTTTTGGGGACCAATAATCCAATTTTAAACCAAACTTGGAACATTGTCAAGGCATTATATTAGCACTACCTTGAGAAAGCAATAATGGTATTAATCTGTCATTTTGTAAGATAGTGCAAATGAAAAAATACAAGCTTTTTCATTATATTTCGGAAACCATTTAACAGAATTGAACCAAATTTGGTATGCTGAGACTACATATGAATGCGCTGAATTAAGAAACCTATAATGTTATTGGCCTGACATTTCGTGGAAAAAAAAAAAAAAAAAAAAAAACTTCCATTAAGGGGGAATCATTTCACAGATTTACGCTAAATTTGGTACATTAGCAGTGCATGATGTAAGCATAGAATTTAGTAACCAATAATATTATTGGTCAACCATCTTTGAAGATAGTACAAATTGAAAAAATCCAAATAAATTAAATTATTAATGTTGTGTGGAGAGTGCACCCAGGACAATGTGACATCATCCTAATGATGGGCTAAGCTGGAACCCGTAGGTACCCATAATCCTTCCACATGACATGAAATGAGATCCTAGGATGGAGTGGCACGGGAATGTGAGGGCGGGGGAAACAGGTGTAACTTGAAAAAACTCGCCGGCAAGATGCATCTTCCAGCACTAAAAGTGCATGATGTACTCACTGAATAGTGCTAATGTGGTTAACCTGCAATTTTGGAAAATAGTGGAATATGAAAAATAACGCTTTTGTTATATTTTGGTAACAACATTAAAGCGCAGATCACCACGCCATAGTAGCCACTGTCACGACCAAATGCCTGAAGGGGAACACGAGCATAAAAAAAAAAAAAAAAAGATCAGACAAGAGAATAACTCAACAACTAAACAAAGGGGAGGGAATAAGGCAAAGGAAAAAATAACATGCAACACTCGCAAATACATAACACTATTACAACACTAGAACCTAATATGGCATGATGGAATAAAGTTCTTGTAACATGTAACTTAATCTGGCTCCCATGAGTTTTGTGATAAAATTTGCCGGAAGAGGGAGTTACGAGATTTGCAGTGTTAGGGGCAAGAAATTTGTCGATCCTTAAGGGGCTGACAAATTTTGGAAGAAGCTTACTAGAAAAATTATTACCTAAATCAACAAGGGAGAAGCTTCTACAAACTACTAAATCCCCCGTCTTGAATGGAAGGGGTGACCCATTTTTATTGACATGGACATTCGCGAGATCCTTAGCCTAACTGATGCTGCACCAGGCCAAGTAGCTCATTTAGGTCAGAGTCAAACAGAGGGGAAGGAAAAGGAGGAATACCACAGATGTTAAACAAGGGATGACTTAGAGGACGACCCAAAGAGGGAAAAGGGGGAGCATTCCTAGTCGAACCATGCAAGGTGCTGTTAAATCCTACATTTATCAGATCAAGGTCTTGATCCCAAAGGGAATGATCATTATGATAAAAAAATAGTAAGGCATACTTTCAGGTCTTTATTGAATCGCTCCACCTTGTTACCCTTTGGGAAGTAAGGGCTGGAGGAAAAGTATTTTATCGCCCACTTGAAACACATATCCCGAAATACTGTTGAGGTAAAATATCTAGCATTATCTGTCAGAATTTTAGTGGGTGCACGAAATACCTTCCAGACTTGATCTCACATAGCCTTCACTTTCTCTCATATACTACTACGATGGGAGAAAGGCATAAGGAGAACAGAACAACTCCCACGTCCATGACAGAAACACGGGGAATGTGTACTCTACTATGTATAACACCACGTTGAATGTCTGCTGGGGGAGCGGACACCCTCCTCACAGTGCTTGGTGCCTAAATGCGATGGACACTGAGATTTAGGCCTCACTATCAACAGTCCCTGCACGTGGGTGTAGGTTCCGAGCTCAAGTCTTCCCAACTCGGGAAACGACCCCTCCAGTGCCTAAACGCGGTGGTGAGGGCAAGCACCACGCTGACAAACCGAACTCAAGAAGCCGAGTACCTGAGTGTGGGCTCTACCCTTCTGCTTACAGAGGTATGCAGAAAGGTTGGCCATAGTTAATGTGAGTGTGGGTTTGCAAAACTGTGTTTTGGCTAATTTGAGTAGCTTTCGCGGTTCATCTGGGTCTTCCTCAGCAGTGTGAGGTCAACTGGGCAAGGTGTATAGTCTACAGGAAAGGGTAACATAAGCACAGTGTTTATTCCTTAATACAGGAAATAAACATGTGGTGTTGCGCTACCTCCTATGTTTAGCAAGAGTTTTAGGAAAGCCAAGCCTACGTGAAAGCAGGTAGAGATCACCTGCGTCTAAGTTAACAATGGGAGGGGTAGAGGAGCGCTGTGAAAACAACTTTAACTAGTACTAACACTGTACGCAATTGTTGCCCACAAGGGGCCACAGTGTCTAAGTGTGTACATGACTTGGCGGTTGTATTACTATCATAGCTTTTTTTAATGTCCCCACTACTTTAATTTACAATACATAAATATTTTCAACACAGATATATAACTTCAAAACATTCTAATTCTTTCGTTGACAGCTACAGATCTTCTGGAAATGACATCTTTAATGCTGGTGTTAGTGTAAATGAGGGAATTATTACATGACAAACACTTAAACTACTAAACGTAAATAATAATGCTTCATGTTTTGGTGAGTAGTAATACCACTTACTTTTCCAAAAACTCACAATAATTAAATGAATTTTTCCAGACTGTAAAAAAAAATGCTTAAGCAAAGTTGGGCAAAATTCCATGACATGTATATGGAAATGATTCTCGTGTAGTAAAGAAAAATTATTTTGTAATAACACGACGAAAAAAATTACGCAGGTGTACCATGCATCTTTTTACATGCTTCTGTTTTCATCACAGAGGACCTGAAATGGGCAACTTGCACGTTTTTTCTTGATAGCTGTTTTTCAAACATTTTGTACCAATATTGTATCTACAAAGTGTTTTGCAGTCACATGATAATCTCCATGTAATTAGATAATTTTAATTGAAAATAACTTGCTGTACACAGAAGAAGAATAAGAAGGAGAAGAAGAAGAAAACCATGCATATTGCCCATAATATTCTAAAAATCTTTGGCAATCTGGAAAAGGTGGGGCATGAACCAACATCCCTTTGATCCACATTTCAGTAGGCTATTTTATTTGTTATGCACATATTTAAAAGCACGTGCATTTTGGAATGTCAAATTCAGACGTCAAGATGTTCACTTTCATGCCTTATCCAGGACTCGAACCAGAATTTATCATTCTGGAAGCTAGAACACCTGTGTTTATATAAATGATTAGTCACGTGGTTTTGTGATTAGCAACATTCCAAAAAAATAAACTTTTGCTCTCTCATGTAGTTGAGCCAGATTAACATTCCGCAATACAATTTCATCTTTCAGTCGGATGAACTGCTGGAATACTTTTAACGAAATTGACATCCGTCAAAGAGTTTGCAATGACATTACAAGATACAAGAGGATATGAATTGATTTAAATACGTTTGAAATGCAAACACTGCAGAATAGGTCAGAGAAGATGCTTAAAAATAACAGTATCGAGAAAAACAATCATTAGGCCTAGTTATAAAACTATTTTTTAGGAATCTGATACATTAACTTATTTCAATCGTAGTTAAGTCATCAAAATTCTTTAACAATTAAAGACGCTGTAATATACATATTAAATTTACCCGACTAATAGGCATTTACCTTAAGGATGGCTTATGAACTAATTTAGCCTAACCTTAAAACTCTCATGACATTTGGGATACGAGCTCACGAACTCATAGCTGCCAAGTAGGCATATAGACGCCATGCACAGTCGGGGGACCAGATTGATACCTAACTCATCTTAATAATTTCCGGTTAAATTATTTGTAATTCCATACTGATTTTTTATTTATGCCTACTCAAATAGAGTAATCACACAGAGCCGAAAATATAAATTTACCAACGTACTGAAACTTTAATTATAAACATGTATTGTACATGGTTTTCGAGATCACATGAGGTCTGGACTACATGATTAACTGCTTAAAAAATCAGTTTGTTTCAAACTTTCTTAAGGTAAATCAAACAGACTATATTTTATTCCTAATATATATGTTTTATTTCAACTTTGGGAGGGGGGAAAGTGGTGGTGATACAGCGGCTAGAGTGCGTGCCTCTCACCACGGCGATTAGGGTTTGATTTCCGACCGGATCACTATAGAAGATTCGCATGTGGGAATCGTACCGAAACGATGCAGGTTGGTGGGTTTTCTCAGGGGTCTCCCGTATCCCCACCCTTGCATCCCGGCACTGCTCAATATTTACCTCACTTGATCCTCATTGGCTCACAATACCCGAGACGTTAAGAGCCGCTGAAACCTCTCAACCTAAACTACGGGTTATCTGTTAACATTTATGGTGGCAGTACTGAATTAAGAATGTTCAAAAGTCCTTTTACCTGAGTCAAAGGAATCCAACTTCTTTCGGATCCTTGTCTATCATAGCCTGTCCTGCACGGCTTTTTAGAGGGCTGTTGTGTTGAACTGCAGGACTGTGCTGAGCGGTTGAAGAAATAGTTGTTGATGCTTCTCTTGTATCATAATGGTAAAGGTGAAAATGAAATAATGTTATAAATTTTCTGCTTGATTACTAAAATTTTGCCATGACAGAATGTACTTACACTTAACCACTCGCGACGCTTCCGATAAACAAATATCTCATTCTGTTCTATAGTGCGACTCACAAAGTATCTTGGACGTTTGTTGGCCTACTATGACGCACCTCTGTTCACAACTGATGGGAGGATGGGAAGCTACCTGCAAGGCGGTGACATCACGAAGTCCAGATATACAAGAGAGAAGGGAGCATACGCTACAGCGCAAACATTTACTGGCCTTATACACTATGATAATATTTCCCAGCACCACGAAACATGAATTATATAGAAGAAAACCGGAAAATGATTTACTGTAACCATCTACTTATAGAAAAATCCTTATTTACTTTAAGGAGGTAATTCACAGGCAAGAAATTGTCACAAAAAGTACTCAGCTTTGCAGTGAAGACATTGCATCAGATGAAACACTCCACTTGCATCTTCATATTTCAGAGCCAGTTTGAGCTGATCTTATGTTATTGGGGGAGGGCAAAACCTATACTTTTACCAGGTTGCCCCCTCCCCCCCCCCCCCCCCGGTTCCTACGTGCCTGCCATTCATGTTCTTTCAGTCGCACCCCTAAGTGTCTGCAATCTCTATATCCACCAGAGGCCAGCTGAGATGTAGTGTTCTTACAAATCAGCCAACATCGCTTAACTTCCTCTCCATTTTCCAATTTCTTATTACAATAATGCATTGAAAAATGCCAAATTTGGTGTCTCTAATGCTTCCGAACAAGCAGGGCAAATAAACACAAAATATACTTACCTCTAATGTTGAATTTCTGTGGCTGCGGTGACTTGAAGCATCTTAACAATCAACAATACTACTTATCGCTCCATGTTGGAATAATGGAAGGAATGCAAGTGTGTTTGCAGTGCATAGGATTCACAGCACCCTGCTTAGACAGCAATGGAAGCTCAGCTGACCACGCATCTAGCACACCTGCTAGCTATTAACTTCATATCCTTCCCTTACTATGCACTTTCTTATCACCATAATTACAAGGTCACATAGTCACAGTTCGGGTAAAACATGTACAATAGGGGTCATACGCAAAGTGAAAACTTTTCCATCCACCTTCTCTTCACGTCATTGCAGCAGGGAATCACTGCATGTGTGTGTATATAGTGTTGTGAAGCGAACTACCACGTTCAACTACCCAGTTCCTGCTTCCTTCTTTGTTATCCCAACTTTACCATACATTAGATTCAGTTTTACTATAAAAAGAAAAGCTTCCTCTCTTAGCTTCATGAATTGCCACCATTCAAATTGCTAGACGCTTGTCATTCTGTACAACTGCAAATATGATGTTCATTAGAATAAATGCAAATTTTTATACACTTTAGTTTGTTTGAATATGCATTTCTGCGCCCCTATTTACTCGGCCCCTGTGCGGTGGTACCGGTCGCACCCCCTTAAATCTGCACCTGGTTATAGGATAAACATTTTTATGGGAACATCATTAATGAGTTTTAATGTGCAACACCAACTTGCATCCAAAAACATTAATGCTGCATTCTGTTTATATATGTAGATAATGAAATTACTGTCTTTTCTTCCTGAAGGGCATCTAAAATATGAGGTTCTCTTCCTACATGCCGTGTGAAGCCAAAGTTCTAAAAGTAAACATGCCGTGTGAAGCCAAAGTTCTAAAAGTAAATACGCAACTCAACATTAACGATTTTCTGCTGCAACTCTTGCTGGTTTATTTATACAATAATGCACTACATAACTGTGAATTATAGATTTGTATTTAACACAATTCCTTAATTACAGTAAATATAATAAACTATTCAAGCACACAATTTTGTTCAACAAATTTTTATTAAATCCAGGACAATGTTTTATAACATTGAAAGACCATGAAGTATTAGTTTCATATAACACACCTATATTATGCTGATAACAAAAACACTATATTTGAAATGCAGTCCGCATGTTGATCAAAAAATTTCTTCTGGATTACCTAACAATAAATATTAAAACAATGCAGAGCACTTAATTTAATCCAAAGTTGTCAAAAAAAACTTCATTCACAGCTGCATAATGGACGGGGATCAAACACTGAAAATTAAGCTTTGCACAGCTGAATCACTTTATCTTCCTAGTGGAGTTGAGAAACGTGTTAGGATCTTTTTCAGGCAGTAAGATGTGCACTCGTTTCAGCTTGTCCTTGATGCAAGTGTCTTCTGAAGTTGCAGCACGCCACACCACTTCCAAGTTCTCCTCTGTCTTGCTGCAAAAAAAATGGCTCACTGCATAAACTAATAATGGAGGAAACAACATAAAAAGGACAAAGTGATTGCATGTAGGGCTATAAGTACAATGTGAGAACATCAATCAGTCTTATACTGAAACCACACCTGACTGCACCATCACTACGTAAAATTCACACTGTTCATCTACACTACATTTTGTGTCAGCAGTTGAGAATGGTTCTGAGATTGTCCATGCCCTTGTGGTAAGGGGAAATGAGAGGGATATCTGAGTTGCTGATCGTTTGAGGCTCTGTGGTTGAAATGGCATGCTGAATCTGTTTGTAAACTAGGGATCTGAGGTAGCCTCCGTCAAGGAAGGCTTTGTCTATTAGATCACACTGATTGTTTAAATCTGACCTCATCACCACGATTACTCTCATTTTAGATTTAGTTTTTTTTTTTTTTTTGTTAAATTCAAGTCTGAAATTCCTGATTTAATTAAAAGATGCATTCAAATAGCAGAAAGGGACACCAGAAAAAGAGCGAAAGCTGTGAGATCAGATGATGGGACAGAAATTTCAAATAAAGAAATGGAAGATTACTTTCCATATGTGGGAATTAGGCACCAACTTTCGGCTCCATATTGCCCAGAGCAGAATGGGTGAGCTGAAAGGGAAATAAGAACCTTACTGGAAGCAGCATGAAATATGTCAATTGAATCAGGACTGGACAAGCGTTTCTGGGCTGAGGCAGTGCATACGGCTGTTTACACAATTTACTTGACAGGTACAAGTTCAGTCAAAGGGAAAACTCTATATGAATTGTGGTTTAAGACCATAAAATTATATCTTCTCAAAATTTTCCGATCAAGGGTTTTTGTACATATTTCTGACCAGAAGAGAAAAAAAGTTAGATCCTAAAGGAAAAGAAGGAAGATTAGTAGGTTATGAGATAGATTCCAAATCCTACAGGGTTTGTGTTCTTGACAAGAAGAAAGTAATAACAGAAAGCAACAGCGCAGAATGTAGTTTTTACTTCAGAAAAACCTAAAAACAACTGTAGAGGCAGAGGAGGGCTTACTGCAGAAGAGAAAACATTAGAGATAAGAGTCAGAGGAGGTTGAGAACAGTTCTGATAGAAGTGAGGAGATTGTGGTTGAAGAAACTGGGATGGATACAAAAATATTTGAAGGAACTGCAAATGAAGAAAGAAGACAAGATCAAAGTGGGAATCATATACCAGGAAACATCCTGAAGAGTTCAGAAAATTTTAGTAACCTCAGTGACTCATCAGATGACTTCTATGATTTCCATCCAGAAGAAATCTCATTACAGTATTATGAAAATGAAAATATCCAAGACTATCCACAAAATTTAAAAAATCTAAGATCAAGAGAAAATATAAAGAAGCCATCCAAATACAATGACTCTGAAACATGTCTCATTGTGTCTCAAAAAGAAAATTCAACTTATGAGCAAGTAGCTAAAGGACCAAATTGGGAAGAATAGAAGATTGCAATAAAAGAAGAACTGGATACGATAAAAACAAATGGACATAGGTTGAAGTAAATTTACCAGAAGGAAAGAAAACAATCGACACAAAGTGGGTTTTCTGAAAGAAGCAGAAAGAAAAGAATATCGTATTGAAAGCCCGCCTTGTTGCTCGTGGTTTCCAACACTAAGAATATTGCTAGCTATTGCTGTGAACAGGGACAAGAAGATCCATCAAATGGACATGAAGAATGCCTTTTTGCATGGGGAAATTGAAGAAGAAGTCTACCTAAAGAAACCAGAAGGAATGGTCCAAGATGGAAAGGTTCTTTTACTCAAGAAATCCTTATACGGATTTAAATGATCTCCAAAAAATTGGAACTCAAAATTTAATAATTTTATGCTGAGAGAAGGATGTACAAGATCCAAAGCAGATTATTGCTTATATGTCAAGAACCACGGAGGGAAGTTTATTTATATCTTGGTTTATGTTGACGATATCCTAATCTTTTGCCAAGATTTGCATCTCACTGAAACCTTAAAAGGAAAATTCAAATCTGCCTTTCATATGAAAGATTATAAAGATAAGATCAGTTATTTGGGACTAAATATTGTTCAAGATCTTTCGAAAGGAGAAATTGTAATTGATCAAGTTGGCTACTTGAAATTAATACTCGAAAGATTCGACATGGAAGATTGCAGACCAACGTAAACCCCAATGGACCCAAATTTGAAAAGGATTGATTCTGCTACGTTTGATGAAAGTTTGGGCAACACATGCAGAAGTATCATTGGGTCATTAATGTAAGCGGTTTAAGGAACCAGATCAGATTTGGCATTCTGTCTGAATTTTGCTAGCAGATGCCACAGTTGGCCAAGTAAAGATCTTACTTTTCTCAAAAGAATTTTAAGGTACGTCAAAAGAACCATCAATTACAAGTTAGTTTTCAGCAAGAATTCTGACGCACCTATTGTAGAAGGTTTTGTTGATTCTGACCATGAAGGTGATCCCACAGACAGAAAGTCAACGACAGGTTTCCTGATTAAAGTCCTGGGATGTACCATTTCATGGAATTCATTAAAGCAGAAGTGTCAGTTTGTCTTCTATAGAGGCAGAGTACATCACGTTAAGCAGTGGAGTAAGTGAGGCCTGCTGGATTAAAAATGTACTCGAGGATATCAGTGTGAAGAACAACTGTCCTATAATCATCAACGAAGACAACCAGGCTGCTATTTATGTGGTTGGAAATCCAGCCTCTTATTGGTGAATAAAAGATATAGACACCAGATTTCATTTCGTAAGAGAAAAAGTCGACAGTGGAGTGAATAATCTGAAATATATTAACACTAACGACCAGATTGCTGACAGTTTAACTACGGCAGTATTCAAAGTTTCTCTTGAAAGATTCTGTCGAGATGTAGGACTGAATGTAGGACTGATATAAAAACTTTCTGTTTCTCTATTTCTGGAATCAATATTTTTTCATTGACGGAGGGTGTTAAATAACAATGAAAAATGTCAAATGTGATAGCTCTAATAATTATGTAATGCTTTAAAAAAACAAAAGAAGTTTATTGTTGAAAACAAAAACTTCAAAGGGTAAAAGGCTTACTCTTAAAATATAAAGGCTTACTCTTAAAATAGATTATATTTAAATTAAATTCTTCAAGCTTTTGTTATTTCTATTGCCCTAATTTTATCAGGGAATCATCCACCGGAACTGGCTAGCCACGTCTGAGGTTAACATTTAAAAATTTTGGCACAACATGTAACGAAGGGAAATTTAAAAAGTCCTACCAGTGCAAGTAATATGTCTTTCTCTATAGCATTAAACCAGCAAAACTCCTACTTTTACAGTGTTTTCTTAAATGTTTAGTAATGCAAAGTTTTTGGTAAAGACGCTCGGGTGAGACGGACACACTGAACCCACAGCCACCCTAAGAACCCCGAGTCTCAAATGCGGTGTCTGGGAAACACCGCTGGCGCCCATCAACCAGTAAGTAATTAGTGTCTTCGTTCGTCTTGTGTCTCACCTGACGGTATTAACGGTATAACAGAAAATATCATCTACCAGCTACAGTGCATTCACTGCAATGCAGAGAACATTTGCCTTACTACCAACATTCTCAGAAACGGAATGATTGACCACAGAACAGATACTAAAACAAGCAATAGCTGAGGTAAATGTAAATTTATACGAGAACCCTATTGTAGCACACACAGCATTTCACAATCAGAACATTGACTCCTGTTACACAACCAGAGTGGTGAGGGCCATACCACGATCTAATAATAATGCAGAATTGTGATGCTGGATACTGACCCACCATTTCCACCACATCTAGCCCAACACCTTGCTTAAACCTAAGATAACTCTTCCGCCATATCTCAAATTTCCCAACTCACCCTAGTTCGCCTCCTGGCTGCTATTCACTGTTTGCCACCACCACCCCTCAACAGACGGCTGTCACTTGCTGCCTGAAAACGTTGGCATAGCCAGAAAAACGTTGCAACTGCGCATTCACATGGAAAATGTGTTTGTCTGACTTTCGTGTGTGTGTCTATCCAGGAGTACTGCTCTACGAGTACTTGTGGTTTCTGTCTTTTTTAATGTTAATTAGTAGCCTAGCAGACTATTCTCACTACATCTTGTTGTGGACAAATATTAAGGTCAGGGTGGGCGGGCATGAGGAATGACTAATGATTCTAAAATTTGGTAACTTAAAATATAATTTATATGTTGACGCGTGCCCAAGAGGATGAATAATTGTAACAACAATTACTTGAAAGTGCTGGACGCATCAAACAGTCATCTAAAACCTTTGGGGTTAAAATTTATAGTGACCATCGCCACACAACTTCACAGTTTTATTTTGTGGTACCAGAATCACGAGATTGAGCGCCTTAATTGTGCACTGGCAAGTGGCCAGTGTAAACAGGTTGATGCGTGCAGCTTATACTACTAATAAACTAAGATTATGAATCATCGCTCTTTACGTGAAGTATATCCTTACTTCAACCTACGTAAGAGTTGTCTACCTCAACCACCCACACAAGAGTTGTGCACGCAATATTTTGCACATACATTCTTGCTATCAAGAATCTGCTGGGCAGTCAAGCACGTGGCTACAAGGTTACGCAACCAGCGAGCACGCCCCCCCCCCCCCGTGCTGAATCCCAACAAGCTGTCAGCCACATTGGGCACGGCAAAGCGCCGCCGAAGATAAACAAACCAAGGAACGCTGACAAGCGTGTACCCACCTCCCAACAACAGCTTTATGGCAGAAGGATGTCACACGCCTCCCCCGCACCCCGCTGTGGCAGCCTAGACCTCTCACTATATAAGTCAGTGTGCAGCAGGGCTCCAGCAGTCATTTGTATTCTTCACTTGAGTTCACGCTGAACACTCCTTAGTGCTGGGGCCTCCAGCGAAACCTCTAGTCTTCTGTAGACATCGCGGCTGCCCTCTGCGATGACATCCGTTTTCATCACCATCGAACACGAATATACCTTGCTACTTAAACTTTAACTTCTTTTGTCTCCTACAGACACCCACATTATACAGCTTTAGTTGAGTAGTTAAATATTTTGTTTTCTAGTTCACTTTCCCTCCAGCTTAAAACCAGGTTGCCTACACCTGGCTAACAAAATTTTCCTTAAGTACTCCGTCTGCTCGGTAGGTGATAGCACGAGTCACTATATTTATTGAGTCCTCAATAAATACAGCTTGTTCTGTATCCTAACGCTTTTATTTCTACAGTAACGTCCACTTCGCTCGCTAGGAATAAGTTGCATTGTGCACTGCCGACAAAAACCGGGACTTTTGTAAATCCGAACTAGCTTGACTAAGGTCCTCCCTCTGGAGACCACTAGTCTGGAACAAACCCATTAGGCAACCGCCTGTTGCTTCCTATTACCCCCTGAGCACCCAAGAGCTGGGAGGAAGGAACGGAGGAGCCACGACCACTAGGAATACGTTCCACCAAGTAGAGACTGCAAACCTAGCCTGTATCACTTACCAGAGCACCTAGGTGCTGGGGGCGGTATTAGCCTGGGTGTTGCGGTCTGGCCTTGGCTGAAAACTCACATCCAGTAGTAGTATTGGTGGCCCACATGGCTCAACATCTCTGATCCGCCCGCAGACGTGGGGGATCAGTGGAGACTCTTACCGAGTTTGTGCCACGAATCAGCTACTGGACCTACACTATCATAGGGTATAGTTTCTCGTACAAGGTGCACACCATATCTTGTTCAGCGGCGAACCAAACTCTATGACTCACAAGATAAGACGGCCGAAAGCGTAGGGAACAAAAGATTGCTCATCTAGCTGCCAAGCAGCGGAGTACCATAGCCCCTGCTACGCAGGAAAGATAGGCGAAATGGGACTGTGCCGCCTCACTGAGATTACAGGCGTCTCTACTGTCCACATGGTACGTTATATTCATTTTCCATCGTTCGTCCACATTATACTATCACCCGTTGGTGAGGGGTTTAGTCTACAGGACTGAAGTTAGATACGGTCTGGCTAATCCAAACTTTTGGAGTCAAGAATCAGCGGACTGGAACTTGAAGTACAATGTAATTTAATTCAAGAACTGTAACAACAGTCTCACTCAGCCAGTTAATCCACGTTACCAACCGACCGATGACCTTCAGAGTAAGTCAGGTTTCTAACACCTCCCATCAGCTAACTATAACCGCGCTACTTGGTCTAGCACACCAAATCTCGACGACCATGCCACACAGTCAATAGGCGGGCATGCCTCAAGGTCTTGTGGTCTGTCTCAAGGGAATAAAATCCAAAGCCACTGTCACTGGTCTACGAGTCAGCTGACACTTATTTACACATTTACCTGGAAGATGAGGGCTCTTCTTAGGTAGTGGTGCTGTAGCTGCCGGCTGGAGACTCTTACCCTTTCGAAGAGAGGATGACTCTCGGACGGTGATGGCCTCTGGATCTGTTTGGTACCGCAGGCAACTGTTGAAGGGGGATTGGAGTCGCACAACCAGGGGTTGGCTATTCCAGTAAGAAGCTCCTCACCCCTTAGAAACGGTTCTAGAATGGGATGCAGAGGGCCTTCACGCCTAATTAGTGGTGGAAAGAGTAATGTCTGCAGTGAAGAGCGAAGCTGCTTCAGAGTGAGGGTCCACAAGTGGTCTAGATTTGGGGGCAACAGCTGCCCTTCTCAACCTTCTCTGTCTACCTCCCTTCCGGGTGTAAGGCATGGGAAGTTGAAGGTAATACACGAAAGTAGAGCCGGTACTTGTGATTCCCTAGTGTGTACATCTGGCTACCCAGTCTTGTAATGAGACTGCATCCTGTGTTCCTTTCGTCCGACCCTGCTGGAGAGCGGTGGCTGAATATGAAACACTCCTGTGTTACTGATTAGCCAGGTAGAGGAGTGTGGCAGACCTCAGGTGGCCTCTTAATATGTAGGTATTTAGCTTGTTGCCTTGTTATGTTGCCAACTTTACTTTTGTGGTCTGAACTACGTAGGAAATCTATGATGTTATACACAAAGAACTTATGCTTACAGAGAATAGTTAAGTTTCCATATTTTATTACGTATGTAATAAAACACTGTGGCACTGTGCTACCTCTTACACTAGACTCTGAAACGGAAGGAAATCCTAAGCTATCCAGGTGTAGGTGGTCCTGGGAATTAATCTAATTGGGGAAGTTGTTACTTGGTGTTAGCGAAAATAATATTTAACAACTATTTCCTAACTAACATGGGGTTGTTCTGAGGGAACAAATCAGGGAGGACGACTAATAGAAGATTAGCGCCAATGTTGCAGTTACCATCCGATGGGCAGGGTGATAAGGAAGGCGGATCGACGTCTTCGGAAGCCTCTGAAGGTTCCAGTCTCCCAAAAGCTGTGTGATCTGCGGTGGCTGCAGATGGTGGGTCAGCGATATATTGCATTGGTAGAAAATCCGTAAATTGCGAGCGGTGGGATCTGCTGATGTACCTGTGGTCACTCACTTTGATTGCTACCTCTGACCCTGTACGAAGATGGTGGAGGAGCAGAGACTGAAAATTTCTGGTCAAACCACACCTTTTATACTTATCTCTGCACAGGAGCTCGGGGGCCAGGTGTGTAGAGATTGATGGTCTCGGCCGCAAGGGTTGAAAATTCAAAGCTGCTAATGCAGCGATATAATTCCTTATCTTAGGGTGTCTGCTGGAGTAGGCTGGGTGCTGCCCTCCCTCGCTGCGCTCTGGAACTAGCTTGGCCTGGTTGGAGGGAGCGGCAGCTCAGCAGACAGTACATTCTTGCACAGGCGGCGTTGACATGATGGCTTCTTGGAATTTCGGGTGAACAGTATAAGCTAGGATCACATGTCTGTAGTCTCTTCCGACACTGCGCCATGTGGTACTCAGTACTGTTATTGATGACTTGCCAATAGGGTTGAACTTTGCGCTCAAGATGGGGTGAAGTCTTTTTGTAGGGTGTGCTTCAAAGTTGTGGAATACGCCATGAGCCAATGTAAATAACAAAATTTATAAATTTAAGTACAATGATTATGATAGCTGAGAGCCTAGAGTTGCTAAGTAAGATTATGTACAAGCATCCCGTTAATTTCTTTTAAAAAAGTAAATTTTTTGAAAATAGCAGTTTTAAATGTGAATTTTAAGCTTTTGGTGTTCAATTTACTATGGTGTAACTTTCTGTCCCATATAATAAGTACTGGCTTTTGTTTGCATATTCAAATCTAAAAACAAATAATGACTACATAGCATGAAACAAGTACTGATCAAACAAAAACTAACAGAATCATTTTAACAGAACTTGCAGAGAAAAACTGTAATACTATAAGTGTCAATGACAATAACTCAAAATGGTGCCATGCTGAATTACAGGTAATGAAAGGGTAACAAAATGAGTTGTTATAGGTAACTAATCGTAATTGGATATATGCTATACATTTTATTCATATCCTGTCTTCATTATTCTGACCCTCGAACCCCCTTGAATGCAAGGGATTCACCAAATCTTCAATTCAAACTATCCCATCCCCACTTCTTTTATCAGCAGCAGCATGGATAAATAGAACACCTGCGTCCAGCAAAACATGCAGATCTAGGAATGAAAATATTGTGCGAAATGCTAGAATTTTGTAGGGTGAAGAAAGAGCACTAGCCTTTCTATAAGTTCACAGAATAACACAATTATAATTTCAGTAATGCCCGGTTGCTCCATTGAGGATCAGCAATAATCTAGGTTCAAATACCGGTTTGATCCTGGTTCAGTGCATTTGGCTGTTGCACCATTGCGATCTGGGCGCCGAACTAAGATCAATTTGAACCTCACCTTGAACTGTGCCTTTTGGCAATTCAGGAGAATAATCTCGGATCAAGTACATAAGAGTGCTGTATTTTAAAATGTCAATTATATTGAAAAGCAATTTTGTTTCAAAATGACAAACATTCAAATATTCCATATTTAAGCTCTGTTTGGCACTTAAACATACATTTTATTAGGATTTATAAAGTCAACAGAAAAAAATTAATGTTTGTGTTGAATGTAGTTTATGTGAAGATAAAAGCACTATAAAATATTTTATTTACTATAAATAACTTGGTAATATTTAAACCATTTAAAAATGGATTAGGTTGTTTTTACTGTTGTAGAATGTAAATTGAGAACTTTTGCAAATGCTTAAGAAGCATATTTATTGAATTAAAGATGGTATTAATGTTTCGTAAAGAGAAAAGGAAATTCATGCTTTTCCCTCTGATCAAACAAAACAGAAAAATGGAAAAGTGATTCAGAATCAGAAACTTTCCTACTTTTCCGCACAAGCTAAATCTCACATCAAATTTATTGCTCAAGAAAAAGCAGCTGTAGACGACAGATGTAGTTTGAAAATACGCCAACAGACAGCGCTAAGGACAATAGTATTTTTGGGAATTCAAAACCACATTATACACACTTGAATATTATTCAGTAAAGTTCGTAAAGCATTAATTTTACTTGAAACAAATAAAACATCGTACTATCTAGTTCTATGTACACTACCTTCTTCAATAATATTGGTATTAAAAATAACGATAAAAATGTGTGCAAAGTGTTTCCAAGCAAACAAAATAACTGAAACAGAGTTTTTTCAGTATTCAACTAAATTATGTAGTAAAACATAACATTTATAACATTTAGTCTTAAGAGATATTGTCCTCAAAAATGTATTAATTGTCTCCAAACCTCAAAATAAACAGTTGCATCATGTCACGAAATGAGAGCCAATCACAAACAGTGTTTCATCTCAATCCTAGTTTTGAACCGAGATCAGATGATCTACGAACAGAACTTGGCAGTTCGCGTTGGTGCACCATTCGTACGTTGAACTCGGATCAAACTGAAGATCATCTTTGAACCAAGATCGTATGATCTTGGTTCAGGGCTGTTAATGGTGCAGCCAGGCATCAGTGAACTAGATAATTTACCTCTCATGAGGAAGTATAGATATATTGAAAACGTAAAATTATATGTGGTTTTCTTCTCACCATTTCTCCTGCTGTAGCCGACTGATTATTGCTTCTTTGTGGCGTACCAAATTTCGCAATCGAGCAACTTCATTGTGGTATTCATCCTTCATGTGCTCAACGCTTGATTCCTGTTCTCTAATTCGCTTTTCAATGACATGTAAATCTTGGAATGCAACTTTTTTGACAGTCTGTAAAAAATTTGCATATTGAAATAAATGATTGAATGGTTAAACATACACTAAAATCTCTAAATATGAACTAAAAATTCAATGGAAATATTTTCTACAAGTAAGATCCTTATCATTAATTAGTTTTGTATCACAATTTTCTTGGAAATGAACTAAAAATATTTACTGCGCAACTTACTTCCATTCACTTTTAACACATTGACTGCCACGACAGCTATGATGATAGTATTGCCAGAGGCCAAGTACATTTTTTCTCTCAAACACATTGATAGTATTGGAAAAAATTATTTTATATACATTTAATTTCGTTAGCTTCTTTATAATTGTAAAAATGAACAATAAAATGTGTTGTCAGTCATGCATGTCTGAGATGACACTATTGTGTGATGACTTCATTACACGGCAGTGTCAGGACACATATGACTGACACCATAAAAGGTATGAATTATCTGTTTGATTGTGAAATTCATTTGAAATCATGAATTCTATTCATCACCAGGCACAACTAATAATGTGCATGCTCTCTCAGCTCCGTTGTGGTTGTGTGTAAATCACAAGTTCATGAAGGAGATACTGTCTCTCACATAATTCTCATATTCTGGTAACTACGAGAGGCCATGAGAATTGTGTCAAAAGATTCACCAGAGGCCATGTTCTCACATTACAATGTAAAATCCCATTTGGTGTCATTTAGGAATGCCTGACACAGCCTGTTCTAAAATGGAGTATGTCAGCCGCATCTGTCTGATGTGGCCTTGCAAGAATAGAGTGGTGTCAGTCAGTTATGTCTGATGTGGCAGTCAGTGTTACGGAAGTTGATACAGAACTATTTAACTATCAATATTAACTTTTCCTTATGTAAATTACATGAGACCATTAAATAATTTATATCACTGTTCTGTTCACAAATAACAATTTGAGCACATTTTCCAGTCAAGTTAAAAAATGACTTTAACAATGGAAACTGGATTGTAAAAAGCAGTATGCTGAGTAAATGCACACATTACCCTGCCAACAATTTTTTGTTAGTATTTTTCTTTTTTTACAACATTTTTCCTAGTCTTACCTCACCCCTTCATATTTGCCTTTGTTATACTGTAATTTATGCACAAATTATGTAACATTTTTCCTGACACCATCAGACTGGGACAAGTGGTAAGAAAGGAATTAAAATTATTCTTACTGTAAAAATTAGTTAGACTGGATGTTTCATTGCTATCTCATCAGCAGAAATCTGGTGAGCAACATACAAATGGAGTACTAGCCATATAAACATCTCTAGCTCTTATATACAGATAGAAAATTAGTATAGTGCGACAAAATGAAGTGTAGCCATAGGTGGAGGTGGTAAGAGTGCTGGTCTAGCAAGGTCACTCCGTGAAAGCGTGGGTGTATTAGCAGACAGGCCCTCCCCGTATACTTAGTTCAAAATGCAAGAGACCATCAGTGCCAGCCAGCAGTCGCGTGATTTCCTTACGACGATTTTTTATTTCATTATCTGAAAGAGATTTATATAAGGACCACATTAATGTAAATATTTGCAATCTAATGATTATAGGCTTTCAAAATATAGCACCACATAATCTAAAATTTCGGGGTACAGGCACCCAAGTATTTATGCCCCTAATTAAAATTTGCTAAATAAATTACATGTCATGTGATCTATATCATATACATTACATATTAATTAAGCATCAAGGATATTCCACAATCGGTACTCGGGTACTGGCATCCTGATTCTATTTTAAAAAAAGGTATTTATGTTTTTTGCCAACAAATTTTTATTCGTCCAAGAGAAAATAATATTTTATTGATTACTAGGCAAACACATTAATACCAAATTAAAAATAGATTCACAGTGCCAGTACCCAAATACTTATCCTTTATGACATTGTTGCTATTAATTGTATCATCATAGTCACAGACTTTAGTTTTGCCTTTAAAAATTAACTTGGCACCCTCAGTGAACCCACTTTCATTATCTGCATGTACTATAACACATCGCTGGCTTGGATTTTTTTGTACACTCCTCCTACGTCATCATGCTGTCAACACTGTCCACAGTGTAATTCGGATGAATCCTTTTATCATTGAGGTATACCGTTGACGGATGCCACATTGCTGCGCACACTACAGGTTGACTTCACCCCATCAGCGAGGGTTGAGAGCCTTGGGGAAAGTCTGAAGCAGCATACATGGTTCTAAGTGGCTACAGGATTGATTCACGAGCTGGACGATTACAGACACGGAAAATAATTAACGAGATTAATGATTTCAATTGCACTGCCCGCCCAGAATTTGATGTGTGGTTGCCACCATCTTGACAGAAATTGTTTTACCCGCCGAGCCACGGACCAGCTAACAGCCGATAAGGAAGTTATAAGAGTCAACATAGGATTGCAGCACCCCTGTGCCCAGTGACGTCACAGCAGCAGTACCTCGAGCAGAGGCGTTAAACCTTCCGTCAGCTTCAACCCAGGGTGATAAGTAAGACGTGGCGTCATCTGCTACCCTGAGATAATCTGCCCCCGCGGTGAAAGGTTAGCATCCCCTGCACCCCTGTGATGAAAGCCACGAAGCTAAGTTTTCGACTATGTAAGGAATCTCAAAATAGTTCTTGTCAGAGTTCGTCGGCCCGCCGACCGCAACGGTTGGAGGACTCTCCTGAGTCTGGGCAAGACCTCCTCCTCTCCCAGCCTGAAGAAGGCCAGCCATCCAGCTCCAGCAGCTTGCATAAGGTTCACCAGAGGTAACCTCGACATCCTCACCCTGCACCCTTTACCCAATCGTTTCCTAGCCTCCGCAGTAGCAGGCCGTCGTGACGTCCCCTCTGGACAACCACCCCTTAGAAAAGAACCTTGCTGTAAATTGCAACTTTTTATAGGAGTAGATTATTGTGGATAGTTTTCAGTCCAGGTTTGTCTTCACCTGGGAAAATACGTAAATTAAATTTAAGATTTTAGATTAATCAAGAACTGGGATACCCCAGTGTTTTCATTAGCGGTAATAAAATGCAGGTCAAAATTTTATACTGGTTGAATTCGTTCTTACTTACCCTTTCTCATTTAATACATAAATGTGTTTACAGTTGGGCTTACTAACGTAATTAAATTCCTCACTGCGGACTAAGTGTGAGTGGACCGAACCTCTCAGGCTCACTAGGAGCATCCGGTACGCCCACACTTGTTGTAGTGTCACTCCAACTCTAGCTTGCCATTTCTTCCAGTCAGTGCTTCGGGAGTGTCTGAATAAGATACTTCCAGTACGTCTGAACTCCGGAAGCTAAGGGGAAGAGGGCAATTAGTAACTAAAAATTATTTATAGAGTCTCTTTTGGAAAGAGTATACTTCTCTTAGATTATTAAAGTGGTATATCTTACCTAAGCTTTTTCGAATGACAAAGAAAGGAGGGGGACTAACTTGTAGAAATTGCAGTTGAACACCATGAGGCCTTCAGCAAAAATTATCACAACCTGATATCATCTCACTAGTGGACTCCCCTCGCGACGTTGCACCCCCGTTCCCCATATCTGAAGTCGCGGCTCCAGCACCATGAACCATCTCGCAGTTTACAGCATATGAAAACGAATCAGAACTAGACTCCAAACTAGGTATCTGCTGGCAGTGGCCCAGCTACGAGTACGTGAGCTTCTACAATCCTTCTAAACCCGTACTGGTAACAAAGCTGCCTACACCTACACCGGTTATCGACACTAAGCCATGCGTAACGTGTACAATCCATACGGCAGCAGGGAAGGTGATCAAAATCGCTATACCTCCTAAAACCACCCCGAAATTCCGGATAATTTCCCAGCAACCTAATTTTGTACCCACTCGTAAACCTACGAGGCAAGCTTCTTTCGGGTACGGAACGGAATTCTGAATAAGCACTATCCGCCTGAGTACAGTCCATTTCCATTTCACTACCATATTCGCCGCTGCACACTGCAATTTAGTAAATTATTCCGTTTATTGGGACAGCTGGTGTCCTGTATATTGGCAGCCTTCACGGTGAGTAAGATTGCACTCCCTGGGAGAGACATTCGCAATCAACGTCACCCTGGGGTTTGATTTCCCTCCAAACCACTATAACCCTTCCACTATGCGGTACCCAAGCAACAACCACAACGTGGGCAAACCAAGACCTGCCAGGCAGAAAGGAACCCCGTTAGAAATTAATACGCCACAGAAAGGTTGCAATTAATCTCCCAGAGGGCAATCAGCACTCTCCGTGTCTCATGTCGGACGGAAATACCTTCCCCGCCACAAAGGCATAAGAATGTGAGAGAGAGAGGAGGAGCTAAGAGTGTGTCAACATATATCTTGCCTTATGTGCCATTTTCCCTTATAACTTGCAGGTACTTCGCTTGCAATGTGACTATTTCATTTCTTTCTGTTAAGAACAACCGCTTACTTTTACATTTTTTAAACTTGAACACTATTGCTTTGATTAATTTTTGCAGTTTCCCTACTACCTCTGGAATTAATTAATTTTGCTAACAATGTCCGCAAGTATTTTTGTGCACATAAAACTTTTGCAATTTTCTTCGCACCACTCTAACTTTGAATTAATTGAACTGTATTTTTCTGTCTGCAGTTTTCCTTTTTTTACTAGGAAATTACAGTATTGTTCTGCTGTTAGATGCTTTACTGCCTTCTTAATAAATTATTTAAATAAATTTTTTTGATCTCCTGGTTGCAGCTGAAGCACATTTTCTTGCACAGAATAGGAATTGTCACATTTGTTTTTTGTAAAACTGAATTACACTTATAACAATTTCGTTAGCTTCACTATGCACAGGTCTAATGCTTTTATGTTCCTCAGACAAAACATTAATGACAAAGCTGCTGATCTAACAAAGACAACAAATATGCTTATTGCAAGTGACATTACGACATATAATGGAGGTAATATTTTAACTTGCGGGTATATGCACATGACACGAAACTGGATGGGAAAAACAACTAAACATAAGTTGCAACAACTGTTAACACCACTTTACAACTGACATGTGACTGTACGCACAGGTAGTAAAGTCTCTTGCTGGCTATTGGCTGGAAGGAGACAAGATGAGCCAAGCGGTTGTGTAGGGAGGGGTGGTGTGTGTGAGAGAGAAGGTGAACGTTAGTTCACATTTTTCCCGGAGCTTCACCAAGTTTTTATGCTGTACTTACAGTAGCAGTGATGATAGCTAGCAGCTCTCTTCTAATTCATATTAATGATCAATCTTGGGTAAGCTCCTTTGCAAATATTATATAAGTTAAATTACTCAAAAATTAAAGTAACTTTGCTGTTGGTCAAATAGGTAATGGACACTAACAGAAAAGTAACTCCGTGAATTCTACTGTTCAGTCTTTCAAACTTTTGAAACACACCTAAATAAGTTATCATAGTTTTGAAAATAGTAACTTATTATTATTTTTTAAGTGTCATATCAAGTTTCTTAAACTACATAAAATGTAACACAACAAAACTTGGGTAATCTTGTGACAAAATAAAATAGCGAGTACAAGTACTATTAGCTAATGAATCAAGTGCATACATACTTTGATCTTGGAGCGAAGTGTATTCATTCGGCTATTGATGGAGTTATTGTAGCGAGTGATGTTCTTTGTTTCTTGTTGTTTGGCATGTAGCTGACTGAGCAGATGCTCCTGCTCTGCTACTAGCTCCTCCGCAAATAACATAGCTTTCTGAAGCTGGCGTTTTGTGGAATCTCTGGAAACCTGTGCCGACACCATTCGCCTCTGCAGATCTTCACATTGCTGCTGATTCTTCCTACAACAATAATGAAGAAACATTGACAAAGTGTTCTGTTTCTACTCTTTGTCTTAAGTATAAACTGCTGTGCCTCTATAAGATTTGTACTGCCAGCACAATCTCAAAACTGGTACATTAAATATCTGACCTAATAAACTGAAGCAAAAGTAAGAAATATAATGAAAATCAAAACTTCCCTTTAATCTCTAAACCCGAACGTAAAACGTAAACCTTTAGGTCTCTGGGCTATTTCAAAACCAATTTAAAGACTTTTTTGTCATTTGCCTCTTAATACAGCAATCCCTGATTTTATGATTACAGATGTCATATGGGTAACAATTTTACAAGGTCATTCTGAGGTACCATTCTAGAATATAAAACATTAATGAAAAATTAAAAAAATCAAAAATCTTTAAAAAAAATACAGGATTTGTAATGTAGTAGTCCTTAATGGTACATTACAATCTTAAAAACTAAAAACTTTAGTAAAATTGGTTAAAGATTATGGCCGAGGCATTTCAGAGTGAGCGTTATCTTCATGCCAAGTATGCGTTAACGCGTGTCGGAGTTCTCAGTTCTTTTCGAATTAAGGGGTGACTACGCTGATTGCCCTCTTTATCCCGGCTTAGGAGAGAATAATCAAACCCCAGGGTGAGGCACATGGAAATAAGCTCCCTTCCGGGGAGTTTTACTACCCTCACAACCAGGGTTGTCAATAGATGGGACACCAGTGTCCCCAAAGGGGGTGAATGAATTAGCTAGTGATTAATTGAGGGTGATTGTGGGGATGATTGATCTGACTGGGGTGATGGGATTTATCCGTAGTGGCTTCGTCGGCCGGTGTGCTGGGGCAAAATTGGCCAGGGTTTTGCCACGTGGTTTAGGGGCGACCTTCGGAGGGAGTCAAAGCCTAGTAAATTTCCCGGAGGCTAATCTTATTGTATTCATTAAGCAGGGCTTCCGCTGTTGGGTGTTGAACCCGAATCCATCTGCCCGAAACTAATTGTACAATGCTCGAAGGAGCTGGGGTAACTTGAACAGGGGCTGCCAGGGTTTGCGGTATATCAACGGATACTACAGTCTCGGTGGGTTCCGGAGATATGTCTTCCTGCCCAATGTCTTCAGGTGGGCACCAACCTAACAAATGATCAAGGGGGCCCTCTTCTGTCGCGGGTACTACTATATCTTAGCAAACAGGTAATTTTGCTGGCTCAATAGGGTTTGAAATGACTAGCAGATTATTCATTTGGGGGGGTGATTGATTTAAGGTGTCTCTCTCACGTCGCCTCTGGCAGCTCCCAAATCTACCGTAGATATTAGGCATTGAACTCAATAACTGATAAGGAAACTTAATCTACAATCACTGTAGGCGACACACAAGAAGTACGAGTTACGTAAGATTTGTTACGTGAAACAAAAGCAATAATGTTAAGGATGTCACCCAATTAAATTAATATAAACAAAAAAAAAATTAAATACCAAACCCAATACTAGATTCTCGACAGGCGAAGGCAAGCATGGAATAAAAAGGAATAGCAAAAATAATATAAGTATACAATTCACAGCGTGTGAAGTAGTTAAGGGGAAGTCTCCATGGAGACGTTAATCGTGTACTGACCTGCTACCGCGGGAGTCAAAGGAAGATGACTTAAAGTGAGGGTAGTGGGTACAGGTGGCAGGATTTTACTGTCTGGTGAGTAGTAACTTGTGTGAACGAGCCTTACCCAAGCTGCAGGAGCTGGAGTGCTGGCGGCCTTCCCAAGCTGCCAGCTGGAGTGAATGGAGTTAGTATCTTAGCGCAGGCTCTGGAGAGGGTGGAGAGTCTTCTCAGACTGGCTTGGACTTACGATCCTATTCGGCCGGCGAGCCGGGCGCCTCTCGCTGGACATCTATTTATACTTAATTTCTGCTGATCAGCAGTTCTACGGGATGCGGGGGGTAGCGTAGCCTTCCAATGCTGGGGTTGGTTTATCATAGCGCTGGAGCATCGAACATTTCTTATGTCCTCGCTTGGAGGCAATGACGAATAAAAACACCTTGGTCTGAGGCTGGCTGGCCGTGACGTCACACGGCCACAGGGGTGCTGACATCTCGGGGGGGTTGATTGGAACTTCTTCTTCGCTAACATGAAGGGTTGTGGATATTCAAAATTAAATATTCTTTTCGTCTACGTGGCACTTGCATGTAGGGAACCGGGTGGGCGGTGTTTATTGTAGTTATGTAACTGCATTACACTTATGTATTTGGCTATCCAGACTAGTGGAATCTTCGTGCTCGATATGTTTGTCTCGTTCGCCACTGTTATGACTTATCCTGCGTGAAGGGTCGTGCGCAGAGAGCGCAGCTGTGCTGCGCAGTATGCTGGCATGCGTCAGCGTATATAGTGGAGGGGTATGCTTAAGTAGCTTAGGCATGATAAGCTGTAGTATAAGAGGGAGTTCCTGAGGAAGCCATGTTCGTTGCTAGGCAATTTCCTACCTCGCCTGTCATGTACTGTAAGAGAATTAAAAAAATCTATCACAAAAATAAATAAAGTATGATTTGTGAGGCACAGGTAAATAAATATTGTCATGAAAATTTTCGTCTTTACAACTTTACACAATAATTCAGAGTCACATTATCTAATTTTCCCACAAGATTCCCCTTGTGCCTGCTACAAGTTACCCTACACTCGAGTTTGTCAGATTTCTGACCGCCTAACCTCGGCCCAACTTCTACGTGTAGCCAGCCGCCCTACCTGGGAGAGCTGCAGCTACCGGAGTATGCCGGGAGACCTCATGAAGATCCAATTGCCTTCACAACTGAATGTGAGAAAGAATTCCGACTCCTCGACATACAAGAGAAGCAGTGGGTCAACCGATCCCAAGCTAAACTTAAGGGTAAAGCCCTTGACTGATGGAACACGAATATGGAATTCGTATTCGACTGGAAGCACCTGCCTAGCGCAATGCTTTACTGACAAAGAAGTCCTAGCCAGCTTGACAACCAATTTCTATAGCTATACCTAGAAGTCAGGAGAAGAGGTAGAGTAGAGATCTTTGCCTGGAGGAAAGCGCAAATGTAACACCGTATCTTCCCCAACGGGGATATATCAGGCTGCCTCAGACAAATAACTTGCCTATTGTTGCCATGCCTAAGGAACTTCATTATAGCTCCAAGAACCACCACCACGGAGGAACTCGTTACCTGGGCACGTGAAATGGAGCGGAATTTCCAGGAGCAAGCAGAGATTGATGCAGACAGCAAGAAGGGGAGAAAGGAAAACAGAAAGTGAGCAGCAACATGCCCTCCTCCACTCCACTGGCAGGCTAATTCATTGACAATTCGCTGCTTCGTTTTTCCACTATGCACAACGAAAGGGAGCAGGGAGAAGGGACGCTAACAAGGTGGCGCCCCACCCCTCCCCACTTTGCATCACCGCTGTCCAAGTGCTGGTACTGTCCTGCATACTGCTACATTTGGGACTGTCCACAGCAGCCCGCGCAGACACACGAGCAAGCGGAAAAAGGGGGCGCAAACCATGAGCCGCTGCCCGCTCAAGCGGGGCCTTATCAAGAACACACCATCAAGGCACGAATGGCAGAAGGACAGAACAAGAGTCACACCAGACACGCAACTTCAGATGTTCTCTACCCTGTCGAGGTATCAGGTAGGTCAACTATGCCTCACTTGCTTTCACTTAGTACCACAACCTACCCCCTTACAGGTAATAGAGGAATGCCTTGTCAAAAATTTTACCCGTATTTCCACCAAACAAAATCCATACCTTAATATTACAAAATGTGTCTAATGCTACAATTGTATTAGCAGAACAATCCATCACACCGGTACCGTAATAGGATTTCCAAAAGATTTACCACGCGCTTAATTTCAGTTATAATGGTTATTTATTGTTATCTTTACTGTTGCCTTGGTTACACGGTTAATTATTGCAGAAGAAAATTTTTAATAAAATTTCCACTAAAAGCATGGCCATTCAATACTATCATTTTACTCAATACCAGTGAGCCATCACAATACGTATGCATTTCCTCAAATATGCCAATCCACTAAAATTTGCTGGGTTCGAATATCTCAGTTTGAAAGCAAGCAGCAGAACTTCGCAAACTCTCCATACCAGTTTCTCCACCCTATCAGCCCGCTACATTTGAACCACCTACTAGAATTGCTGAGGGACTTCACCCCGCAGTTCAGACCTACCTCAGTGGCCAGGACACCGCGCTGGGTTTCAACAACCTTTGGTTTTGGGGGACGCCACGAAAACCACACACATCGACAACTGAAGCTTGCACAACTAGCACATACACTTCAGTGGCAGCCCCTAGCGTGCAACCAGTCGACCCTCAGCTGGCACAGCTGCAACCGCCGGCCGTACGTCACTCAGGTATATCAGAACGAGTGGTCCCGCCAAAATGGATAATAGTGTTCACAGAGCCTGGCTATGTTCAATGCTGGGAAAGCAACTAGACCAGTACTGTACACTGGCCGAGCTCCCGTTCCGCACAGAAAATAGACACACCTGCCGTCAGGGTGCATCTAGTCTAGCGCCCACTAAAGTCACTTTTGCAACGTGATGTGACATCTGTCGAAGTGCGTCAAACATCAATGTTGTGAAAATTTAATGTTAATTATTTTACACTTTAGGTAGAATGTTCTGTTTCACAAAATTATGTTGCAAAATGTTATTTATGTTACAACATGTTAATTTTTCAACAAGAAACAACATGGTCTGATTACACTGAAAATTAATCCTGTGTGAAAATGGCAGTAGTATGTTGAATTGATTTTAACATCCTAAATAATGTTTAATTAATAAACAATTTTTAAAGTACATATTGTCAATTGTATACTTTTATTACATGCAAAGTGTTTTGGTTTCATTTTATCAGTGATTAATTTTTAGATTGCTTCATGCTGCAAACAATGCTGCACTCAAGAAGTTGTATAAATTTATGATGAAATACGTAAATACATGCTAAAACAGTGACGAAAGAAATATGTATGTAATCCATACTGTGGCTCAATTTCAAAAAATTATTTTTGTGTGACAATTATTATTAGAAAATGTATGTAATTTGTGATTGAAAATTCATTTACTTGTGAGTTGTAATGTTACAGAAATCAAATGAGCTATCAGTCGATGTGTATGGGTATTTGTGGGTTCTGAAATGTGAACACTAGCATTGTTTCATGGTCTAGCATCAGTATCTTTAACTGCAATTACACGTTTAAATGTATAAAAATTTATTTTTAATCTGAGAATTTTTTTATTCTGGCTAATAATATATCTGGCAAGAGTTAAAATACCTACGGAACTGAAATAGCATCATCTCTACAATACACACCACAAAGTGCATGTATTTACTATTTTTTTAAAACACTGTCAAGACAAGGATAAAGATCATGATTGCACATTGAAACTGTAGTTTTATTTGGCACATGCCTGCCTTTTGAAGTGAAAAATGTTACTCTACATATTTTGTGTGATTTTCAAGATAGAGAAGAATAAATAAGTTCATAAAGATTTTCTTTACCATCTTCAATAATTAATAACTCAGAATTTCTTGTAAGATTACACTTGCACTGGCCATGATTGCTTGGGCTTGATACTGTGACGAGTGAGTCGTCACTTAAGAAATAAATGGTATGCAGCAGTCTGTAATTTTGAATTGGGCGCTAATTTACGAGTGGTTACTATGTTATTAAATTCATGGTTAGGCCGGCCGGCCATTATTTTAATTTGTCAAGCATTATAGTTATATTTAGTATTTCAATTTTAGCATTGTGTAATATTTTAGAGTTTAGTTAGTAATTTTATAGTGTGTTACATGGTTACTGAGTGCTTTAGAAAGCCAGTTGAGCGTGTGCATCGCCAGCGCTGCCACTTGTGGTAGCGGCCGTGCGGGGCGGCAAGAGTCTAGACGGGGTAACATGCGAAGCTGTAGCACACCCAGCTCTGGTATGGCGTTGCCTAGTGAGCCACAGTATGAGCTTGGGATTTGAAATACAGCTTTCGTTCACCATTGTACGCAACGTGGTTATTGATGAACCTCCTAAAAGTTGTGGAAATAATTGTGGAGATAAGTCTGTCTGCTTGTTCTAAATGCTCACGTCTTGTGTGTTGAGCTTGGTTGGAAAATGTTGCCGAACTCCTGTGGAGTCATATTTTTCTGCTATGGGTCACCGCCACGAAATTTGCCTGGGAGCTGCCTGCGCAATCAGCGGCGAGTTTCGACTTCGGGTTTCTGGATGGCGGCTTGAAGTTCGTAAATGTTAACGAACTGCGAACGTCTGTGGGGCAGAGCGCTATGTCTGCAAAATTCTCTGCGTCCTTCAAATTTGAAGGTACTGTCCAGCTGTTCTATTATGTGGGGGCAAATAGCATTCAATGCCCGTTACTAGTCAGTTTATGGATTTTGGATAATGTTGGGAATACTGCTGTTCAGCTGGCCAAAATAAGTGACAGTAAGAATCTTTGTGTAAGAAAAGCTGTTCATAGAAATTTTAATAAACAAATAATTTTCACATAATTTTTCTTTAATTAAATGAAATTCCTGGTCACAGGTGTAAGGGGAAGGGAAATAAATTTATTGTGATTGCGAAACACCATACGAGTGAGCCGTTTTGACCCTCCCGTCGCCTCATGCTAGGATGTTTCAATACTTTCAGATTACTTCGCAAAAAGGGTGTCATATGCCCTTACAGGATACCAGTTTGTTCTCTGGACATATATTTATTAAAATAAACTAGTATTTCAATTACACATAATTTGATTTTCCACAAAAACCATGGAAAATTAACTTCATATTTAGTAAAATATAAGCACTGCTCAATGTTTAAATATTTTTGCAACAAGGAAAATTTGACGTATATGCCTCTGCGGTAAAATTTTATTCAATAAAATGACTGCCTATGGAGTTAAATTTATATTTCATTCAAAAATCATCTTCATTTAATGTAAGAAACAATCAAACATGGGCTCATTAGAAAAAAAAAAAACACTTTAAAAAACATGTTTATATTATTTAGAGAGAAAAATTTGTCAGTTTCTATTTTAAGAAGTCATTCTCTGATACCATGGTACTATGTGAAATCAAGGGTCTACTTATCCTTACAGATGATCAGTATACTGCATTTTATATCATTCTCCAATCAAGCATAATGTGAATATACTAAATTAACTACAACATACAGCATTTAATAAACACGTAAATTTTATGTACTTCAACAATCTTTCCAAGTTAGGAACATGAAGATGTTCTTGTTTTCTTTCTGCTCTTTCTGCAGCATGCTGTGCCTGAAGCTCTGCATAATCATTCTGTACTGTTGTCAACTGATTACACAATCTGCTACATTCTGACTCGTATTTCACCTTTAACTCATCCAGCAACCTGAACACAGAACACAAATAGCAATAATTTTTACAACATATTTAATAAACTATCACAAAAAAATGAGTACATAGATAGGTTCATGGAAAGTACTTACCAAAAGCTATAAATAAATATGCAAATAAATAAAATATGTACAACGGATAACCTAAGCAAATAGTATCAGAATGCTAGTTATAGTAATTCTCATAACATAAAAAGCATATGCAGATGCCGTGGAGGAGGAGGGGTAAGAATGAAAAGTGTCACCCCCGTGCACCACTGACAATCAGGATGTATGCAGTGTGTGTATATATTGAATTGCAGATCCTGCAATACATAAATTGTTCCTCAGCGATTAACTGCCTAACTCTTGAAAAAGCACCCTAAATATCTGCTGCTGACACCACTAGCCAACCGTCCATTAAGAATGAACAGTGCTTAGCTGTACAGACAGTTATTCCTTGAAGGTGTTGGGAGGCCACGCTCGACATGCCACCCACCTCTTCATGACTAGACCTGCGATTCACGTGGAAAAAGTCTATTAGCAGGTAGCCAGATTAGGCAGCATTATTATTGACGTAGCTAAAACAAACTGGTTTTCATGAACCAGACCCAACAAGGGTTTTATTGATCTTGTCATTAGAGACACAGATGAGTAATTTACCCATAGTAAGGCACTAATAATTATGAATAAACACTGGAGCAATTTATTTTGGAGTTTTCCACTATAGTCCACTCATGGTTTCTTAGGCCAATGAAACAAACCTTTGAAAAATCACCCTAGGCGTAATACGTCAACCTGTTTTTTCAATAACTTGTATTCCACTAATACATAACACTGATTAACTTTACAGTACTGTATTCTTGAATAAACGAAACTTTAACGTAATATTTTCTATAACTTGTAATATTTATTTCGTATTAAATACGAATTGAAAACAGTAAGAGCAGATTTCACAGTTAAAATATTGGTTTAACCAACCTTTTTAGTATGCTATTTGTAAATTACACCTTGCCTATTGAAATGTTTAAATATTTAAGTAGCCCTGATGGAAACATATTTCACCGTTACAGTTTAAAATATCAGCTTTAGTGACATGGTGTTTTTTTTCGACCCAGCAAGAAACCATCTGCGGAGCGGAGCTTGCCACCTTCTCTGTCTCTCTCGGGAAGTTTTGGGTAGAAGCAGCAAATTATACATGTTTTCATTTTAGTGTATTTCTTACTTATTACAAAAAATAACAATTTTTGAATTTGTGATTTATAACTGAAAAAGGGATTTTAATGTTTTAATACTTATTTTAATATATTTAGATTTAATGGCGGGAGGGTTGGAAATCTAACGTTGGCAGATGTGGCGAGTGGCTACATGTCATGGCGTTTTGTTGCTGTATACGCAACGAAGCACTAATTTCTCTTGCTACGAAAAATACTTCAAATTACCACAAGTGGTAAGTCACAATGTTGTAATAAATCAGTGTTTCCACGGCAGGAATAAATATACAGTTACACGTGTCATTAACCAATTGAGTGAAAGGGCGTGGCTGCTTAGTGGTCGTTAACGCTGGCACGGTGTGTGTGATTACAAATATTGGACGTGCAAAATTTATATGTTTTACCACTAAACTATTTTTATGACAAAGTTAACTATACGTCTGTTTATTTATCGCAACTATATAACTTTTCCCTAGGTGTTTGAAACACAATTGTTTAACGTGCATACGTTTTTCTGATCTGAATGTTTGCACACAATCCCAAGAAATTACTACATCCAGCCAGAAATTTTAAATAAATAATTAAATAAACCTAGTAAAAACTAAATACCTATGCGAAAAAATATGACTGGAATAAAAAATACGGTAGGTATATTTGTGTGCATGTTCACCACTATCTTTTAAGTATGTTGCTGCTACGTACAAAAAAATTACAGACACGAGTTGCATGTTTGAATTTACTGTCTTTTTCATTGGACTGATTGCTCCTTTGTTTTAATATTTATTCCAATTAAGGCTGTCCTTTAAAAGAAATAACCCAACACACATCAATAATAAGAGGGTAAATAATATTGTTCTTTCCCCCACAGTTATAACAGAATTCTTAGAACAGCTGTAAACAATAAACAATGCATTTGATATAATAGGTCACAAGGTAGTGTTTATGTTGACGCGTGCTCGGCTATTGACTGTGTGGCACGATCGTCAAGATTTATTGCGCTAGACCAAGTGCACGGTTATAGGTAGCTGACAGGAGGTGTTGGAAACCTGACTTACTTGGAAGGTCTTTGGTCAGGTAGTAACATAGTTAACTGGCTGTGGAGCAACTGTTTCTACAGTCCTTGATTTAGATTATCTTGTACTTCAAGTTCCAAGCCGCTGAATATTGGCTCCAGAAGTTACGACGATTGGCTAGTTTGTACCTAGCTTCAGTCTGGTAGACTAGATCCCTCAACCCCAGGTGATAGTCAGGACTGGTTCAGATAAGCATTGGAAAATGAATATAGCGTACCACGAGAACAGCAGAGACTGCCCGTAATTTCAGCGAGACGGTGCAGTCCTGTTCCGGCTGTCTTTCCTGCATAGGAGGGGCTAAGCTACTCCGCTGCTGGACAGTTAGATGAGCAATATTTTGTTCCCTACGCCTTCGGCCGTGCCTTATAGTGTAAGTTTAGTTCGCCGCCGAACAAGAGGCATTGTGCACTTTGGACGAGAAACTATTTCCCCTATAATAGTGTAGGTCCAGTAGCTGATTCGTAGCACAAGATTGGTAAGAGTCTCCACTGATCCGCCATGTCCGCTGGCTGATCAGAGACATTGAACCATGTGGGCCACCAATACTTCTACAGGATGTGAGTTTCCAAGCAAGGCCAGGCCACAACTTCCAGGCCAATACTGCCCCCAAGCACCTTGGTGCTCTGGTAGGTGATACAACCTACGCTTGCTGTCTAACCTTGTTGGAAGGTATTCCTAGTGGTCATGGCTCCTCTGTTCCTGCCCTCCAGCACCTGGGTGCTTGGGGTGATAGAAAGTAACAGGCGGCCGTCTAATGGGTGTGTACCAGACTGGAGGTCCCCAGAAGGGGACTTATTCCAAGCAAACGAAGTAGACGTTACTCTAGAAATAAAAGCGTTAGGATAGAGAACAAGCGGTACTTATTGAGGGCTTAATAAATATAGTGACTCGTACTATCTCCTACCAAGCAGGAGTACTGAAGGAAAACTACGTTAGTCAGGTGTAGGCGACCTGGTTCTAGGCTGTCGGGAAAGTGAACTAGAAAACCGAATATTTTACTACTCAAATAAAGCTGTATAATGTGGGTCTCTGTAGGAGACAAAGATGTTACGTGGAAAGGTATATTCATGTTCAATGGGTGATGAAGACTGTTATCATCGCAGAGGGTAGCCGCAATGGCTACTGAAGACTCGAGGTTTTGCTGGAGGCTCCAGCACAAAGGAGTACTCGGGGTTTCTCAAGAGAAGAATTACGAATGACTGCTGGAGCCTCGCTGTGCATGGACATATATAGTGAGAAGTCTAAGCTGCCACAGCAAAGTGAGGGACGGCGCGTGACGTCCTTCTGCTGTGAGGCTGGCGTGGGAGGTGGGAAGCCTCTCGCCAGCGTTTTCGGTTCGTGGATCTTCGGCGGCGCTCTGTCGCACCCGAAGTGGCTGAAGCTTGTAGGCAGTCAGTGCGTGAGGAGGGAGGAGACGGCGTGCTCGCTGGTTGCGTAACCATGTAGCCACGTGTTCGGCCGTTCGGTGGATTTAAACGGCACCCAACACTATGTATTGGTTTGCAGAACAACTCTCACATGGGTGGTTGAAGTAAGGGTATACTTAACGTCACGAGCTATGAGTCGTAATCATAGTATATTACTAGTATAAGTGGCATGCGTCAATTCGCCCCCCCTCCGTTGTGATGAAGACTCATCGTGAAAAGGAGTTGGAGTAAGCCATAGGCCCCCTATCTGGAAGGTCTCTAGAAGGTCTAGCTAGGAGAAGCGAAGAAAGTTGAAGAAAAATTCATTTTTCAACATCAGGTAGGTGGGACTCTTAGTGTTGGGTGCTTGACCGCTGTAGCGGCGCTCGTGCTGTGCTCTCGAGCCGGTTGGCGAAGGTGTGATGCGTGGGATGAAGTGACATTAGCTCTGTCTCTCTCATGGCGAGTGGAGTTCCTCTCTCTGCCCCTCGCCCAGACGATGCGGCGCTCGCTGATGCTGCGAATGTGTATTCCCCTCCTGTTGCAAAGATTGTGTCACGAGTGCTGGGGTTTATCGGGTGACCCACCCACCTACTTTATTTTTGCATGCTGTTGACAAACACTCTGCATGGCGCTGTGGATATTTACAAGAGAATATACAACATGAACTTGAAATAAAAAGCACTGAAAAATGACGGCATGCGAAAAACGAAGGGGAATATAAAAAGTATATTCAAGCCTTACTCGCAGAAGGTGGGGAGACGCCACTAACTATCCTGGAGCTTGCTGTGGTGGTAAAAAAGAAAAGGAAAATCTTTCAGGGAACCTTGGGTCGTACAGCAAGTTAAACAGTTATGTGTGACAGGGATAAAGTTCGGCAACCGCAGGTCCTTAACACCTGGATTGACCTGCTAAACGAACAGTGCGAGTACACTTTAAATTTATGCATGAGATGCAGACAATTGGCGCAAGTTGGTCACTTTAAATTTACATACATAACACAGAGATATTTTTGAAGCTAAAAATAGCTTGCACCTGGTTTCACCACAGTGAGTTCATGGGAGCTTTGAGGCTCAGAGTTCTTTGGTTTGATACTGAGTTGGTGCACAAGATATTGCAAACAAAACACATACACTAGAAAAATATAAGCATACAAATGCATAACATAAATAATCCCTCCTACAAAACGGCATTCTTCTTGTAGATTATCTACACATATACGTTGTAAAAACTCATTGGTATATTTAAGAGTGTACCTACACATCAATTTCTTTATACAAAAATCTAATTGCTACTTTACCTTTCGGTTGTCCATTTAATTTCTAACGTGTTCACTGCGAATATTTGTAGAATGTTCAAAGGTAAGTACACAATAAATACAAAAGTCAATAGAGCGGAAAAAACATTCCTACAAAACTGCATTCTTCTTGTAGGCGATCTTCACAAGTACATTGTAAAAATTCAAGGTAATATTTAAAAGTGTACCTACACATCAAATTCAATATACAAAAATCTAAAATTACGAATTCCTTTGCAGGAGTCTGCTTATCACAGGCTAAGTCTAACATGTATTTCGTCGAAGTCTCTATCCTAAACTATCACTGGCACTGTGGTGAGCGTCTCTACGTGATACACTATTGGTAGTTATTACCGGCACTGTGGTAAGCATCTCTAAGTAATACTACCTTTTATGTGGGCTGCCTGCCACTTAACTTACGGAACTTTGTCGTCGGTGAGGTGTGAACCATCTGTTTTCACTGGCTTTAACTACATAGAGAGTAATAACTGCTGTATTTACAAGTTAAGTTTGCACATAGTCGAGTGTCTAAATAACTGTCTGTTGCATTTACCTCATCGGTTCCTACACTTCCCCCACTGGGTAGGCACATTTACTGGATCCACAATATTTTATCTAGTCTAAATATGAGTGTCTCTGCCTAACTCATTGTCTTTGACTGGTCGGCTAGATTAAATGTCACTGTTTGATACAGATCTATAACAAGTCCTGTAATGTTTATCGCAGTGGTTTATAACTACATGTGCGATTAACTTCGTCGAATTCTGCACTTACTTGTATTCGCCGGGCTTTGGTTTAGCTGGCCTGCCCCTAGGACGTAGTTTAGCATGCAGGGGGTACGGCCACGTGTACCTTGACATAGGTTGCCACGGTGATTCCCGGTACCTGGCAGGCATTCGTGTTCAGTCTACCTTGGTGGCACGAGGTGGCATCAGGCGTCATGGTTCAGCACAAGGTGTCGTGGCGTCTGCCTCTGCCGGAACTGTAGGGAGGACACAGCTACAAGGGACGTTGAGGCAGTGCGGGGGAGTGACTCATAAGGGTCTGTCCCCCCGCATGTATGGGTCCCTACCCGTAGGGCAGGACGTTTCTCTGCTGGTGCAGGGCAAGGGAGTTGCGGCAGGAGACCGCTCTCCATTTTGCCTGCAGATGCATCCCGTCCTGGGGCCGGGTCGTTGGAGGCACAGATGGTCTCGATGTCCAGGTCCCGCAATGAAGCAGTGGTAGGGAGAGAACTCTCGACCTCCACTGCGGGCATTGCTCCAGTTGAGGGGTAGTGGGAGGCATCGACTGTCTCAGTGCCTGCTGTGGCAGCGCAAGGGAGCTGCGGATCAACCTCGGCTACGGGTGGTGCGTTTCGCTATAGGGCCGGGTAGTTGAAGACGTCGATGGTCTCGACGTCTAGGTCCTGTGGCAAGACAGTGCGAGGGAGAGAGGTCTCGACCTCCACTACGGGAGTTGCACCAGGTGTCGGGTAGTTGGAGGCATCGACAGTCCCGACGCTCTGATCATCTACGACTAGTTGAGCGGGAGGTAGAATGGGCATCTCGTCCTCAACCACGCCTACGGCCGAAGGTTCCTGCGTAGCAGGAGGTTGTGACGGACCACTGCCGTGGGCTATGCTCGATGTCTGCTGCAACTCATCGTTGGCAGGAACAGTGGTCGGCTTCATGGAAGCTGGCACGACCTTGACCCTTGTTCCGGACGTTTCTTGCGGTTGAGGTGTTTGTACAAGCTCCATGGCATGTTCGCCTTCTGGTAGTCTAGTGGCATAGGCCTCCTTACTCATCGTGGATGTCATTGGGTAGTATAGTGGCGGCCTCTGCACTCTCGTCTGGAGTGTTATTCCGGTGGTCTAGTGGCGGGTAGTACTTCATCGTCGGAACCAGAGATCGACCTCGTGGAAGTTGGAACGGCCTTGACTTCCAACTTCGGAGTTGTACTAGGTGGAGGAATAGGCTCTTGGTCGATTTCTACCCCTCTTATCGATGGTGCTTCCGACTGCTCGCTGATGCAGCTCGATCAGCGGGGTGTGTGATGGAGTTCTCGGTCACATGGACTCCGCCATGACAATTCTGAGCAGCTAGGGATTGCCTTATCACGTATGGCTGCAATTTTCTCAGCAAAGCTGCGTGGCGTCGAGTGCATTGATCTACCAGAGAATGCTCCTTGGCGTTGCTCTACATCCAGCTTCCATGGCGCGATGTAGCTAGGTGCCCTGTCTATGACGATAGACGTCGGCTGAGGCCTCGTTGAGGGTCCTGGCTCGATATCAGGAACTACCCTTCTGTGTGAAGGTTCGTCATCTTCGGATTGACTAGGTGTTTCTCCTGCGGCGTCATTGTCCCCAAGCACAGGCATTGTCATTGTCCCCAGGAGTACGCTAGGACTTGTGTCGACCGCTTCGTTGGTTCTACGATGTAGGGCAAGCAGAATTGTTGGGATGTGCTTGTCTCAGTGACGGTGGTCGTTTCCCACACTGATACGAAGGCACTTCTTGATCTCTTGGTTCTCTCGTTCAGTGGCATTGGCCTCGGGATAGTATGGCGAAGTCCTTCTCGTCCATGTACATGCAGCGTTGCCCATAGTCTATGATGCACTGTTGTTGCCGTAGCCACGAGCAACCTAGTATAACCATTTCAGAAATGGTAGGAGATACTATGAATTCGGTTGACGCCCACAGGCGATGCAGATTTACCGTTAGGGTATTTCGGCCGTCAACCTGTAGTCACATCGTGCTGGGCCATTCACACTATTTTCTTTTGGGTGTGGATATCTGCTAGTTGTTCGGTCGTCAGGAGGTTTCTTCAGATGAAGTTCCCTGTTGCTGCCAAGTACAGTAGCGCAAGTACTCTGTTCCCGTTTATTTCGACTTCTATGTGAGGGGCTATGGGGACTGATGATTCCTCATTTAAACCCTGGATGATGATGGGCACTTGTGGTCCGGTGGTGGTGGCCCACTTCTCACCCCAGCGACAGCGTCTCCCGTCTTGTTATCGGGAGTCGTTTTTCAGTCTGTCTTGATGGTACAGTTGCTGACATTCAATTGATTTTGCTGGGTGGAATAGCGAGCCTCTCTGGTATCCGGGGGCAGTCCTTATTCCAGTGGTTCTCTGGGTAGAATCAGCATTTTGGTATGAATGCCATGCGGGTAGGTGGAGCCGATGCACTCGAGTGGTGCGTACGTTAGAGCTCGTATCTCCGGTACTTTGGTCAATATGGGTTTTTCGAGACCTGCTTGTGCTGCAAAGTTTTGCTCTGCTTCTCGAGCATGATCGACCAGCTCGTCCAGGGTGGTGGTTTTAGCCATGGGGAGGACGTTCCTTAGGCTCGGCAGTAGCATCCGGCTAATTAATCGAACGGTGGTAACTTCGTTGACTACGGGAAACACGCGTCGAAACATCTGTTCCTTCCGCCGTAAGAAGATTTCAGCTTCGTTGTTGGGTACCTGGGTTTGGCTGTAGAATTGAGTTGTCAGTTGAGCTAACACCTCCTTGCCAGTGAACTCAGCAGCGAGCCTATTGCAGAATTGTTTCCAATCATTCCCACCATGTTAAGGCTAGGCCTTTTAAATGTAGTTGGGCTGTCGACCCATTGTTTTACTGGTAGGTCCGTTTCCTTAAACTTCTTTTCACATTCCTGTGTAAAGGCTACCGGATCCTCATGGGCTCGACCTGCGAAATCCGTAATCTGGATGTCATCTTCCCGGTTGCTCTGGATGGACGGGTGCCGTCCTAGGTTGTATATAAATAAGGTATGGCTTCGACCTGTGGTAGTGAGACGTGTGCTTTCGTCGGCACCTCTCGGACTAATAAGCCATCCCTGGCATAGACACACGTTCGTCGGGCCATCCTATGCATAAGTGATGGTAGGGTTCGCTGTATGATGTGCACCGTATATGGTTTATGCCTCCGCCATGACACGTGATTTCATTACAGAAGCTAGTTGGTTTTTGGCGGCTGGCTCACAACTGTACTCCTACACTTCTGTGTCACGGGCCTTGTCAGGACAGCCTAGGCATACGTAATGAAATGTCTTTGAGCAGTAGGTACATACAATTTGTAACGAGCCACTGCCTGGACAGTTGGCATGGCTGCACTGGGAGTCGGGTATGTCATGCTCATTGTCACGGTTTTCACCTGTGGTGGCGATGATCTCTGAAACAGACATGTTAATTGCCATGGGCACCACGGATGTTTCTCGGACTAACTAAAGTCCGGTTGACTTCTCTGACTTGACCCTTAGTTCTCCGGGACCTAGTTGGTCTAGTTGAGCCGTTTGCTGCATACAGTTAATAGTATTGATGCCCCACATTCTGCTCCAGAAAATCACATGACGCATGTCCAGCTATTGACTGTGTGGCATTATCGTCGAAGTTTATTGCGCTAGACCAAGTGCGCAATTATCGGTAGCTGATGGGAGATGTTGGACACCTGATTTACTTGGAAGGTCTTTGGTCAGGTAGTAATGTAGTTAACTGACTGAGGAGCAACTGTTGCTACAATCCTTGATTTAGATTACGTTGTACTTCAAGTTCCAGGCCGCTGATTCTTGGCTCCAGAACTTAGGATTGGCTAGTCCGTACCTAGCTTCCGTCCGGTAGACTAGACCCCTAAAAACAGGGTGATAGTCGGGACTGGTTCAGAAAAGCAGTGGAAAATGAATATAGCGTACCACGTGGACAGTCGAGACTGCCCGTAGTTTCAGCGAGACGGTGCAGTCCCGTTCTGTCTGTCTTTCCTGAGTAGGAGGGGCTATGATACTCTACTGCTGGGCAGCTAGATGAGCAATTGTTTGTACCCTACGCCTTCGCCAAGATGCGTTGTGCACTTCAGACGAGAAATTATTTCCCCTATAATAGTGTAGGTCCAGTAGCTGATTCGTGGCAAGATGCGTTGTGCACTTCAGACGAGAAACTATTTCCCCTATAATAGTGTAGGTCCAGTAGCTGATTCGTGGCACAAGCTCGGTAAGTCATCATAGATCCCCCACGTCCGCCGACTGATCAGACATTGAGACGTGGGGGCCACCAATACTACTACTGGATGTGAGTTTCCAATCAAGACCAGGCCACAACTCCCAGGCCAATACCGCCCCCTGCACCTAGGTGCTCTGGTAGGTGATACAACCTAGGCTTGCTGTCTAACCTTGTTGGAAGGTATTCCTAGTGGTCATGGCTCCTCTGTTCCTTCCATCCAGCACCTGGGTGCTTGGGGTGATAGGAAGCAACAGGCGGCCGTCTAATGGGTGTGTACCAGACTGGAGGTCCCCAGAAGGGGAGTATCAGTCAAGCTAGTGCGGATTTACAAAAGTCCCAGTTTCTGTCTGTAGTGCACAGTGCAACTTATTCCCAGAGAGCGAAGTAACATTACTCTAGAAATAAAGGCGTTAGGATAGAGAACTAGCTGTATTTATTGAGGACTCAATGAATAATGTGACTCGTGCTATCTCCTACCAAGCAAAAGAAGTACTTAAGGAAAATTACGTTAACCAGGTGTAGGCGACCTGGTTCTAGGCTGTCGGGAAAGTGAACTAGAAAACAGAATATTTAACTACTCAACTAAACTTGGCTAATACGGTTGTCTGTAGGAGACAAATGAAGTTGAAGTTAAAGTAGCAAGGTATATTTGTGTTCGATGGGCAATGAAGACTGTCGTCGTCGCAGCGGGTAGCAGCAATGACTACTGAAGACACGAAGTTTCGCTGGAGGCTCCAGCACTAAGGAGTGTTCGGGGTTTCTCAAGAGACTGCTGGAGCCCCACTGTGCATGGACTTATATAGTGAGAAGTCTACGCTGCCACAACAGGGTGCAGGGAAGGCGCGTGACATCCTTCTGCCATGAGGCTGGCATGGGAGGGGGGGGGAATAGAGAGCGAGAGAGATAGAGAGAACAGTAGCTGCAGCAGTACAAACCAGTGTTGGCATCTTAAGGACCTCCAACTAAGTTGACAATACAGACCCGGGCTCTTCCGGCCACCCACAAAGCCACTGAACACCCGTAACCCATGGACCATGCCTAAACAACCTAACATGGGGTGTTCAATTCATCTACACAGTCCAGCAAAACAAAGCCCAAAGGGAACGCAGAAGCACGATATCCATAGAGCCAGCCATCCCACGGGGACTATTCTCCCCACCCATATATATGTCTCAGCCCCGTAACCCTCGGATAGGGCCAGAGGTGCCAAGGTTGTAACAGCCCTCATAACTGCCATCCTAAGCCAGTGACCTGGATTATTCACCTCAGCTCAGATTCTAGCAGGGAACAGACTCAACACTGACATAAGCCATAACTGAGCAGTCATCAAACAGACAAATGATTTTTGGATACCTGAAACTTTTGGTTGTGTATGTAGTTTATTTTAAATTGCTTGAAAGAAAAGAGACAAAGAAGAAAAATAAACTGGATAAAGGTTTCGTTGCGGTCACATGGAACACAGAGAGTGCTCTGACTCAAACTGAAGTGGTCCAGAGTTTGGGCTATGTACAACAACCCAATTACACCTGGTTCATAAGCTCATATTAATAGATACATAAAAACTATTTGAAGGCACATACCTCCGGCATTCTGAAACAGCAGCAGTGTGCACTGAGAAAGGAACCTTGTTCTCCAAATCTTTCTTCAAGTTTTCATATTCTTCTCTGAGAACAGAAAGCTGTCCTTGGGCAGCAAGTAAGTCTCCACGACAGTGGTGATACTTCTCCTTTAAGGCATCATTTTCAGCCAGAAGCTCACCAACTGTGAAGCAATTACTACAAGCATGGTAGTTGTCCACCACTACATATGTAACAAAAAAGACAAAAAGCATTCTATCTGAAACTAGATAGAGAGATACTAATAATAAGTGCATTAGAAAATATTTAAATGTATGCTAAGGCTATTTGGGTAGTGGCCCAAAGGCCATCATTGCTTTTCTAACTTGTTACTAGCCCATACGCAATCATTTTATTCAGCAATTACTTTCTTCACTTCAAATATAACTATCACTAATGTAAAACTGGTAATAAAATTATGTATTATTTTATTTATTATATCGTCATACAAATCAAGTGACTACATATAAGTGAGCCATGACTTTGTAGAGCGTGGCCTGTCAAACACTAATTATTTGCAAGTGGCCCAATAAGAAAACTACATAACTGAATGGCTCTGATGCTAGTAAATAAAATTTATTTTAATATATAAAACCTAATCACTAAACAACTGATTCACAATATCAATTACGATTTTTTAGATGTGCTCTCAGAAAGTAAAATGCTTTTTTTTTTTTTTTGCAAGTATGTACCTGAACTCAAGTATGTAGACTTTTAATGGGCATCATTATGAAATACAGTACGTGGTAATTAATTTTTTTCTGCCCAGCAGGCTGTAACAATCCTATTGGATAATTTTCTAGACAGCACCAACTGGTAAGGGCATATGGAAACCTGCTACAAATTTCAGTTCATACAAAAAGGAAGAATGTTGTCTGTATAATTCCAATATGGAACTCAGTAAAGTAGAACAGCGATCTTATGAGAAAACTGCAGTTACCTCAGCAATAATACATGGAAATGTCAAGAATGGTTGCAAGAATGGTTGCAAGAAGAATGATAACATCTACACAATATCAAATTTTTCCACATAACATAAAATTTTTTGACTCCAAGAAAACTAATGATTTGAACATACATATTACATGAATTAAAGACAACCATACTGAATAGTTGATGATGCACTAGTAAAACAATATTGTATCTGGGCTACCAAAACTAGAAAATTGGTGTTTAGGTGAAGACATTGTTAAATGTATTTAGAGTCAAGAGCACATGAGCACAAGTTTAGAACAAGAGTATGTAGTTTGGTTATGCAAACAAATATATATATATATATATATATATATATATATATATACACACACACACGCGCGCGTGCACGCACACACACATAAATATAAAAAAATGCGCGCGCGCACACACACAAAAAAAAACTTGGTTCTTAAAAAACTTAATCCATTAATTTTTTTAATGTCAGGGTGGTGGAGTATTGATCGGCCTCTGGCTTTTGCGTATGGTTATGAAGTCATGAACATCATTATTTTCGGTAGGGATGTAAAGGTTTGTTAAATTTTTAGCATTTTCTTTTGTCCTTTTTACAATTTTTAATATATATTACTGATATGCCAGTCTGTAAATATTATTTGCTTCTCGCAATTGTTTTAATTCTACAAAAAACTGGTTGTTAGTAATAAGTCACAAATTCATTAATCATTTAGTGTGTAGAATGGTTAAAGTGACACGTGCCGCTCTCGTGTATTATATTACAATGATTACGGCTCATTTGACTCAAGTAGTTCTACTTCACCCGAGAGAGAGTCAAACCCAGCCAACTTATTACACGGACGTCTTGGATAGCCCCCAACCCTGGGCGGCGATTCCTACAGCGTGGGAAATAAGGTTGCACATGCCAACGAGCATTCTGCCCCTCCCCCATGCTGAGAGCCTACAAGCTGTCAACCACCTCTGGGCAAAACCAAGCGCCGCCGATTATGCATGGAACTAAGTGGCCGGCAGAGGGTAGCTACCCCCACACTGGCTTTGCACGAGAGGAACAACATGACGCGACGTCACATCTCCCACCACGGCCCGGTGCTGCACCTGTCCTTCGGACTATAAAAGTCGGTGTATGACCGAACTCTGGAGTTATTCTCCCTTGTTCAGTAGCTCACTCCTTCACTTTGTGTGCTCCGACCATAGACTGCTAAACCAGAGGCTGCTCCCATTGCCGTCACCAGAAGCTCTTCTGCAGGCTGCAGTTACCAGAGGCTTCATTGTAGACAACCGCTACCAGAAGCTACTATTGTCGACAACCACCACCATCTACAAGAAGCTACTTCTTCACTTTGCACATTCCGCTGCTGTTCCTACTGGACCAGCAGCCGTCTCTATTTGCTGGTAGGGGCAACTACACCTACTGCTATTAGAGTAGAGGTCCCCTTTTTATATATTTGTTTCTTCTAGACGTCCCTTGATATAGTTAGCTGCGACTGAGTTGTTTTCATTGCAGTCAACACCACTAGTCAACTTGGGTAGCTAGAAGCAGGTCACCTACACCTGTTAAGCGTAGATTAGTTCTATACTAACCTTCGCTTGGTAGGAGATAGCACGTGTCACTGTGTTTATTACGTTCTTAATAACAACAGATTTGTTCCTTCACCAAGGGCATTTGTTCTAGAGGTATATTACCTTGACCACTAGGAATAATACTTGCTGTGCACTGTCAACAGAGACCGGGTTTGAATATACCTGTTTGACCTGGAGTAGGACTACGGATCCCCATCAGGAATCCACACGTCTAAGCACACACACAATTCGACGGCCACCCGTTCTAGACTTCTGGGAATAGAACGGTAGAGCCACAAACACTAGCAACTCATCCAACCAGGGAGCGACAGTACTTTCCAGTTGTATCCTAACCGGAGCACCTGGAGGTATTTGTTCAAGAGCTACAGCCTGTCACTTGTTGCAACCTACACCCAATAGTGGCTCAATTCTTCTAATCAGCCCACTGGAGGTGGGGGACTTTCTGGAGCACCGAGCTCATGCCGGCAGCCACTGCTGGAAGTACACTAAGATAGAGCACTGTCTCGTGTTCACGGCGCACAGTAACTATCAGTAAGTGGCAACCCAACTTCTATGCCTTTTAGGGTAAGGCACGGCCAATGAAGGGAGGAGTAAAGGAAAGCCTGTATCAACGTCAAGCGAGAGTGTGTAATAGCCCCTCGTACTCTAAGTAGGCAAGCTGACCGGGACAGCGTTGCACTAACCCGTCTGTTAAAGAGGTCTACCTCTCCTGTGTACTTGTACAGTCGACTCTCGATTATCCAAGATGATGGAGGGGAGGACTGCCGCGGATAATTTGCATACTAAGAGAAAAATACAGTTTTTCCGACACTAAGTTTCGTATGGTCGTAACTGAATACTGGGTATTCCAGTGTGAAACTTAGTCTATCCTTGACATACTACTGTATTTACACGCATATTTTACAGCCTCACATAATTTCCGTACCCTATTATTTATTAACAAACCAAGAAATTTAAAAAATGTGTAATTTATGCACCCCTGATTTCTAACTCACCAAAGAGTATTTAAAGTGTGTAAAATATGGGGGTAATCATGGTAGTTCTCTCACAAACATTACAAGAAATGCACAGCTACAGTTAATACAAACACCGCAGCGGGATGCGTGTAGTGTTTATCGCTGAGTGATATTGGAATCTGAAGTTGCGTAAGAGGGAAGGCAGGTTGACGTCACTCAGTTGCTACGCAACAGGCCACCTCCACTTCCCACCCCCCTCCTGAAGAGGGGAAACAAAGACCTGCAAAGTGAATTGCATGTCGCCCGTGTCACACACACACACCTCCCAAACTGCCCAGTGCGTGCGACATACAACAGGCTTTCAGTGTGTCAGTGTGTGGAAAACAGTGTTTAATGTAGGAAACGAGTTTGACCTTCCATTCCCAGTTCTTCAAAAATATATTGGACTTGTTTGGCACACACTAAGCCCAACACTGGTGTTCCTGGGCACGTTTCTGGCTAAACCACTCCAGCATAGCCTTATCAAGTTCCGCGCACGTTGATAGTTTCATCGTTTTCCTATTCGCCAATTCACTTGTCGAGTCCGCACTGCTCGCAAACTCAAGTTTGGATTTATTGTTTCGTATATCCCGAATTGTTGTTTCTCCCACTCCATACATAAACGAAAGCTGTTTTATTGCACTTCCTCCTTGAAGATTATTAATAATTTCCAGCTTCTGCTGTAAATTTAAAACCATACGTTTATGTTTTGCAGACATTTTTCGGCTGAAAATGAGCAAAAACAAAATTGAACGTAATTACTGACTGGCGAGATAAAACTGACACTGACTGTGGGAATGCGATATGCGGGAGGAATGCGGTGATCGCGCCGGGACTGGCTATATCTGGCAGGCGACAGCTAGGCTAGCGAGTTGTGCGGTGTTGTTAGCTCGCTGTCTTGCAACGTAACTAAGCTCATCACACTATTGGGAACACATTTTGACGTGTATTTGCACCGCTAAACCAACATATATCATTCCACAGTTATTTTCAGAGAGTACCTGTTACGAATTTCATTACTTAAGATAGGCGTTTTATTAAATAACTTTGTTCTGGCAGTGTTTGAGCTAATTTCCAAAATTTATTTTTATTTTTCTGAGTATGCTGCGGTTTATCTGCAAAGCGGATAATCGAGAATCGACTGTATATCTATTTCCTGCCTCACATATGTATTCCTAGGGAATACCACTCCGTTATACAATGGTTAATACAGGGTACCGAACTGAAGTACGGGGTAGCCACTGCCAGGTTCTGGAGCCCAGAGTCAACACGGTATCAAAGTTCTGTAGTCTACTGCCAGAGTTGCCAATTCCAGCCAGCCTGCACCTGCTACAACGTCTTCGGCCGAAGCACTCTTAAATAAGACAGGTATAGATGGGAGCTCCCGAGAAGGCAAGTCTGCAGAGAGGGGTAGTGGCTGGGGCCGTAGGGCCTGAGCCTCACTAATCCGCTTGTCCACCGTAATGGCATTGCCATGCTACTAGCCACTAAAAAACCGTAGGCCATTAGTCTGCTTCGTGAACTGGGTTGTGTAGTGTTGCGTTGTCAGTAATACAAGCTGCCTATGTTACGGGAGTGTATGACAAGAGATTGAAGAGTGAAACACATGGAGCCCGTGCGGAAGAAAGGTAAAACTATTCACAGTGAGGTGCATAACATTATCAGCCATATAATTAAAAAATAAAACTAAACTAAACTGCTGAGCGCAATTAAAGACAAAATAAACTTTCCATGGGGAGTGCTCACTTTGAGACGCATTTTGAAGGAAATGGGATTTAAGTGGAAAAGGCGTGGCAACAAAAGAAAAATTTTAATTGAGCAGTCAAACACTGTCAACTGGCGTCAAAATTTAAAAGCAATGCGACTTTACCGGAACGAGAAGCTGGTAATTATTTACATTGATGAACCATGGTTAGACAGGAATTTAACCTTCAATAAATGTTGGCAAAGTAAAGATCAGCTTGGTGTTCTGACTAACACAGGTTCATCAAACTGCTTAATTATTGTGCACACAAGAACTCGAGATGGATTTTGGGACGACACTACTAATATTTAAGGCTGGAAAGTCACTGGAGGCTATCACGGTCAGATGAACGCGGACAATTTTCAGAAGTGGACTAGTGAAATGTTATTACTTAATCTCTCTGAAAGAAATGTAGTCGTGTTAAATAATGCTTCGTATCACCGCATGCAAAGAAACAAACATCCAACAAAGTATTCTGTCAAGAAGGAAATGATAAATTGGTTGGAATATAACAATGTAGAATTCTGCGAAAACATGAGAAAATGTGAACTTTTTTCAACCTAATTGAAAGGCATAAAGGCGGCGAAAAAATATACAGAATAGATGAGATTTTGAAATTGCATGGCCATGACATTATTAGGTTATTAGGTGAGCTAGATGCAATCGAACTCACATGGGCAAAAGCCAGGAGACTTGTATGCGAAAGCAACGTGAAAGGTGACTTCAATCGAGCAAAACTTGAAGATGTAACAAGAAGAGCGATTTCCTGTGTCACCAAGCAAGATTGGGAAGGTTATTGTTTACATGTTCAAAAAATAGAGGAACACTACTGGGAGACAGATGGCCACATGGAAGAAGCTATCGACAGCTTTATTATGTGTGCCGAAAGCAGCAGTGACTCCAGTGATTCAAGTGAAGATATTTCCTCTTCTGAATCACAGTTTGCCAATCCCTTGTCAGACATAGAATGTCCTATGCATACTTGAATAGAATGTGTGTGTTTTTTGAGTATTCATTATTTGCCTACATGATGACGTTTGGATTGGTTCAATATATAAATGCATGTAACTGTATAAACTCCTCCTTTCTGTATTTCGTTACCATGAAACTCATGTCTCAGACTGCTTTTGTATTGGCATATATACATATTTGGATGTTTTTGTTTACTGTTTGACATGTGTTTGCAGGGATAACTTATTTTCATAATTTTATTACTTTTAGGTTTTATATACTAATAGTTTGGTTATTCAGATATGTTATGCAAAAACGTCCGTGTGTAGCCACCTTCCAGATATTAACAATAATTAATTATAAGCCCAACGTAACAAATGTGTTAGATATGCGACCAGTCAAGTTGTGTAGTGATACAGCAAATGTTTTTAGGACAGCAGGCACATACACGCACGTGGTGACAGGCTGGGAGGGGGACCGCCCTCTGTGACAAACAACCGCATTCCTTAACCTTGCCTTCTCGTGGATTCCTTACAATATAACCAACTTATCCCACCAACCAGTCACACTGTAGCCATTCCCACTGTGGGAAACTTTGCAGCAAAGTCGCCTTCACGAAAGCCGGCTACCGCATTAGTAGTGGACAATTTTGTTCCCAGTCGCCAATTGATGTGTCCAGCGAGAGTGGTTAGCACAAAATATAAGCTGAACCAATAGAAACTGTTCCCCTGTGTGTTTGATCTCACACAATCAAAACCACTGTGACTGTGCACACTGCTAGATAACACGGCACGCGTCAAGTGATTTTCTGGCGCCCAACATAAGGTGTCAGCATTATAAACTGTTAGCAACGAACACCAGGATCAGACGGAATGAACCAGAGACCTAAGAGTCAACCAGAAACCGAAACGTACTTTGGGGAATCGTCTAAACACCCTGTGGCGTACTTAATATAAAAATCACTGACATTGATGCCATTGCAGCCGAAGTGGCAACTGAAAACATGGCGGACGTTACCAACAACCAATGTGACCATACCGAATGTAAAGGCAACAGAGTCCATTGCATTACATGCAATTATTGCAGCACCATTTAACTGTTAGTAGAACAAAACAGCTGGTTCTATGAAACAAACTGCAAGGCACACAACACCTGGGAAATGACCAAATTTAGCCTGAGCTGCAAGAGCATTGGAAGTAGGGGCATAGGCGTTCAGGACCACACAGGATTAATCGATGGATTATCAGATTAATTAATTAGTTTATTGGATTAATAGATCAGATTAATGTATGTGGATTAAAATTCGTTGTAAATTTGATGTATCAGTTTAAGGTTTAATCGCTTAAGAATTTTTGAAAAATTTGGAATGTTTTATTTTATTTTTTATTCTATTTTAATGGCATGTGTAATTGTTTGATTGGCGTCATAGGGTTTATTTTTGGAGAGCGGCATATATGTATTGAGTTTGGTGCAAGAGTGGCATAAGTTTTACTTTTTTTTTTGGGGAAAAGTGTGAAAAATGTTGTCTGCGTATTGAGTTTGGTAAATGGATGAGGGGAGGGAGGGAGTGTCGGGAGCGACCACATGTCCGCCCGTTGACTTGGGATGTCTGTGGAGGACTGAGGTCGGTGGCTGGTTGAGGGGTGGAGGGAGTAGACATAGGTCCATCCAGCTCACTGTCTGAATGAATACTGAGGTCTAGATACGTGTAATGGCTATCGGTGGAGGTCGGAAATGCGTAATACGAGAATTGTAATAAATAAGTGTTTCAAAATAATGAAGTCTAGCACTGAAATTATCCTGCAACATCAAATAATTACGAAATACGCAACGAAACAAAGAAATATCTATTGAAAGATGACACACTTTAAACGCACAGAGATATGAATACGATTTACCATGAATTACACTTTGTACGCAACAAATCCTGATTGAATCACGCATGACAGAAGTACGTACATATGCATGCGCGCACGTGCACACACACAAAATGAAAGCCCACTTAAACACAGGAACGACGTACCTTGAGTTAAACTTATGATGCACAGACAAGGAGACGCAACAAATGGACCTCGCATTCAAAATATTAATAAAGCAGCAGTTTACTATCTCACCCTATTTCCCTATGAATATAATATATGCAAAACAACAGGATAAATCACCCAGAAATCCACACCATAATTAGCAATCATACGCAACGTTTGAAGTACAAAGCATAAATTAAAAATATAAATTAAACATGCAAAAAGTCAGTTTACCATCCCACCCTGTTTCCCTATCAACTAGTTTCAACTATGTCTAGGGTGGAGGGATGAAGCCAAAGAAATAGAGGGTCGAGAATACAGGTGCATGACCTGCCGGACACAGTTGACTACTTTCTGCAATGAAATAACATGCCCAGGGTACGGAATAAAAAAAAACACTGCAATACACGTAGCAAACCGTACCACCATGCCTGTATAAGCTGGCCTGACGAAAGGGTCACCAGACCAGGTATGGCATACCAGCGTGAAAGGTGTAGGCAATCCTACCTCACCCATTCCCATAGTTCAAAAGTATCAGTTCAACCCGGAACAGTGCTGTCGTCGCAAGTCATTTATATTGGAACTTAAGGCTATTCGGTTCGCTCTTTGGCCAGCTCATCCCCCTCTCCCAAGCTATCCCTTCTTTCCACTTTTCCTTTCCCTACCTTCCCCAAGTGGTGTGTTTATTTAAGTCCATGCACATCCCCTTTTCCCGTCTGTCTCTCCGTCTCTTTTCCTTTCTTTGCCTAAAACGATGGAAGTTGTCTTCAGGCTAATTATTGATGTCTGAGGGGATCGCCAACAGCAGCTATGGATATTAGTTGATATTTCTGCGATGTGGGTAGTGTTAGCCCTTTTTTCTGTGTATGTGCCCCTGTGTGGGCATGAGGTATTTTCACCAGAAAGATGTGATGCCTGCAAAAATTTAAACGGTGAGCCATGGCAGCTATTTGGGGATATTGCTAATCACTGTAGGTTTTGTGTGGTCTGTGCACCTAATGCTTAAATATTTCTTGGCCACGACTCCTGTTTCAGGTTTGGTTGGCATAGTTTATAATGATTATGTTTTAATTATTAGCAGAACTATATTGGGGCAGTGTGTTGCCTCCGCTAATTGTAATTCTAATTGGCCTTTTAATAATTGTTTTAGAAATCACGTAGTGTGTGAGAGGCTCTCATTGCTCTCTCGCACCTCAGTGTGTGTTTACGTGTTAAGGAAACTGAGCTGTTCAATATGAACCCCAATTCTTGCAAGTATTCCAAGTGGTATTAACAATTCTGGTAAGTGGTTACTCTGGGCTGATCGGATAGATCTTTTTTTAATTCATATTGGCTCGTATGAAAAATTATGTTATCTGTTGATGAGTTTTAACATAACGTATGATTTGGAAGTGTAATTATAAAATTTTATTAATTACACTTTGTTGTTTTCAAGGAATGGTCCTTATTGTTGACCAAAGTGGTCATGATAATAACTTGTACCTGAGCATGAAATTAATTCAGTTGAGCGCTTTCACATTTAGTAAAGATGATTCAGATACGGTGTCTGTGTATTCTATACATGCCTTTTATGGTATGAAATTATGAAGCTTTAGTAAGGTTCATTAGATGGTAGTTTATTAATTTTGTGAGTTGACTAGTCAGACTTGTTCCATTAAAAGGAGAAATTGTCTTGTCAAACAAATTAGAAATATGTATTCTTTAAATGGATATTTTGTACTAGAATGCAAAGTTAAATTCCATGCACATCTGTGTGCATTCTGTGCTGTCCCTGAGAAATATTAAACACATTGTAAATTAGTAAAATATATATGTTCTTATTTTAAAACCAGCTATTCTGGTACATAGTAAAATTATTTGTGTTGTGTGTTTACGGCACAAAGCAACAAAAAAAGTATACCTGGCTAAATAGGCCTTGTTCATGAAAGAAATTTCATTCTCTATAGAACACTGCCCTGGCTCAATGAACAAGTTACCAGATGTGTTATCATGATGCCCACATATTCCTGACAAAACCAGGAAGACTCATGATTGGGAGTGAATGCTGCCACATTCCTCCCTTAAACTGAAGCCTCACAATGCCACTGAACTACATCTAATTGTGTTTAGAGAGAAAAAAAGGACCTCCTGAAGGACAGATCTAGATCTGGAATTGTAGCACCGAAAAGGAAACATTCAGACCAGTATCACAAAAATGACGTAGTCTGAGCATACACAGATGGACAAGTGAATAAATTGGGTTCCACATGAACTACAAACCAGTATCTTTGAATACCACTATAACCGCCTACATGTTCGTCACCCCAGCCACCAGTAAACGTTAGAACCTAAGTGGTTCAACGCTGAATTTGTTGCGAAAACAAAGCCTACCTGAAGCGGAAATTACATTACAAATCAGTACGGACCCATGTCACCATGCACCGCCCCTCTCCCCCTCCCGAGGAAAGAGGTACCTCTTCGTAACCGAAATTTTGTTCCAATGTGTGGAAGTCTTCCTTATGATACTCAATCAAGAGACAATCACAATTATCTGACAGATAGAATGGGCGGTGTTCTCTCAATGGAGGTATCCAAAATGTGAGTTAACTGACAATGAAGTCCAGTTTATTGGCGTATGTTAAACAAAGACATGCTAAAATTGGTAATTTTTAACAGACCCACCGTTTCATGCGAATAAAATACTTTGACTAACTTGAATACAGTTTAGTTGCATTTTAATTAGTAAAATGTGTACAACAACAACAAAGCACTTAATTACATAACCAGAGTTCTAACCTAAAATCCTAACCATGTTTTTGATAATCCTATTAACAGAAAAGCAGTCCAATGTTGGCACGTGGAAAATGGCTACTGCACAGGTGAGACTGGCAATAGCATGACTACCCAATAGTACACTAGTATTCTGCCCTCAGGACCACAGTCACCTTTCTGATTACGATTTGAGTGAGGTACTCTTTTTCACTTGATGTGTGACGTACCGGGAATATATACTCGTCTGATACAGTAGATGGTGCTCCCCCCCCCCCCCCCCTCCCTTTTGGCTAGATGTCAAGCCAAGCACTTCTATATTGTGAAGGGGTTTCAGTTCTGACGAGGCACAGGTGCCTTCTTTTATATAGAAATGGCTGGGTTGCTTTGCAACAGAGTACAAAATTAGGTGTGGCTAGAACAACTCTACACTTGGGTGCTACTGGTTTCATGGTGATACATGGCAATGGGTTGCTAGAGTGGCGTCTGTGCTGACAGGTGCAGGTACTGGTACAGTGGAGTAGGTTGGTGTGTGAACAGAGGTTTCGGTTGAGGAGCAGGGTGCACTATGGCAGGAACCAAGTAAGCTATGACTGGTTTGGGCAGTTGATCGGGTAGACTCAAATGTTCAACTACCCACCAATGGTACTCTGTTGGGTGTTGTTCACTGGAGTGTCAAACAGATCTCTGGGTATGTCTTTTTCTCCATTGGGTCTTGAAGATGTCTGAGGGCTTGTGCGGTCGACCATAAACCAAGAGGATATGCTGGGCTTTTTCCTTCAGTCCCTTCCGTTTGGAATAGGGCATCGGGAAGTGGATTTACCCTGCTACTACTGTACCAAGATGGCAGGTTCCTTCTGCAACCTACGTTTAGCACCACATGTGAGAAGGGAACTGGCGGAGACCTTATTCCAACGCCTGGCAGAGACTGCAGTACACAATAGAAGTCAGGCCTAACCTGTCCAAAGTTGCACACAGGTATGTGGCCCTGTCCCAGTCTTCCCAACTCAGAGGACGTTACTATCCTTCAATCCCAGGAGGTTGACACGACGGATGGCCTAGGCTAGTGCGTGAGGATAAAATTTTAGTGTCTTGGCTCGATTGAGTGGTTTTCTTGGGATCACCTGCTGTATTGTTACGTGAGGGTAGCTACAGAAAGGTGCTATGTCTCCAGGAAAGAACACAAGATAAAATTTGACCCACGTTTTATTTCTGTAAAGGAAGAAAATAAGCAGTGAATGCACCGTAACTCCTGGTCGATGGCATGAGTACTGGCCGGGAAGCTAGAATACACTGCTGAGGTGACACGTAGAGGCAAGTGGTGATAAAACAGGGGAATACTGGGTGTGATGCTGAACGTAGAAGCAATCTCCTCTTGCATTGTCGTACATGTGGATCATGTGTAACAATGTAACATGGAGAAACTGATACATAGCTAGGTATACTAAGCAAGGACGTGACAGGATGAATCCTGAGAAGGATTTCAGGGATAGGTCTGCTAAAGATAAGTCCGTATACTGCAGGGTGAATGGGTTTAGTGAGGTAGGCAGCTGGAAGAGAGTCTAACTAACATAACCTAACCCTATCGTAAGTGTAGCTTAAACGATGAGACAGGGTGAAGAGTATAGTGTCCAAGCAACGCATGCTGGAGACTAAGGTATTCTGGTCAATTCCTGAGCACCGAGCACTGGGAATGAAAAGTGGTGTTAATCTGGTTGGTTCTCAGTGAATAGCGCTAGAAGCGAAGACTGGTCATTCAAGTTGCTCAGAACTCCGCAGGGGAGAACTGAGACTGTTCCAGAGACACGGGCTGTCTCTCCTTTTATACTAATTTTGGGCTGCTGCCCGATGCTGATTGGCTGACGCCACTAAGATGAGAACAGGTCGCAGAGGGGGGGGGGGGGGAGCAGTGAAAGCATGACTTGCCTATATGACACCACTGGCCGGCTGGATGGATGGGAAGAAAAGCAAAGACAAACAATATTCTTACTACTAGAGCTATCTAGCAGGGAGTAAAATAACTTGTGGTGGACTCGTCACGGCAGACAGTACAAACTCACTCTACTTTGGGACAAATGAAAATGCAAACTTCCGTCTCCTGACTAAACTGAACTAAGGATGGAGCGGAAGTCGTCTAATGTCCATTGTCGAAAAAGACATAATGCATCACACTCCATCACCTCGCTCAGTCCAATAACCAGTCGACTATCAATCTGAGCCATCTTGACATCACGATGGGTGGCATAGTTTCAGGCACAGTAAAAACTACGTATGTTTTTAAACAGTAAATCTTAGACCATTAAGGAACAAAATATATTTTATACAAAATAATGAACACACAAACAGCACTACGAACATGAATGTACTTACTTTTTACCTGACAAGAACTGCTAATCTCTTGTAATTTATCTTTCTGTAGTTGCATCTGCTCTGCTAACACTTCACTCTGCTCCTGCGAGAGGGTTGCCTCTTGCTGTGCCGTCTGACATTCCAGCAACATACTCTCCTGCTGCACACACATAAGTAACACTTCTTGTTTAACAAGAAAATAAATGCTTCTGGCTTTTGCACTTAGCCCGTGTACATATATAGTCTATTCCCCATTGGAAGCAACTTTCTTGGAGCCCTGCTAAATATCTACTTGCAGGCCCGTTTCGTATCTTTCCGCCAAATGTAAACAAACATTGCCAAGTGACTGCCATGTAGCATCTGTCCAAATCAATGTTTACATGCCATTGTGTGTGTACATATATTCGTATACCTTCGCTACACCTAAAAATAAACATTGAAATGTGACATCTACTTTTACACCTGTCAAATGTGTGGTTTATTGCTTACATCTTTTCAAAGAATTCTTGCCATATTCCAAAAACCATTTTGTATGAATATTAACAGTTTAGGCCTCTAACATTATTTAGGTCAGCTTTATGACATTTTAAAAAGGCCTGAACTGAAGACAGTTCTTATCGTTATTTTACATTAACATATTTGTTTTCCACGACGTAGCTCAATACATGTAATGCACGTTAGTAATGTGCAGCGACTGTGTTTAACATTGTTACAACTGCGAGGTAAAGGGCTGTACTAACTGAAATTATACTTTTGTTATTGATATGTGTTAGGTCATTTCTCTAAAGGGCGGCCTCAGTTGGAATAAATATTCAAACGAAGGAACAACCAGTGAAAAAGGCACATTAAATTCAAGCACGCAACTCGTGTTGCTCATTTTTGTCATACAAACTTTAAAAGAGAGCGGTGAACATGCACACAAATAAGCCTACGATATCTTATATTCTGCTCAAATTTCTATGTATTGCTACTTACTGTTTATTAGGTTTATTGAAATTTATCGAGCTGGGATTAGTATTTTTCTTCTGGGATTGTGGCAAATTATGTTACATGACTGTGTTTCAAACACCCACCAGGGCAAAGGTACAACGTTGTGATAAATAAACACACATGGATGTAAATAATTAACTTCGTGATAAAAACAGTTCACAGTTGAAACGTATAAATAGTGCTAATCAAATATTTGAAATCACGCACACACAGGGCCAGCGTATCGACCACGATGCACAAAGGCACGCCATTTCACAGACGCAATAATTAACAAAACACACGTCACAGTATATTTATTACTGCCGTGGAAACACAACATCGTAACTTGTGTAGTCTACAAATATGACGAGGTAATTTGAAGTATTTTTTGGAGTAAGAATTATTTACGTTTCGTTTGGCAAAAAGCAACACGCCATGTCTGCCAACTTTACCTGGTAACTGCCCCGTCATTATATTTAAATATGTTAAATTAAGTATTCAAACATTAAAATCTCTTTTCAGTTGTAAATTACAAATTCAAAAATCATTATTTTACTGCAATAGGTAAGAAATATGCTACAATTGAAAACAGGTATAATTTCCTTGCTTGCAAGCGAAGTGAAATTTCCCGAGTTTGAAAAAGACGAAGAAAGAGAAAGAGTACGACACGCTGCCAGCAGACAGTTTTTCAATTGCTTTCTCGCTCGATAAAACCACACCGTAACATTACAGCCAACTCACACTATTTTCCGCTGTTATTTTAAACTGTAAAAATGAGATATGTTGCCATCGGAGCTACTTAAATATTTCGATAGGCACCATTTAATTTACAAATAGTATACTAAAAAACGAGGTTAAAATAATATTTTAATTGTTAACTATTTCTTACTGGTCGTTGCCAACACGTCGCTGTACTTGCTGTACTTAAAAAAGAAATAAATATTACAAGTTATAGATGATATTAAGGTAAAGGTTAATTTATTCAATAATACAGTACTCCAAGGTTAACCACAGTGTTATATATTTGTGGAATACAGGTTATTGAAAAAACAGGTGACATGCTATGCCTAGAATGTTTTTTCAAAGGTTGATTTTCATAAGTCGCTTCCAATTGGGATTGGACTATACATATCAATATGCATATACAAAACAAGTCTGTATATATAAAAACAACTTTGCCTCACCGTCACGTGCAATCACGTTAGCCCAGTTGGGTTTGAACCCTGGATGACTTACTACTAGAGCCTACCAGTATGCTCCAAAGTAAGGGGCACCAATGAACACAGCAGTCAAGACCATCTTCACCTTTATGTCAGATGTCACAACCCCCCCCCCCCCCCCCCCATGTGTGATAGAAGCCAACCAGGCAGCCCAGCTCTGCCCCTAAGTTCGCAGGAGCGATGTGCAACTCTGGCATACGAGGAAAACCGCACTTCCAGTCTCTCCTGAGAGATAGCTGTCTCCGCTGCTAAGGGTGGACCTCCAGTCCTAAGACAACCGACCGGTTGAACGGAGCAGAAGGGTTCACAGCCAGCCGTCCATATAGGCGAGCGCACAGCCCCCGTCTCGCCAGTCGATACTCGTCACATCAGCTCTCTCCACCACCTCATGTGCTGGAGCTCTCTGCTACTAACACCTTCCTCACAAAGGACCACTGCTCTTAAAGACATTTTCCAGACCTTCAACCCCCGAAGAAGTCATCAGCCCCTTAACACTCACTACCATTCTGGTACTGACACCAGAGTCCCTTCTGGACAAAAGCTTTTGAGTTAGGGTCAGTACTATAGCTACCTAGTCGTATCTGCTCTTGTATCTAGTTTAGACCCAGGTCCCCTTCATCTAGTTATACGGTACTTTACTTCCATTACAGTTCATTGGTAGTGACATGAATTCCCAATTACTCCTTTATATATATATATATATATATATATATAAATTAATCTAAAGGTTCAGGATGCTAACTCCACACCTGATGGTTGAAAGTTCAAGATTCATCTGAGATATCAATAGAGCATTATGTTTGGTTATCTGGCTGGATCTGGGATCTTCCCATGCTGGGAAGTTTGGGATTATGCCATTTTGATTAAGCGACATTGGTAGGAGAAGGGGAATCAAACCCCAAGGCAAGTTTAATCACATACACCTCCCGCGCACGGAATTTGACCGTTTACGTCAAGGTTGTCAAAATGTGTGATGCCAGCTGTCAGTATAAAGTAAATGTAATTAAGGGGTGGGATTCTGATCCTATGTAGAATCTTTGGTATTGGATTTCTGTCTTCCCCTATAAGGCGCCGGCCTAGTCGGCTTGCTGGTCTGAACGAAAATCGGGGGACACAGACACTATTTTACGGCAATTTGTTACCTAGCAGGATAGGGGAATAGTGATGACCCTCCCTACTGCTGTGCGCAACTGGCACATGGGAATGGTGACTCATACTGGCAGGACAGGACAGGGCAGGGCAAGAAGAGGTGGTTGGTCCTGGCACAGGTGAAGGTGGAGCTGGGTAGTCAAAATAGTCGGCCTTGTGCCAGGGCCAATCTATGCTGAAAAGTGAATCTCCACCCTGTTTAATGGCCTCGAACCCAAGAAGATCTATACCAGTTAATTTTATCCATGGTCCAAATAACAGTTCAGAATTAGCATTAGTTATTAGAATGTCGTTATTGGCCGGTAGAGTTACTATAGGAATTAAAGCTTCTAGCTCTTGTTGTAAGGCCCGTCGGGCTAATCTTCGTATTTTACTTAACTGCCCCATAGTTGCATAAGCATCTCTATTAAAGGCAGCAAGTGATTCCTGGAACAAACTCCCAGAAACACCAGGCAGTATCTGATGTCTCCTGTGTCCGGCTTTAATACAGGTGGGGACTGAGACAGTAGATAATATAATGGCCTGTGGTCCTGGAGTTGAATCCCTCTGAAAGTCGGACAACCCGGAATGTACCAAGGATATTCAGGCCTTATTAAGACTGGGAATGTAACTTATCCTGGCTTTATTCAGGTTGGGGATAATCAAAGGACATTCGTTCTGTCTGTACCTGTAAGTGAGAGTTGCTAGAGTTAATTCTAGTATTTCAATAATAGGACCACATTCAATTTTTTTTTTACAGGGTAATACCAAGTTTCCCCAGAAATAATTTTCAAGCGTAACCCCTTGCAGGGAAAAATACTGTAAAAGTGTAGCCAAACATTATGAATAGAGCAAGAGTCCCAGCGCCATCATGGGAGTAAATACTCAAACCAGTGATTTTACCTAGTAGCCAATTTTTTTTTTTGGTGAGGTGAAGAGCCACGTATCAGCGAAGCTTGGAGTTTCCCCACAAATGATTTTCAAGCTTAAAAATACTTTACAAGCGTAGCCAAACATTATGCACCAAGCCAGTGCCCGGGAAAAACATCACACAGCGAAAGTGGTAGAAAACTCTGTCCCCAGTATAAAGCCTACATGGCCGACTGTGTATACGGGTCTGCCTCCAAAGAGGGAGTAGATTCACCCAAACAAGAGTTTAGGGGGATGATCGTTTATGGCCTTATCAAATCTGACCCCCCATATAGTGTTTAAGTATCTAAGTGTGTTTACATCTAGGACTTCCTGCCTGGAAGAGCATCGAGTCCATTTCACTCTGGAGTTTACCCACCTCTCACTTTGAACTCGGCAAAATTGAAGGAAATTTAAATTACACAAATCTTCCGAACATGAAGGACCTTCGCTCTAGCAGGCAAGTTAATTAGGTATAGGCTGTTCACTGTAAAATGAGCACTTTTGAAAGCCATGCTTAAGATCTACTTGTACGCACAGTGTATTCTTCCCCATTATGTAAAATTAACTTTGCCATGGGCCTCATCACTTTATTCATGTGTCAATCAGGTGAAACTGTGAAATTATTAGGAAAGTAAATATTTTACAAATCTGGACATTTTTACACTTTGATGCATTAAAAAATTCTGAAAGTGAAAGAAATAATTTAAGTTATCATAAATTGTTAACTACCACTTTTTATTAGACGTTAAGATATGAAACTACTTTCCATCCTTCGTTACCAACTTGACTGGGTGCCCATTAAAATATATGCAGGCATGAGCAATGACTTTTTTTTTCCAAGGTTGATTTCAAAAGTGCTCACTTTATCATGAACAACCTTTACTACAAGTACCACTTCCATCGACCAGATGTTGCAGAGTTATCAAAGTGGTGGAGGCGATACCCAGTTAGGGAGGAGCAAAGGGGAGAATCTCGACATTACTACCGGTCCTCCTCTATACTCACTTAAACCCTCCCTCCCCCTCCCCGGGCATAATCCCTAAAGGGAGTGGCGGCCCCGGTTCGACAAATGTGCAGAGAATTTAACACCAACGGTTGTTGGTGAAAGAAATTGCTTGAAACATCTTAAAGAAATGGGAGAAAAAAAGACTTAACAACATGAGAAAATTATGCAGACTTATGGCAGCACTATAAGTAATTAATACCTACCCAAAAATGTACCATGATGATTATGAAACAAAAATTACAGGCTTCAGGCATAGATACACACCCGCATCATTATCAACAAATATAGACCAACGTGTTGTATACATGGGCAGTATCAAGCGCTTCTTGACTGGTAATGGTACTCAATACGATAAAACTAGTCTGATGAGTGCTGGCAGTGTCAGGTGAAACTGGACACAATGCTCAGCTACCACCAACATGCAAATGATAAATAGTACAGAATTTGAGGCAAGGGATGAAAATTGAAAATTAAGATTTTAACATACCCAGACAACCTCCACAAGTCTTTCTCTTGGAGGAGTCCATTTGAATAGGCCCTTATCAGCTTGTACACCTGAGACGAGGACCAGAAAAAATTGCTGTAACCTCTGTCTGGGATGGTAAATAGGAACAACTACGGCTAGTGTTGGGTAACACACCACAGTTTAACATTATTCCACACATCAGAATAACAAACAATTCATACTGGGAGGCAGCAGAACACCTGAAGGACATCTGCTATTTTGAGATTAAGGTAGAGGAATGCAAGATGAGAGGCAAGATAGATGATGCATACTAAGAAGACTCCGAAGAAATACCTCAGAAGTTCTTAAGAGGCCATCTCCATAAGAAAAGGTACAAAATACAGAAGAGTTACTCAGAAATGAGGTCACAATTGTATGGAAAACCAAATTTGTTATTAAAAACAGTTCTAAAAAGCATAAACCAACAATTACAGCTTAGCCGACTACCATTACTTGATGAGGATACAGTGTTTCTAAGTATTGGGAATTTCAGGACTAGGCTGTTCGTAGAAAAAATATGCAACAATGGATTAGCTAAACTTTTTGCCAATGGCCCTCTATCTGGAAGAAATTATATAACAGACTAACAAGAGATACAGTGATGGGATAGAGGGTCATCCAAATTTGCATGTCCAAATACATGAAGAATCCTATAGTGTGGCCAGTATTATATTGTTTTTAAAATTCAGAACAACTTTACCTTTTTCCATAATTCTTCCACCTCTCCATGAAGTTTTTCGTTCTCTTCAACAATATTCTTACAGTTTGCAACAAACTTATTTAGATCTACTTCATATGAATGGATTACATCATCTTTCTCTTTGATAGTTTCAGAATATGCATCCAGTAGTGGAACTAGAGTATTTTTGTTGATTTTGCTCCACAGTAGATCTGCCTCATTTCCATCCACAGCTGCATGTTTGACGAAAGGTACAGCATCAGACTTGTACTTTTGTTGGCAATGTTCAAGTTCAACATTTAAACGGTACACTAAGTTTTTCAGAATCACAATATCTCCACTCAGCTCATGATTCTGAGATTCTAATTTGGTAAATTTTTCTTTTTCACATGAAAGCACTTCTTGATTGTGATAAAGGTTTGCTAATTGAGTCTTAAGGCTATCCCTCTCTTTTTCAAGATCTTTGTACTTTTTTGTAAGTGTTGACAATTTAACTTGTATGTTTTTGATATGTTCATCTTTTCTGTGCACCATTTCATCAGCTGGAGCTACAACACAATTGTAAGCATGGATCAAGCAGTGGTACATAAATACAAAGTTTGATGGTAAAATGAAGTTAAGGTATAAACATACACATACTTCAGTTAACTTTATAGAACGTTTATTACACAAAGAGACTATAGTTATATAACAAACACTAAATTTTTTTCCCCACAGAGTTATTTTTATGATTTATTTGCAATATTATTTACTTTTAACTATACTAAATTTTTTCCTCTCCCCTAAGCTGCACACATTACATCATTTTAAATAAGTTTAAGCTGTTCATGGTAAAGTAAGCACTTTTGAGGCCCTAGTTACTTTTTTCCTATCAGCCATTTTTTATTCTTCCAACAACTTTCTAGTTAAATATTGCCATGTAAGTAATACACCAGGGTGTATATATTTCACCAGACATGAAAGTTAACGTTTAAGACTGAAATGAAAAATATTTATCAACAATTATTCCAAATGAGAGGGCTTTTAAAAGTGTTCACTTTACTGTGAATAGCATATACATGTTTTACAAACCTAAATATACAGTCTCAGCAATCAATAACTACTTTATTCTAACATCAAAACAGCTATTAAAAAAATTAATGAAGCTAAAAGCTGATCAGTTTACTACACAAGTTTTTTTCTGTTACTTTTTATTTCTGTATATGATTTCACACTTATTTGGGCACTGAACAATTTTTCTAGGTGGATTAGATATTTGTTATAGTACATACTATGTACTTAGTATCCAAGGACTACGTCACGAATACTGAACTTTTGACACTTCCATGTATGTAATTTTCTATACTTGTTCGTGGCATTCAAATATTATATTTCCATGCAAAAATTAATTCTAATTTCTGAGACATAAAGATTTTATTTTTCCTTGGCACTGTCATTTCCCCCTCACATCACAACAGTAACACAATAGACAAAAGGAGAGAATCCATGCTTTACTTTTACAACAACACATTTGAAACTGTGCTTCCTATTAGAGACTTCTTATAATTCTAGCATGCTTCTCTCAGTTTTCATTGTCTGCTTGCACATACTATGTGTATTTGAATTTGTGATACCCATTATTACTGTATAACATTGTGCATGTAGGTACTATCCAAGTCCCATTAGTGATGTAATGCATTTTCCAAATATACTGGAAATTAAGCCTTATATTGAAATTTTTTTTTGCAAATATAGCTCAGTCTTATTAATAGAAAACTACATAAATTGGAGAAATTTAAATATACTGGCTACCATTTAAAAACCCATAAACGAAGATGTTTTTACACTGAAGAAGCAAAAAATACATACAAAAATCTTGTATGAACTTACAAAAGATGGCATGCAAAACAGTTTTAAAATACATACCGGTAGAGATTTGTACAATAAAATTATATTCACAGTTTTCGGTAGAAGACTGGCAAAATAATGGGTGGACCTATAGTCTAATGATACGAACACAATGAAACTGCTTATTTTCTGAAGCAAATTCAGCAACTAAAACTCATTTTTAAAAAAAGTATCAAACCGTGGCATTTAAAACTCTTGGAAATGAACATGTCATCATCAGCTATAAAGCATGCTATGTAGAAACTTACTGTGTTGGAAACCAGAGTCTAAACTTGACTGCGAGAGGTGGTGCACTTGGTGTGAGTGCAACTCCTGATCTCGTAAGGACACACCAGTCACAAAGTTTTCCATTCTGTAACAGTCATAGACAGTCTAAAAGCAAGAAACACAGTAAAACAAAGGTGTTTCAGTAAAATATAACATCACAAAAGTGCAACTACATTTGATAAACTTCTATTCTCCTGCCACAAACACATTTTCTTCCACAAAAATGAATACAGTCCCTTTTAAAACCGTTGCCAAAGAAAGGTAAAAATTGGATTCATCTACTCTGAACATGAACTGAAATATAGGATAAAATTTACTTGTCTTTGTATATTTAATTATCCCTATTTATTTGGGTAATCTAATGACATTTAATATTGTTGTGGCTAATAATTGTTTTGAGCCACTGTGATAAAATGATTATTTTCGTTTGTATGCTCTATACTGTCCTATTCTGTATTTTGTTTGTACACACTAGTCAGCTTGGTCCACATTTCCTTATTTTTGGAACACATGTTAAAAAGTTGCCGGACCATCAAAGTCATGTTGTCGACAATCACTTGTTGAGCTCCGAATTCTATCGTTTCTAATGCTTGCACCTGTGTGTTATATTCAGCCAAATTGTTAGAAATTGCCTGTATAACTGGTTGCTTAGGATAATCTAGCTTTCCTTCGACAGCTGTCATAAGCCCACTACACTTCAACAGAATAGTTATCTGGAATTACCAGTCATTCCAGTTTGACTGGCCCATAATTTGTCTATATTTGTCTTCAAATAACTTTTCATTATACAGTCGTAAGATGTGACAAAAAAAAGTACTGGACTTCAGACAACAAAACTGTTACAGATCAAAATTGGGAAAATTATATTTACGATTCACAGCAGAAACTATTTAGTTCTGGGACTATAACCTAAAGGTTAAAATAAACTGCAAATATCAAAAACAATGTTATGATATTCACAGAACAAATGCAGGACAGACTTTTCAACAAGTTTTTCAGCAGGAGTCGCCAAGCATGTATCCCATTTTGAAAAACTTTGGATGGAACTTCAGGATAAAACATGGAAAGAAAACAAGGTAAAACTACCCGAAAGTCTTTTCATTAACAGAGTTCTGAATACCTTGCCTGCTCAATACTTGAGTTCATCAATACCTAAGGAGCAACACACAGTAAAAATTTTGATTGAATGGCTGTGTACAGTTGAACTGCGGCTGAAGGAAAGAATGTTACCAGCTGAAGAGACAGCCCTGTTAAGACAAAGGACCTTTCCTTGTGGAAATATTCCAAAAGGAAATTATTGCTAAACGTCCTAAACTGAAAAACAGGAAACCTAAGCATCAGCACAACGATGAATCTGTTTTGTTTGCATGTGCATTAAATGTTGGAGAAAAACTCACAAATAATATATATTATTGGGTTACTGATTCAGGAGCTAGTGCTCATATTATTATTTGCATTTAAGAGAAGGTAATAATATATTTTATATTTCTGAATTTTAACTCATTATCTCATTACCACCACTATATTAAAAAAAAAAAAAAGGTGCTATCTGTTGTCAAGAAAACATTCATTCATCTTTGCATGTCTTCAGTCAACACTGTAAACACTAATGTGGTACATAATCTAAACCATACATTTAAACTTTTATAAATTCTTTTTTTAAATCAACTTGTTCCGAGTGTCAATAAATATGGTACATCTTTGTTACAAGTGGAATCTATCCCAGCATGGGCAGCAGCGTAATTAAAATTTGTGACTTTTGATGGCTAGAGCAGTAATATTTGTGACTTTTAAATGACTTGTGACTACCACCTCAAACTTAACACCCTTAGTTCAGACCACAAAAATATAAAATATCAAAACTTAATGCCTACTTACTGTGGTAATGAAAAACGACACAGGGTAACTTACTCTGCTTGAACAGTTTCTGCAGCTGTGTTCTGGTTTGCAGACATGGTGGCTACTTGATGAGTGGAGGAAGTTTCTCTATGGTGTGGCTTATGGTGATGATGATGGTGTTTGTGCACATGGCCACGAGCACCACGAACCAACACTTCCTCTTTGGATGTGTTATTCTTTAGCCTGGCCTGTGATTGATTTCTTCGACTTGGCTGCAGACATTGTAGTTTGTATGCCACACGAGTTACCAAGGGTTTGAGTTCATGACCAACAAACAATACATTCTAATTTTCCTTGAGACTTTCAGTGAAAAGTCTGCAAATAAATGGATAAAAAGTAGAGGTGCTGCAGGGTATTAATTCCTAGAGATTAGCAATGCTGAATATAAAACTGAAACTTTTAAAAACAGGATATGACAAACAACATGGAACACCACAAATATTAAACACTGATAAATAAAACTTATACTATGCTCAACACAAATAAGAAGTAAAGCATCAGTGTGAGGATGAAAAATATTAGAAACAATTTTTGTTCCGTACTTCTGAACATGCAACCTACCACCATCTTGCAACTCTAGTGTTACTGATTGACAATTGTAGCAACAAATCAAATTTCTTTCTAGTAGCTAATGGAATCCTTGACCGATTAAAATAATATTATGTTGAATCTTTAATTACCATTGTTGTTTACAAAAAAACCTCAATACAGATTGATGAAACACACAATAATAATGCACATTTAATGACTTATTTCATTACCAAGACATTGATCTTATTACTTATTGTGTGTCTTATGCTTAGTACCTATATTCAGATAGATAAATAATGTTAAGAGCACATCAAGAAAGTTTATCTTTCTCCATAAACACACAGGATTCAGTTTAAAATACATAATGTGTTATAACTAAACTAATAAACTGTAAAACAAGTGCATTATATGTCATACCTTCTTAAGCAAAGTATCAGGAGACATGTCTGCAGAAATCGAAGTAGGTTTTTGGTGGCACTCTGGTTCAAATTTTTTTTGTGCTACTTCATTAAATCTAAATCTTGTCTCTGCAAGGAACATTGGCAGAGACGGGACCGACATTTTTCACAGAAAATGCAATTATGCATTCTTAACCTAAAAAGTAAAGACATTTCACTTAATAATTTTGAAACTAAAAAGCAAAAACAACATATTTGATGAGTGCACAAAAGCAAATGAGTATAAACAGCACAATATCAAAATTATAACTTCACAATGACACAACAGACGAAATGCCTGTTCATAATGGCGTTATATTTTTCTTATATCGTCACCAACTTTACCATGAGTATTTCATGTACGGAGTTATGGACAGTGACTTCTTCATTTCCAAAAGCTAATTTCGAAAATGCTTAAACAACCAATAACAGCATTTGACAGTCTCCACCCAAATGTCCAAAAGGCAACATTTTGCCAAGGATGGCATCTCCTGCACACTTGTCTCCTATCTTACAGTTTATATAGGCTGTTCATGTTAAAATGAGCACTTCTGAAAGCCCTGCTTAAGATCTACTTGTAAGCACATTGTGCACCTTACGTAAAATTTACATTACCAAGGGCTTCATCACTTTATTTGTGCGTTGGTTAAATGAAACTGAAAAATTATTAGAAAAGGAAATACTTTACAAGTTCAGTAATTTTTACACTTCTGTGCATGAAAAGAAAAGAAAAGAAAGAAAGGAAAAAAGCAAAAGAAATAATTCAAGTTATAAAAAAAGGCTACCTAACACTTTTTATTCAATGTTAAGCTATAGAACTATTTTCCAACCATCGTTGCCAACTTTACTGGGTAAATATCACTCAGTGTGCCTATAAAAATATATGCATGCAGGGACAGTAACTTTTTTCTAAGGTTCATTTCTAAAGTGCTAACTTTATTGTGAACAGCCTTTAGTAATAATAAACACTGCATTTTACAGTGCATTTTCACAGGGAGGTGGTATTCATGGTCCCAATTGTTTTAAAACAAATTTTATTAAGCAATATTAAATTGAAACAAAAACCTTTAAAAGCGAAACGTCACTGATATTTTTATAGCAGTCCCGGTAAATTTAGCATTACATTATATTATAATAATTTTCATGCACAGTATTTATACAGTGGCCTTTTTATCCCCAGATGAAAATATTTTTATGGTTGATGCAAAATTAAACATTTTTTTAAATTTTCATCTACAGCTGTTGTTACTAGTCTAATACATTACAGTAAACTCTAGATTCTAAGACCTCTCTTGATTCCCAGGGAACGTGAGTGAGTGAAGAGATCTGGTCTTGAGAGCTGAAGAGGACGAAGGGAGGTGAGTATGGAGTAGTGCCAGAATAAAAGGGTGAGGGAAACGTGAGATCCTTGATCGAGGAAACCTGCCGACCAGAGGAATGTCTGCCACAATTCCCATATGCAAAAATCCAGGAGCAGTCCTGCCGGGAATCAAACCCAGTTCACATAGATAGGTGGTGAGTAGGCATACCACTACACCACTGTGACACCCCCCCCCCCAAGGAAAAGAATTGATATTTCAAAGGGGTCGTTGTTGGAAAAACACAGTTTGGAGGAACTATCAAGAAAACTTCAAGATACTGAAGTAACCATAAAAAACAATTGAATGGCATTTCAACGCTAGTAAGAGAATTTCTTCCGGTGACGCCACATTTGTATTGAAAAGTCTCTTCAATTTGAAAATTGTTTGTAATTTGTTCTAATAAACGCATGTTTAATCCAATGTAGTTTGTTTTTATCACATTTTTACATACTCTCACAAATTAGAATTTTGCACATATTGCATTACGAATCACATTCTTAGGATGAAGCTGTGAAAGTAGCACAATGAAGTTTACAGGGTATGTAGCTGATGAAATGAGGAAGTTTTTGAAGTAGATACGGAACACATTTGACATGAACTTTTTTTCCAAACGCCACCAAATGTTGTGGACGAACTATACTTTCCGATTGTTCCTGTTTTTCAATATTTTTCTTGCCCCCATGCTAAGACAGATAAACATAAAGGTTGTTGCACCAGATTGACATTTCAGTCGGCTAATCCAAAAAACAAATTCAAGCATCTATCACATTTATTCATGTCACCATACCAATATTCATAGTGAAACTGCGTGTAAGGCATAAAACATCATAGAAAAAAATTCATAGTCCCTAAACTATCAACAATTGCTTAATATACACAATTTTTCGGGGTTTCTACCTCCTTGCTCCCGCTTGACACTACTTCCTGGGACATTCTGTATACAAAATAATTACTAGCTTCAGGGAAATTTAATAGCATTTGTTTCCCTATTCTTGTATTAACTATACCTACTGTGTGTATTCAAAATGACTGTTTTTTGTTTTCAAAAATTTGATGTTTTCTCTCTTCTTTCCAGGTTAGTAGCCTACACCTTTTACAGTCAATGGTATAAAAGTGGTTGTCTATTTGTGTTGATGTTTTTCAAAATTTCTTTATGAGAAAACAGGTTATAACTACTATTATGTACTTAATTTCAAAATTTCATGATTCATAATAGTAATTTACATATTTCTAGTGGCCCTTTCACTTGGTCAGAAGGGAGTTTATTTTTCAACAATAAAGATATTTAACTCCCTACCATCTGAATATCAGCAACTATGTTTTAGTAATGTAAAACTATTTAAACTTAAGATAACAGACTGTTTAACTCTTCCATATTTTTTTCTCTAAGACAGAATATTTTAATTATTCTGGTTGATAAGTCCTGTGATAAATATATTATGTGGAAAATGTAATGTAGAAGTTTGTATCCTGATTTACTGGTATCTTGTTTAATTTGTGCATAGCCTCACAATGGCTATTTCTTTAAATTAATTGTTAAAATATATAATTGCTTGTCTCTTTTAAAATTTTACATCAATGTATACATTTACTTACTGACGCCGGCTAACAGCCAGCGGCGCTAGAGCCCATGACTGTGCTCACTACGCACATGTCACGTGTGCAAAGAGGGCAATATTCTGAACTCACATAAATATGATTTTTTTTTCAGTGTAAAATGTGTTTTATATTTTTATTTGCAGTGTTTAATATGTCTTAAAATATTTTGAAGTGTTTGTTGTTATTTTGAAACTGTTTGGTTATGAAATTCAAAGTGCCCTCAGCACCGAGATTAAGAACACTAATATTCCAGCGTGAACGCCGTCATAAAGAGACACTGAAATAATATGAAAAATCTACAGGAAAATTATAAAATGTAAAACAGTATTTCATTTGTGTGTGCCATTTTATTTCCACTAATAAAATATTTTATTCGGCGTGCATAGCGCTTACACTTAATGTGAACCTCGTAGGTGGCCACGGTAGGTCCGTGCGACGCTTGCCTCTGAACAGTCTGTCGAGGAGAGCTCGCAAGGTAAGACACTGTCACGTACGCACTACAACTTTTGTTCACTGATGTAGGTTTCAATAGTCAATTAGTTTATCTGTTGACCATTGCTTGCGTATGTTTCGCCAGACATTTTCCCCAGTATTATGCTTCCGCTTTACTAATTTATTTCGCCCTGGTGGCATTTTTAACTTAATCGAGGAGGAGTAGAAAGATGTCGGAGAGGTCATGCGACCCGAGCAACTTGAATCAGGCGCCATCCACCTGTATTAGTGGCGTTTCATTGTAATTTCTGCATTATTGCTACGTGCCATTTTAAGGGCTTTGTTTTCATGTATATATTTGAGGGTATTTTTCATGTTTGAATATTTTACGGCAACATCGCGTATAACCACGTGGCTGACCTGAAACCTATAATGGAGTTAATAATACGCAACGGAAAAGAGATAATACATATTTTCAGTGATTGCCCATCAAACCAATACCATAACAAGATAAACTACACTCTTCTTTGCCACTTTGCTTGTTTGTACAAGCTCACTGCCCTTACCTGGAACTACTTTGAGGCAGGGTATGGCAAGAGTTTCGCTGACAGTGAAAAAAGAAGAGCAGACCTAGCTGCATTCCATGGCCAAGATATACTATCTGCAGATACTTTAATTGAGGCATTAAATCAAGCAAATATAAAAGTTCAGGTATTTAAAGTTACTGCAGAGGAAATAAACAGTGTTGAAACCACAACTTCTACATTTCCAGCACAATCAGCAATTAAGAATACACTTAAAATACACCAGCTAGTGTGGAATAATTCAAGACCCCATGAGTTAAGACTGAAAAGCATGAGCTGTTTTTCATGTGGAACAACTGCAGTTGCATCTTGCAATGATTACGCACTAAAACCAGCACTTCATGAATTCACCTACTTGTCAAACTATATCCTTTTTATAAATGTAATATTGTTTGAATTATGTGAACGTAGTAACTACATTAATAGGCTTCTGTATTTAAAATCCAGCACCCCAACTTACACTGAGGAGGAGCCGCTAATTGTTTACTTAAAACACCATAGTTGTGTTTGCACAAACTAAAATTTTTTTTATTCCTTAGTATGTATTTCCCAGCTTTTGACAGTGAAAGGGAAAATTCACAAAAATGTAATGATATATGTAAGAAAGAGCTACCAATGGTATCTAAAGGAGATTGGGTGGCTGTTATCTACAATGATGCATGAGTCAAAAGTTAAAGTAATGGTAGAATTGCCCATCTACGGACAAGCAAGGAATCCAAATTGTTAAGTACTTGTTTTTAAAAGTGAGCATAGAAATTGTACATTTGATTCATTGCAGATTTTAAAGTATTTCTTTCTTTACGATTCTACATAAGAAAACTTTCGTTATTTATTTATAACTAGGTCTACAAAAATTAGAACTAAAATACACTTTATTAAATAATCATCTTATTTAGCTACAAAACTTAGTGAAAAATAAAATGCACTTTAAATTACTATTCATATATGTGTAAACAGGATACCCAATTGCTAGATAATGGCCTAGTAGTGCATTTTTGCCATATAAATAAGTACAGTAGTAGGAAAACATTGCTGTCATGAAATTTAGGGTAGGTACTTAAGTTCAATCTAATTTTCAAGGGTTTAGAAAGCATACTTTTCCAGTGAGTGTTCACCATCATAAAACACTTTATCATAACCTACTACTTGCCCACTCTACTACGTCCGCGTATATTTGCGAGCAAAAAACCGAATATAATTTTATCGATTCCCAAAGATTATTTACGTTAGAATGCTGATGCTTTCAATACATTTTCTTTTCAAAATAGAAATACAAATAATAGTATTAGTTAGTAATGTTGATTTAAAAATGATTCTTTACTGGTCATAGAAAATTTTAATCAAATATTACATAGTTCTAGCAAATTAAATTTAAGGAACCTTCTGTTCAATTACCTAATACTCTGTGTGTCGTTGGACTACCATCTATCCTCATCTTCATATTTCATAACAATGCAATCCTCTTAGCCTGCACTGTTTTATGATGCTTGGCTCATCCAGAATCATGTCTTAAAATATTTCAAAAGGTATTGAATAAGATGAAAAAACTGAAATAAAATGTTATTTTAAACAGTTGATATAAAGTTACAGAAAACCAGACACTACCAAAAAAGAATGCTGCGGGAGGGAGGAACATCTAATGTCAGTGGAGGTCCTAATGATCCCAGTAGGGGTCTGCACTCCAATGAACGCCACAGCTTCTACACCCATTTCAATTACGTATATTATCTTAAGATGCTATTCAATGGTAACTTCTAAGTTCACCAAAAAAGAGTTAACAGAATTCCAACTTGATTCCATGACAGCACGATACCTAGTACTGGGTATTTCCATTGCTAAGAAATTTAATATGCCTTTAAGATACGTTTCACATGTTAAGATACTTGTTACACAATAGAATAATATCTGTCAAAAAGAAACAAATTATACTGGATCTTTGGTGACTGTTTTAATGTAATATTTAATAACCAATTCTTACAGTATTTTATTATTTTAGGATGGATCAGTCAAAGGAAAAGCTCATGAAGAAAAAACAAGATGACAGACAGAATATAAAAAGCTAAAATTATAAAAAAATTTGGCAAGTAGATGAGAAAGGTACGTATAAGAAAATAAGCTAACGAAGTAAAAGCAATCAAAAAGGCTATGAGAGAAGATAACATGTAAATCCCATATGCCCCTAATAGAAAATTGGAGAATGTGGCAGGAAAAATGAAGGGACAAAAGAAAAGTTAATGCAAGATCAAACTGGGCAGTATTAAACATCAATTCAATACTTCAAGCCCACACAGACAAGGTAAAGTGTCCTATACGTGAGTTATCAACAATATATCACCAAGCAGCCAGCTTACATGGGTAATGTAATTTATACTAGAGTTTTAGCATGGAAAGTGTATAGTGTTGTGAATTGTACTCTGGGAATTGAAGGACTTGCATACTACTGGCACTGAGCTATTTCAAATACAGATGGCCTGATGAAGTCAAACCTAACTAGACAATAGCTAAATCACAGAGTGAGGAAAAAAAGGGGGGGAGGGGCGGGGGCACGATGAACTGATGCAAGATTCCTTACTATACTTTTTGTAACACACTATTCCCTAAGTGTTCAATAGGAAGAGGAGATTGCTATTCGGAAAACTAGATAAAGCACTGAGGAAAAGACTTGGCAAGTGTTTAGTATGTAGTGTGGCACTCTATGGGGCAAAGACTGAAACATGAGGACGAAAAAAGGCTAGAAGTGTTTGAGATGTGGATGTGGTGGAGAATGGAGAGGATAAGCTGGGTGGAAAGAGTAAGCAAAGAAGAAGTGCTGGAAAGAGTTGATGAGATAAGAAAACTGCTGAAAGTAATAAGAGAAAGTAACAACTGGATGGGACACTCGTTGAGATGGGAGTGCTTGCTAACAGACACTATGGAAGGAAAAGAATGTGGAAAAAGATTGAAAGGAAGGAGAAGATACAAGATGATAGATAAAATCAAGGGAAGCGGAAAGTATATAGACTTGAAGAGGTTGGCAAAAGACAGGAGAGCATGGAGAGCTACCACATAAAACCTGCGTGTGGCAAAACACAAATTATGGTTAAGGTAGGTTAGGTCTTCTTGCATTAAAACGCAATTAAGCCATGTTGAAAAAACACCAATGCCTGGTATCAATTCCTGTTTCTAGAAATAGCAGCAATTCTTAACTATTACTAACCTAACATTTTGTTGTGTTTGGGTTGTGCAACTGATTTAGGATAGAAAACTTTTTCTTTGACAGTGGTCTGTTTGAAATGTATCGAAAACAAGATTGCGCAGTGAAACACAAGTGATTCACTCATCGATAGATCAATCACAGTTCATGCTATACTCACTGAAAAACGTTAAATAATATATTGTAACTTTAGAAACTAAGCTTTCTTTAATAAGTTTTTTATTGAGGTCATTAACACAACCGTCAGACAAAACTTTTAAAACTGGCCTATTTTGCAAACTTTCAGACTCAAATGGGATACGTTATAAAGTGTTAGGTTTGTTTTAAGTTAACCACTCTAAAAAACAGTAAATCATCTGTAAAAAAAAAAATGTAAAAGCCGTACGGCTAGGATGCTGTAGCTATAATAACCACAAATGCCTTTGGCAAATGAACAACTTTTTGAGTTAACGCTTTACAATACAAAGATTTTTAAGTCCTATTTGGTCACATTATTACCTTTCCAAAACAAAAAAAAATCGACAGGAACAGTTTAAATTAAGTAATTGCAAATTACTTCAGTGAAATTATAAATAAACCTAGACTCGTGTAAAAATAATTACAAAAAAATTATTTTACTAACACAGAAAAAAACCTTTTCCTATGAAAATACAGAAGTTCGATAGAATAATCAACTAAACATTTCAAAATTGTTCTCCGTTCTTTATACTACACGAGTGCAAAATACAGCATGAATGGTGTCAAATGTGTGTTTTATTTTTCCGAGCGTTAAACGATAGTCGGTGGATAAAATGTACAGTAGGAAGCTTTCCCAATCCGTGGAACTATACTAGCTTAAAAAAAAAAAAAAAAAAAAAAAAAAAAAATACAATTGTCGCCATCTTGAATTGGTAATTTTCTAGAATTGGGGATATTTCTAAAATATGAAAAATAATATCTTGGATATTTAGAAATTATTATTAGCAATCAAATTACTATGAATTTTGGAGGTAGAGTGGTTTTTGTAAAAAAGAAACAAACTGTGATAGGGAACAGGGTTGTCAAGATTGATGTGTTTAAGTTATAAAAAACATAATTTATGGAGAATATATTTATATCGGGTAGTCGAATTCTATTACATTGACGCGTTGCGCCTCCAGAGGTCTGGGATGTGTTCGTATCCGCCTGGGAACAGGTGGAAAACACGAACTGGAGAAGAGCCCGGCACCATGTTGCTGCACATGAAAATTCGCACCCTTGGTTAAGTGGACTGTCACTCTGGACTTGCTGGTGGTCACTACTGTCGAAAGTAAGGCATAGGCCTTAAGTTAGAGTTACATAACAAAAGCGTCCCCCGCATGAAGTCCTGGTATGCAACTTCAAGATGCAGGGAGACATCCCCTCGGCTAAATAAAGGTACCTGAACTATTGCGATGAAAGAAAATGCAGCATAGATTGTATTGGAAAAAAAAGGGGGTGGGGATACGCGAAGCTTACCGTCTGTCCTGCCGGTTGTCTGGAGTGCTGAAGTCTGACTAAAGACATGGCGTCGGCTTTGCTGCACGTCCGGCGAATCCGGCGCCAAAAGAGAAAACATGGAAAAACAGAACTTAATAGTTAAGATGATAAATGAAACTGACATTGTACATAATTATGACTACTTAACTAAAACACATTAGTGGCATACTCGTGAACGCCAGAGTCCCAGATATGGCTAAGAATGTGACGTCCCGAGTATGTCACCGTACTTGAAGGGTGATATTAAATGAAATGATGCCTCAGGTGACTGATTCTTGAAAGATGATTACATGATCACTTTTATAATTAACTTCTTAAAATGGGCATGTTTCGTAATGGTTATAATCACAGGAAGGAATACGTATGCGACGACACAGAGATTTCATCAAGGGGTGGAGCTACACCCTGTCTTCTATGATATGTTATATACTCTCTATGGGGCAATTACCGCTAAAACTTCCTTAAAAAAGCTCCTATTAATTAATGCGGCTAGGGAGTCTCTCGCCAGTTTACATTTAATTCGAGAATGTGATTCCCCACCTAGTGACACTACTTGGCGCCACATCGCACTCCGTATTCAGCCACAGGGCCCGGCGACATCGCGCATATCAGAAAGCTGTGAGAATAAGCGGCGCCACTTATCCCATATTTCCCTTCAATGGCTGTTGCGTCTAACAGTTGTGACTTCACGGGACACACTCATTTAGACCACATAGCCATTCCTCATGAGAGTTACCTCTTGTGATGAATGCTAAATATTATTAACTTCGGCCACGAGTTAAGAGCGACAAGAAAAGTGTAAATGCCATTCTTGTCGACGTGCACTGATCGAGACCGCGTCCAAATGTCGATCGGTCAAGTGTTGCTGTGTTGTTACTGCATCTTCGATTCAACAAACTGGCACAAAGGTTACGTGGACGTCAGGAATATGTCAAAAATCCCCCTCCCTGGTGACCATTTGGTCCTCGCAGACTTCCCAAGCGACTGACAAGCAAGATACGGAACACTGACACTTACATAGCGTGAGAACATTTGACACTTATACACTAACACTTGAGGCATTGTAGGATTATTGATGTACACACACAAAAATAAACACACACTGCACACTCCCTAACATCTGACATAACCCTAATTACAACTTCTATACGCCATTGCACTTGACACATTACATGGATATGGCACTGGTGCGTCGACTCAGGTGCTCCACTGTGGTGTTGTGTTGCATTGTTTAAATCTCTGCTGGTAAAACGGGGTGTATGGCCTGAGGCATATGCGCTGTCGATGTCAAACACCCTCCCCTTCGGAGGCCATTCACTCGGCGTTTCCTCTTCAGGTTCCGTCGAAGCATCTCGCCGCTGGCTGAAGCTTCTCTCATGGTCGCAGCTGATACACACATGGCTCTTTTTGTTGTTAACATTGAGCTCTGGGCGCACGTGGTAGAGAGCTGTCAACACACTCCACCTCGTGGTATTGTTTTCTTATCAACACACGTGGCCGCCGATTGTAAACATTAGAGTGTTGTTCTGCTGGTCCACGTGGTCGTGAAACGCCAACACTTTCTTACTCTTGTGATGTTTGTGGCTGCTTCTCTGTTATGGGCGCACTTGGTCGCAGAATGTCAACATTGGCCTGTTGTTTGCGTTCTGCTGGCGAATGTGGCCGTAGTTATAGCGAGGTCTGCGGTGCTGTGCAGGCTGCAGTTGTCCCAGGGGCATGGCCGCAGGCTATGCACGTAGCATACCATTGCTTTCTCGGATGTTTCGCGCTGCATCTTCTAGGAGGTGGGTTATCTTCTCCACGTGCTCCTTGTATAAGTTCACTTATCATCTCTGTTGTCCTGTTCGTTTGCATGGTAGGTTTCTGACATCTCAGGGGTGTGTTTACCCCTTGTGCACCCTGACTGTCTGTTGTTACGCTGTGTTGCATGTCCCTCGGTGGCATCATGTCCACATGAGCAGCTGTTTCCCCTGTGAACGAAATCTCATAGGGCGTGGCAGCTCTCTGTGGGCTCGATGGCGAGGCAAACGATCTTCCGACAATTGTAACGTCTGTAAGTGTTATTGTAGCTCTCTCACTCTCTTCCAGACAACTTTGTTGTGGTGCGCCGATGGCTTGCATACTTATTAGCCTAAGGGTGTCGCTGTGCAATATGGACTTTTTCCTCGAACTCAAATGGACCTTGTAACACTTATATATCCCAGTAGATTTATGATGATGTGTGGGCCGCTCCACTACTCTGTGAACCATGCACAAATTACATTCTGCCCTACAGATTGATGATGCGCCTTGATATATAGATACTGATTTTGATGGAGTTGTGGTCGGGGTCGGGACGAGACCGGCTTCCATTGCGTGATGTAGCACCGTTGATTTTCCCTTGCTTCTCTCTCTGCTCTTGTTCACCACTCTTCTCTTGCTTCACCTCCTTCTCCACTGCTGGCGCAATGGCTTGCTCCACCTACGAACTCGCCTGGGAACGTCAGGTTATGGTCCTGTAACAGCTGGGCTGGCATAATCCCAGTGGCCTGGTTTACCCACGTTCTGAGAGTGAAGAGGGCAGGAGGTAGTTGTTCCGCCCACGAGGCATGGTTTTCATCCACTCGCAGATGCAGCAGGATCTTCAATTCCTGGTTGCATCTTTCAGTTGGGTTTGCACGTGGATGATAAACAGTTATTATGTGGCGCAAACCCCATATCTGGCACATATTTATCTATACATACGACTGGTAAATTGTGTGCTGTTGTCACTCAATACCGTGTGTGGTTATCCTCAAGGTGTGAAAAACTCACTCTCTACCACTTTTTCCATGATGTGTGCACATGTGCTTGACACAGCATATGCCTCAACCCACCTAGAAAACAAATCTGTTACCACAACAATGAACCATTTGCCCATCGGGGTGCAAGCAAACGGACCCATTAAATCCAATGTTACCATCTCGACCGGCTCTTTCAGAGTGCTGGGTTGCTGTTGCTAGGCACCATCTGTGAGTCGGCTCTTGAATCTGTTGCAGGCTGTACAGATGTGTACAAAGGTGCGGACGTCAAATGGATCTCTGGCAGTGAAAGTGTTTCAAAATATTATGCCGTGTTTGTTCAGCGTCGGGATGTTCTGCAAGATTGTTGGAATGTGCGTATTGTAAAACGACACTGTGAGCAGACAACAGGACGTAAATTCTCCATACGTCAGTGTAGTTGTTGACATGTAACTCCAGGGTATCGTTCAACATGTGCCACTCGACATTGACTTGATGCTCGTATTCCAAAGTCCACTTACGTGCGACAGGGCACTCAGCTTGTTTGTTTACCACAAGCGTATCCCTTTTAATAAAGGAGGGTGCTTGTGGTAGCACAGTGATGTTCGTGCATTGCATGCATGACGTGGCCTGTGTTTGAGTGTCCACAGGGGGAGCGAGGAGAGGTTAAGACATTCTCCCATGCTTCCCCATCTTGCACTATCTCTTCTCCTGGCGTCCGAGACAGGTGGTCGGCGAGTTGGTGTTCTATGCCTGCCACGTGCTGCACTTCGAAATCGCATTCTTGCATCAAAAGAACCCAGCATGTCAGTTAACTTCGACTTTCCTTCATACTGTGAAACCACAATAGGCAGCGCTTGTTGGTCCGCAATGTGAAGTGTTTGGATTCAGACAGTGCCCGGTACTTCTTAAAACTCCACACCATAGTCAGACACTTACGTACATTAACGTTGTACCACCACTCTACTGGGTCGAACTTGGCGCTTCCGAAGTCGACAATTCGCAACTCATTGTCTTCTGACAGTTGGAAAATTAGCACAACGAGTCATTTCTCACTTGCATCCGTCTGGGCGTATAAGTGTCGGCTGGGGTTGTATCTCGACAATGCTTGGCATTCGCAGAAACTCCATTTCACCTCCTCGAAGCTTTGCTGCTGTACGGGTTGCCATTTGTAATGTATGTGACATTAACTCAATCAGCAGCTCAATCAGGATAGTAAAGCGTTCGATGTACTCTCGGAACCAGTTAATTAATCCAAAGAATTTTCTTAACTGTTTCCTTGTTGTTGGCACCAGATACTTCTCAATGAGGTTCAGTTGTTCTGACTCTGGTTTTCTCCTGTTCTCGCTGATGAGGTGACCTAGGAACTGGATATTATATTTGCATATATGACACTTTTTGTTGGCACATGTAAGAACATTTATCGCCAAGCAATCGAACATGAGTGATAGATGGTGTAGATGTTCTCGCCATGATTCACACCAAACGATCACATCATCATAGTATGCCAATGTGTAGGTGCCAATGAAACCATCCAGGATGCGAACCATCATTTCCTGGAAAGTTGACGGGGCACATTTCAGGCCGAATGACATGGCACAAAATTGAAAACGACGTCCGATTCCGATGCCGATATGTGCCGATCTGTGGGTTTTACTGGGACTTGCCAATACCCACTGGGGAGATCAAATGTTGTCATTATTTTTATTCCCAGCGTATTCAGAGCATCTCGGATATGGATATACGGTTGTGAAGAACTGCACATAATTAGATTTATGCGGCAGAAGTCCACTCAAAAACACCATGTGCCATCCTTTTTTGGTGCTTAGATGATAGCCGAATTAAATGCGCTTTCTGACTGTTCGATAACCCCATCAGCTAACATTTCAGCGATTTGCTCCGAAAGTATTTCTTGTAGATGCGAGTAGTAGCGACGTGGGATGACGTACAATGGTATGTCGGTGATTAAAGCAATAGCATGTTCCGCAATGAGGGTTCTGCGTAGCGGGTTGGCAATGGTAAATACATCCTTCCGTTCATTCAGCAGACGTTGTACAGCCTCGCGATACTCCAGGGAAACTGCATGGTTGAGGTCATCAAGGACGACAGTGGGTGTGTCATCTGCATCTCGAGGTTCCAGGATGAAAACAATCCGATGTTCTTTACGGCCAAAATGTATCCATCGAGTGGCAGGTCCAACGACTGATTTTTGTTCCACTAACCAGGGAATACCCAAAATGACATCTTCCCTTATGTCGTGGGGGACAAAGGCTGCTTTTGTTGTTGTTGTTGTAGCAATGTCCTATATTTCTGCAGTCACTGACATGTGGTTAGTTGGATTGCCAGTTTATTTTTAATGATTTCTGCTGGATCGATGTAACTAGCGTGAACAAAATTATAAGAGGCTGGTGTCTACTAACACTCTGCAAAGAATATCATCAACTTGGGTCGAAATGCGTATAAAATTGTCAGTTTTACTTGCAATCTAGCCTAGTGTGTTGTGGGTTTCATTCTGTTGTTGTAGTGGCCTGGGATGGGTAGCGTGACTGTCCTACTCCCGCAGTTCATTTCACGGTGGTGGTCTGTATGGCGGTGTTGTTGATCTACATGGAAAATCTGCCCATCTCAGACACTCATTGCCAGGTGTGGTCCATTACACCACCTACAAGGGCACATAGTCGGTTGTTGTTGTTGTTTGTGAATCTCGGGCAGTTATGTTGTGTTGTGTCGATTCGACTCGTTCACTCTAGGCTGACAAGTTGTTGCTTTGGTTGGGGCTGTCATCATTTCAGGAACTCTGGTTACCGTTTCTCCTACATGCAGGTTTTTCTGTTTGTTTATGCTTGTTTCTCGTCATGGTTGTGGTTTGATCACGGTCGTTACCCGGTCTTGCGGCACTGTTTACATCCAATAGAAGTATGATTTGAAGAATTTCTTGCACTGTTGTGTGGATGGCAGGGACTAAAGCCGGGCGATGCTCCTTCCTATCTGAAGCTGACACTAACTCCAACACTTCTTGTAGCGAAAGTTCAGGATGATATGTAAGTATTGAATGGTTTTTGTTGGTGGCGAAGTTGTGTGACTCGTCAGTTTGTTAAGTTTGCGTGCGCATAGTGATGTGAATGTTGTGGCAAATCTGCATTTTAAGTTCCTAAGGAATTCTTCCTACATTAACCTGTAGAGGGCTATACATTTCACCAGGTCTTCACGTCTCCTGAAAATCTTTCCCTTAAACAGTGAGGCCAATCTTCGTGATCAACCCATCTACTCAAGGGCCGTTCACAATCCTGAATGAAAGCTCCGGGATCTTCTCTTGCTCTACCTGCATTGATTCGTAGATACTAGACATGGGCTGTTGTCGCTGGATATGATTATCAACATTGGTGCTTGTTTTCATACTCTGTCACGAGTGATGGGGCTGTGTAACGGGCTGTCGTTGGTGCTGTTTGCAGAAGTGGTGTCGAATGCTGTGGTAGATGAGGCAATACCAACTATGGTATGTGGAGCAGGTAATTGTCCACAATATTGTGCGGTACTACACATAGATTTTCTTGACTGTATTGCATCGGTTCAGATACATCTGGCTGGCAGTCTCCTTAATTTGCAGATGTGTTGGCGGGGCCAGTCGTGGACTCTGTTGTTCAAGTACACAGTGAGTGCAATCCATGTTATGAGCATTCCTCCTTGTCCGTTCCCATAGAGTGATGCAACCTTCATGGAAGGTGCATTTACAACTGACACATGCCACTGTGGTGGTTTCATTTCTGTCACACCTGTTCTGGTGGGCACATTTCCGCAATGTTTTCCTCAGTTGCGATCCTGCTGGTTCCGCATCGATGGGCAGTAGCGGAAGTGTACACAACAATGGCGGGCACACCAGATTGACAAAACCCTTGGGTCCTTGTGGTTTCAAGCAATGGTTACACATCTCCTCAGTTTTCCCCATGCTGTTGTGGGCTAACACGCTGTTGTAAAGTTCTTTATTCGCCTTCTCGATTCCTTGCCGCATGAGCTGCATGGCGGCAGGATCTTGACAGATGCAGGCGTTATTGTTCTCCAATCCGAACAAGAACGGATTTAGTGGTACAGTCGTTCATAAACACTGGGCACATAGGGAAGCTGGTTTCCTATTAGTGCTCTGTAAATAAAAATGTCCTTGGTTGGCCATGCGACGCGATTGACATAGGGACAGAATCCTGGTTCTTTTGCTGGACCATGTGTCCATGGCCCACGGCTGACAGACACATGCGCGGCACAATAGGGGTCGTTCCTGCCACCACGAAATTGTGGATACAGAGGGGTGAAAGGCAGGTGGTCACTACTCCTCATTGATACAGTGTCCAAAAATGGTTGACCAACAACACCAAGCTGGTTTCATGGTAATAAGGCAGGTTTCAAGATGGCAGACGGCAATGCTCGTTTTTGCACGCTTTTCCATTTGGCTTCCTTGGTTTCTCCTCGTAAATTTTCCACATTCTGTTGAATCCTTTTTCCTGTTGCATGAAAGGAAACTCTGCCAGTAATGGTAATGCTGACAAAGTTCAAAGGAAAAAGAGATACATACTCCCATGTGGTCACACAGGTTGTACAGCATGATGATTCAGAATGTAGGTTACCGGGAGTTGTATGCAAGGTTGATAAATGGATAAAATTGAAGTAGGTGGGTGTTGGGATGGCTAGAGGGAAAGGTTAGGCCACTAGTTGAGGCGCCACTTGATGTATGATGAGCTGGACCATGGGGGAAATGAGGTATGGTGGAAAGGAACTGCTACTTGCTAGGGTTAAGTGCACCAGTCCGTGGTGCGAGCACAAAGTTATACTTGTTAGAGACTCCCCCTCTCGGGTCGTGATGGCAGACGACCGTAGGACTGCCCCCAGGTCCATGTCTTTATTGATATTATTTGAAAATACCTTCCTGCCAGTCGTAAACTAAACTCCAAATCACCCTATCTAGTCAGAGATGATGGCCCCCCTGATACATCAGCTCACTCCCGAAGGGTTATTTTGATTTCCCAACACCATTATTGAAAACATGTGATCTTTGTAAAGTTATGAGAAAAGGTTAACTAACAATTAAGCCGTTAATCATAATAACATGTTCTTATCTCACCAGTACGTATTTATTACAAGTTCTTCCCCATAAGGGCACTGAAATTTACATACTGCAGTATTAGCCAGGGGGCTCTTATACAGACAGAATGGCTGTACGGCATATGAGCTTAAGTTACATAGTATGCCTCGGCTGTGTAAAAGATGTGCCTAGGGTGAGAGTCAATGTATTCTGGGCGAGCATTAAAAAAGAGGTTCCTGTAGACTAAAGTTAATTAACCAGAATTATATTATGATTATCAAACCAAGATGAAGGGCCAGGAGCACCGCTGTGCAGTGTTAGTCTCACGAGATCTAAGATGCTACTAGTGACTGTTTGGCATGGAAGCTGCTCACTGGCCGACACTCATACCCAAACATCACGTGACATAATTTTACATGAAGTGAAATAAAATGAATGAAATGAAATGGGCTCTATGCTGCCGATGGTATGTACATATCAATAAACTCTTAACATCAAAACTTAAAAGCATACATTAAAAATATAAACATAAATACACACATTCCAGGAGACCGCATTGCCTTAGCAACCGAACCTGAACATTGACTGGTACAAATTAACAATAATATCTCTATTGTATCTGATCCCAGTTAAGTTTACTATGTGTATATGATTTATGTTCAAGGCAAAACACGAGAGTACATTTTAATTTGCATTAAAGAACTTTAAAATTACTTTCAAGATTTTACAGCAGCTATTTTCCACGTGGCTGTGTGTACCGATTCACTTTGATGCATGGTCGAACAAACTTTAAAATATAATATATTAAAAAATATTTTCAGTGCATTAAAAGTTATTTTTATAATTACCATAAATAATATAGTGACATCTATGTTTCACAATAGACTGTTATGTTTTCGTTCAAGCTTGTGCACAAAATGGTACCACTAGCGAGTAAGCTGTCAATTACATAATAATTATGTAAACACAAAATTGCACTTAATTACACTAAAACAATAATAACACTTACGTGTTAATAATAATCACTTACGCGATATGAGTAACATGGGAAAATAAAACACTATCATAACATATGACATAATATACACATTTACACTCTAAATATAATTACTAAAAGTAAACAAATGCATGTGGCACTCGGCCTTACGCATGGACACTGAAATTCGTACAACTACGTACCTGGTTGCAGTGTAACCTAACTTCACATTTTTGTGCACACTGACACTTACATAGTATGTGCATATTTGTCACGTATCCAAGAGCACTTGTAACATTGTAGGATGATGACGGACATATACAAAATAAATTCACACTGTATTCTTCCTAACATCAGACATAACCCTAAATACACCTTCTACACACCATTGCACTTGACACATAACATGCACATGTCACTGGTTCGTAGACTCAGGTTTTCCAATGTGAAGTTGTGTAGCATTCTTGACATCTCTGTTGGCACGACGTGGTGAATGGCCTGAGGCCTAGGCGCTGTCGACATCAACCTATTTGGTTTTTTAAAACATGAATTAGTCTTAAAGCAATATCACAGGTGGAACATAAGATACGAGTGTTTGGTATGATAAAGTCTTTTCTATACAAGGGTAAAATCACATAAGATTATCAACCTAAAATTTAGCTGTAGTAATATCAGGCTGTTCACAGTAAACAGAGCACATTTTGCGAGGCCTTATAGTTACATTTTAAAATAAATATTGTCATGTATTTTTAAAACGACGGGTGTATTTTACACGGCATTCGGAAGTTAACGTCTCAGGCTAATATCGAAGCATTCATAAACATAACATTGCACTTAATTTAAGTAGTGTCGGTACAGAAAGTCTGTAAAGCACCTTTGTTCCAAGACTTCTGCAATCACTGGACGAGTGGTTATCGCGCCCAAAATATTTATTGTAACTTTGTAGCCTCTCCAATCCAACCATCCGCCAGTCTCTTCACCCATTCGCGAAATCAACATTCGTCAATAAACTGGGAATCTGTTTGTTACTGTTCCCATCACATATAGCACGCCCAGGCACAACCACATTTTGCACCAAAACACGTTCTAAACAAACATGGCTATCGATCAGAAAGCTAAAACAAGCTTTCTCTCACATTCTAACTAAGCAAAACTAGCATTATGTGGCGGCGGCATGAACTAGAACACGGTTCCAGATTTGTCCTATTGTGCCCCATAGTACTAAGCCAGCCAAGTCAGAGTAACGTCTGAGACTCGCGAGGGCAAGGATGCATCTTGCGCATCAGGCTGCATTCATGTTTGCAACCAATCATCTTAAATACAATATACTTTTAATCACTCCGGAAGCGTTTGTTTTAGCTGCTGGAACGCCTGCCCTCTCCCCTTGTGGTTTTGAATCACCCAGGGGGACTTAATATTTATCGTAATGTTTATTGACGAAGTGTGTGTCCTTTGTCTGTATAGTCCTGCTAGCGGGCCGAGCTTAGTGCAAGTGTAAGTTTTCTCAGATGAGAGTTAAATAAAAGGCAGTGAGATAGTGTGAAAAAGGACTTCACATGTACTGATTGTCTGGCCATATGTTTCTTCAGGTATGAGTCCTTAGAATACCCAACATTTTCTACGCAAGTGTTCAGTGTTTAAAGTGTTGTAAACTATTGCAATTTTATCATATTTTTAGGCATGTGGACCAGCCGATAGGCCATCCAGAAGTGCCGGTAAATATCAGGTAATAAGGTGTAGCACCCACTGAGAGGTTCCCGAAGGGAAATTCGGTAAAAATCTAACAATCTACAGGAAGGAATCAGCTGAGCAGTGTGGATTTCTATGCCCAGGATTGTTAGCCACACAGTCTGGAGACAGAAGAGTTGGCTCTACCAAAATTGCACTGCTAAGACATTATCTGGCACCCTGGTAGTAGTACATATCCCAACCTTAATCTTTGCTACACACCAATTTCCTTTGACCCGTCTCAGTCCAGCCACATGGCGTCAAATTGACACTCTTTCGTGGGGCGTAAAATCCATCATGCTTATTCCCAGAAAACTCTCCGTCAAAATATTTTCAGTTTCCCAAGTTCGTCCTTGTACATCATTGTTTAACCCTGAATATCTGCAACGGAGAAGGAGTGAAGGAATAATTAAGAGCATAATCGTGATGCCTTCTGGACAACTGGGTGATGCTGGAAAGCGCACCATGTGGATTACAAGGAAAAGTATGCATATTACGGGTGTTAGCTGACATTGCTGGAAAATCGGTGAGCACATGACGTCACCTCATCCACCATCCACTCCACGCAGGGCAGCTGCAGTTCGATCGGGAGGGCTCCACCTCTTAATGCTTGCTAAAGGGACAGCCATGGAAGGGAAAGGTGCTTCCCCTCATCTGCCGCACTACACTCCGGTACTGTGCATCTCAGCCATGCACCACATGGGTCTGGTGTAACCAACATGTCGGGCCAATCTCATCGTAGTACCCTGGCACCGCTCTGTCTGCAATGCTTGCGTCCACTTACACAATACTCTATAGCGAAGTATGCACTTGGCACAACACACCGCCAGTGCGGCCGTAAGATCCGACCAAACATGTGCACTGCGAACAACAGCATAAACAATGAGGACACTTTAACATTCCATTCACTGCCACGGTTAGAGACAATGGTTGAATTGCAAGCTAGCTTTGGGCTTTAAAATTCAACTTTATAAACATTGCAATCCTCAGGTCTGATAGAAAAGGGAAGACCTGTGACTCAAAACTATCACCCGAGAAATCACAATCAACAAAGTGTGTGCGATAATTTAATTTTGCACAGGACAAGGTATACCGCAACTCCCGTGTACCCATTAAATGTGTCTAAACGAAAAACATCAACCGTATGTAGACGGACATTTCAGTGCTATGAATGCCACCATCGCGACAAACCTGCAAACATTTCAGCAGTAAACAAACATATGTCGCGATCAACAACACCATCCACACCACGAGTGCCACAACTAGTGTCTCCATTGATACAGCAGGGCGAGCAGGACTTGATGCAAGCATTGGAACACATCATGGTAACCGCAGCATACTTTATGAATGTGGGAAAAGATCTGTCATGCCTCAGTTTGCTGCTGTTCTCTGCCACGCCCACCTCAGCGAGTCAACTCTGTGCCACGTGGCCAGACATCCGGATTAACACCGGCCGAGCAGTGGCAGTGCGCGCAACAGTGGTGTAACTCGCCACGCACAGCACAGTACTGCAGCAGGCAGCGGGATGCCGTCTCATCATTGCAAGTACTGTCCAGTATCACGGTACTACAAGCACAGTGGGTGCAGTAACCGTCCGAGGGCTCTTTATCAGACCCTCACAGTCACCAAGGACACCGTAACACAGGTTAGTAGAAGAGTGACCATGATGCAAAAAATATCTGGATGTTTGGTCCCTTGCCATTTGGGAGTTCAGTGCAACTGTGTTTATTTGTAAACACTGCTCCAGCCATTTCACACAAGCACAATGAATGTGCCCGTGTGTAAAGTTTAAACATGTATTCCGGCCACCGAGGCCACGCAGTGTGTAAGCATGTAAAACTTTCAGGGTAAACATTGTAATTTTGCAAGTGTAAATATAGTGTAACTAGTAAACTCCCAAATTTAGACATTGTGATATTCGTCCCGGCAAAACATTTACACGCATGGCTAAGTAGTACATTTCAAGATTCATTCCCGCCCGTATGTTTTAATTGGCTTGGCAACACTCGTGTATCGGCAGCCACGTCTGATTGTTGACATTCGGCCACACATCAGGATGCGGGTGGGGAGTTACCGCCCCTCCTTTTAGCAAGTGAACACACATTAACAATGTTTCGTCACGGTGCGACAGGCAGGGAAGCACTCAACCCAACCTCCACGCCTCTTCATCCGCCAAGGCCACGGGTCCGAGCCCTCGTCAATCATCATGCTGTACGTTACAATGCCATGCAGCAGCAACCCTCCCGCGCTGCCAGTTTCAGTAGACTGTTATGGCGTATTCACATTGCTTTCTCTGGGTGCCCTCTGAAAATGGAAAAAGTGTGTGTGCCATGTGATTGCAAGAAACGAGTGGATATTGTTTATGCACTGACAACTGGGACACACCACGATAACATTGCAAAACATTTGCAACAACATATCATCTTTGGAAGAAAATGCTTGGAATACGATATTGCTAAAGGGATTTAAATTTATGAAATTTCTTATACATAATTCTCTCCAATTTCTGTTTTATAATTCATCGGAAAATGTATGCAAAGGTCACTTGTTGAAATTAACATAATTGCCGTTGTAATTACAAACGATATCGTCAGTATACCAAGAGTATATTTGTTTCTTATTAACCATTACAGATTATTCAGCTGCTGAAATGTTAGATAGTGCAGAATTTCCAACAGTGGAATACTTTTCATCAGGGAGTGTATATGTTCCATATCGTACAGTGTTTACAAGTGAAGCCAGTATATCCAGAGTGTTAGACGGTTGTTTTATGGTACAAAAGGTCATGTGATCAATAGTTGCAGAAAACTGAATTGACCTTCTTTCTCGTGTAATTTGATTAGTATTAAAATCGACATAAATTAACATACAACCGTTTCTGACAAAAACGATAACAACACATAACGCGTTAGTGTGTTTGCTTCAGATAAACTGATATAAAATTCGCCTTTAAATATGAAAAATTATGAATTATTTACATTTAAATGAAAGTGTCGTATACAGTGTTTTGGTTGATTTGCTTCTCATTCCCTAAATATTTTCCTTGAAAATATTCGAAGAAATAATTTTGTAACAACTGTAGAAGCTTTTAAAAATTGTGATAAAACCTTAACCATACTAAAATCGAACATAATACGCTATTGAAGCTGTCTGCGAGTGTGTTGCAAGTGAAGCAGCCAAGCGAGAGAGAACTTTTGTTTAAATTGAAATTAAACAGCCTTGCAAGTTCTGAATTTTCTCCAAATTTGTGTTATTCTTGCGCCTGTGAAATGTGAATTTGTCATGAAAACATGCCTTAAAACTATAATCTATTTTTGATTGATTCGGCGACCAACGAAATCCAATAATGTATGAAAATGCGTACGAGCCTCGCCGTGTGCAGTGTCCAACACAGAAAGAGGCGATTTCACAACGGCTGTAGTAAAATTCCGCTACATTATTTTTTGTTAAATTTTCAATCTAATAGTTTGGCGCAAAATGTGCCTGCTGAAAATATTTAGGCTGTTACAGCCAGAATTACAATAAATCTCGACAGAGTAGTAAGGTACAATGGGGAAAAAATTGCCGCCTCCTGCTCAATTAAAACAAAAGCAATGCGGAACATTAATAATAATGAATTGAAACCTAAACAAGGATATGTTAACCTTTCCTTGAAAGTTGACAGTATTAAAATCAAACATAGCAAGGAAATATCTAATAGTTTTAATGACTATTTCACAAACATCCCACTAAAATTGCAAAATGAACAGAGCTACAAATACATACCCCAAAGACCTAACAGTTGGAATGCTAATAAGCTGTTCTTCACACCTATCTCTGAAGAAGACATCATAAATGTAATTAAAAATTTCAAATGTAAAAGTTCTTGTGAAATAGATGAGGTACCTATGACTGCTAGAAAAAAATGTTCTTATTTAATAAAACTGCCTTTGACTTACATTTTCAATGAATGTCTTGCCCAGGGAATTTTTCCTGTCAGACACAAATATGCAAAAGTAGTACCAATACACAAAAAAAGTGACAAGGCATTGATGGATAACTATGGGTCTATTGCTCTTCTTACGTCCTTTTCAAATTGATAGCAAATAAACTGACATAATTCTTAGTAAAAAACACGGTTATTTCATTGCATCAGTATGGCTCTGTAGAGGGCAGATCTACAGAACAAGTTATTTACAGTTTTACTGAAAAAATATTAACTTATTCTGATAAAAGACAATTTTCAACAGGTATATTCGCAGATCTTTCAGAAGCTTTTGATTGTGTCAACCACAATATTTTATTGCAAAAACTTGAACAGTGTGGAGTAAAAGGTGTAACCAATAAGATGTTAAAATCATATCTTGAAGACAGAAAACAGATCACCTCCATAAGATATCACAAAAATCACACTACAGATGTTAGGTCCAATACCAGAACTACTTGAGTAGAAGTGCCACAGGGATCAATACTGGGACCAATTTTATTACTAATATTTATTAATGATTTTACAGCACAAGTAACCAACGGCTCAGCTATAATGTTTGCCGGTGACACAAACATTTTGGTAACTAGTTCAAATAACGCTGTTCTTGAAGAAAATATAAAACATACAGTGACTGAGATGCTCAGTTGGTTCCAGTATAATAAATTAATACCTATTAAATGTAAACAAATATGAGCTTATGAATTTCATGCAAAGAAATAAACATACAATGCATGATTAAAGATGCACAACAATAGAAGAAGACAGGTTACAGACAGTTAATAGTAGGCTACTAAATTTCTAGGACTCATTGTAGACAGTAATTTAACATGGAATGAGCATGTTGATAGTGTCTGTAAAAAAATTGAGTTCAATGTGTTTTGCGGTACATACCTTAAAACCTTAAAAAAGATTTGTAATAATAATACAATACTTGCATACTATTTCTCAAATATTCACTCTATAATAAATTATGGAATCATATTTTGGGGTAAATCTACAAAATGGAATAAGGCTTTTAGATTACACAAGAAAACAGTGAGATTAATAAGTAATAAGGAAAAAGAAGCAATTGTAGGCTGCTATTTATAAATAACAAAATTCTCATTCTTCCACAGTGTTCTTTTTTACATGGGCAACATTAAAAAAAACGTTAAAAATAGTTCTATACACCGTTATTACACTAGACAAGCTAATCATCTTCACCTATTCTCCTACAGAACCTCAAAATTTACATCAAATCCATACTATGCTGGGGCAAAACTAATATATAACCTATCCGTTAATTTGAAGTCAATTAATAGTTTACAGAAATTAAAAATAGCTGTTAAATTATACTTTTTAATAAGGCCTTCTATTCCGTAGAAGAATTCTCATTCTCTACTTTTGGGACGTGTTCAACTATGAAGTCATATGCCTGCAAGAGCATTGACCAGCATGTTAATTTTCTCTGCAATTTCTGCATTTTGTGAAGCCATACCAGGCTGTATTTGTCCGTTCTGAACGTGAACCGTTGGTATTCCAGGAACTGTCTGTATCGTTTTAAAGCCCCCAAAATAGCTAGACACTCTCTCTCATTCACATATCTCCACTCCACGGGACAGAATTTTGTGCTTCCATAGTCAACGATGTTGCGTTCCCCTGTGTCACTCAAATGAAAAAGTACTGCTCCCAGCCCATCTTGACTTGCGTCTGTCTGCAATTATAGGTGTTCAGTAGGGTCCAGGCGCGAAAGAGATGAACATTGCTAGAACTGTTTCTTGACCTCTGCAAATGCTCGTGCAGCTGTTTGCATCCATTGGAACGTTGTTTGAGTTAATTCATTAAAATATCTCTTTCTTTTCTTATCACACAGATATTCATATTATTTGTAACTTCACACACACTGCAGTATAACAGCAAAGTAAGTTACAAAGTTTTTTTTGAAAGATGTAAAATATGTTTCCTATATGTTATTATCTATACCTAGTTTCCATTACTGTAACTTTCAAACCAGCATATTTTATAAACACTTGTCAAACGATTAAGTATGAATACAAAGATAACCTGTCTTTAACCGAAAGATAAAATTTTCGTTTCCCTTACAATCGCAGAAGAAGTTGTAAGAACTTAGCAGGATGAATAATTAAATAGCTAAATTTAGTAAACTGCACGGTCAGTGAAATACATCACGCTATAATATTTTTTCCCGTACGATAGGACTTTAAATAATATTTTATACTTCAATTAATGATTTTGAATAACAATTTGAATGAAGAGATACTTGGGATGTATTGCCCATTCCAGCTGCATAGTAACCAATCTCTGTGTTGCAACATTAAATTAGTTTCTTGCAAACAGAACTGCCAGAACCATACAAGCTTGCCAATTAACTATAGGGAACTGTCAAAATCACATGTTACAACAATGGTGAGGCCACTTGTTTATATCTGGTTTTCCAACAAATCTGAGCTTTTTAATATGAAAATAATATTAAATGTAACTTGAATTCATTCCCGTAATATTACTAGAAATGCTAAGAAGACAAAAATCAGTCTATATTTCGTATACCTATAGTTGAAAAGTAAATGAACAAATAGTTCAAAACTATTGCTGAAGATGACTGAACAACATTAACATTAGTGTAGTTTACTTAAGCTGTTTGAAGTGGTAGAAACAGAGTACAAATCTGTGGACACGATGGGGCTCCAAAATGCTGCGGAAGCACCAAGCTCCAAGTGAAGACTTGGCAAAAAGAAGTAATCACGGCCATAGTCTTCAATGGATGTGCACAGGAGGAATAAGGTTTTATGACGCGCATACCCTTCACATTCTATCTGAGTACCCTTTTGAGTTTAAGAGACTGCAACTCACCCTCAGGGTTTGGGTAATTGTCAAGACTAGGGGCTCATCTGAAGGTAAAGTTTGCAATTAAAAATACTGGTAGGTACTTATTGATAGTACTATTCATACTAAAGCATAATCCTATACCTGTATTGATATATTTTGTGACAAGATAATAACACGATAGAGGGGAGGGCTATGAAGACCAGAAAAATTGTGGGGTCAAATCTATTAAGAACACACAAAAAAAATTAAAACATTAATAAAATAATTTTTCAGAAATAAAAAATCATTAACATAATTGTAAATTTACACAAAAGTCTGCAACAATATACTTCCCAGAACGCAAGTGGTAGCGAACGTGGAATACCGCACCAATTTACCTGCTTCATTTATTGTACCCTAATTGTGCGTAAAAATGAATGCAACAATTTGGGAGAACAATATGAAGATGGTAAATCAGTTCAACTTTGCACACTCGCTAATGCTCATGCTTTGGAAAGCAGAGCACTGCAGATTTTTGCATGAAATCACAGTTTTATTGTGGTATTTTGGGATGAGAGTAGGGCGAGAAAGTTTTAGAAAACTAAATGATGTAATAGTTAACACTTGTAAGCAGCAATGACATTACTGTACTCACCTATGTTGGTAGCGCATAGAACTGTTAAGGGGTAAGAGGAAGTGGTGCATATGCTTTCTTTAGTCGGGAAACCAAAGGTAAAACCTGAATTCCACCAGGTACCCGACTGTATGAAAGTTGGTAACGTTTCAGGTAACATATCTGCAATAGCTAACTTAAATCCCCCATACATTTACGGTTTGCTTTTCATCCATAAATACCAATTATTCACATGGTAAAAGCAGACCTCTCGTGGCACAGTCAGCTGGTGCACCGCCAGTCTGGGGTGCAGGATGTTCTGGGTTCATATCCTAGGTAAGGCACAGGTGTTAGTTTATAAGCCGTACCCTGATAAGTCTTCATGCATAACACCAGGGATGTTAGTAAGCCCTTTACAATCCAATCCAAGGGCCATGGTGGGTGAGTGATTAGACTGCTCACCTCCCACGAATGCAAACCAGGTTTAATCCCCGGCTGTTTCACTCCGGATTTTCGCAAGTGAGAGTCGTGCTGGACAGTGCCACTGGTCGGCGGGTTTTCTTAAAGATCTCCCATTTCCCCTACCCTTTCATTCTGGCACTGGTCCATACTCTTGTCACTTCACCCTCATCAGATCTCAAGACCTCACTGTTAAGAGCCGCCAAAATATCTTCATTCTCTCTTCAGTCATTCCAATCTAATCCACACTGTAAAATTACGAAAATGCCTACAGCAAAAGCAACAAAACTTTTCTTAGTGTGCAACTCATTACCTCTAATCCAGAAGCTACCTGAGTAGAAATCCACGCTAACAATAAACTGTTGTTCATGGTACTTCAGCATTTACTGCTGGGTCAAAGAAGCAATTTGGCTGCTTGTGTGTAAACGACGACAGGTAGCTACAATTCCGTCCTTAATTCTACACAAGCAACTCCCACTCATTCTCCCCTTCTTCATTTAAACTGTTGAATTCTAGCTTAGCATTTATCGTAAGACAAAAATTAATTTTACATTTCTAGAAAAAACTATTGTGTACATGACCCATTGTCCGCTTACTAAAATTTTCATCTGAATCACAACCTCAGCATTACCAAGTAGGTTAATTTAAAGTGGTGTGTGTGAAATATCAACGCTGTAGCCACCACATAACCTACACAGTCACAGTAAGTTTTGTTTACCTTTAAAAAGTTTACTCAAATGGGAACAGCTGTGAGTCACTTGTGGTTAGTGAATTTTTAAATAATTAATTTAAAACCAAAGGAATTATATTATTTGTGCCTTTTCAACGTTTAACAATACATCATGAAATGAGGTACATCTAACAACAGCTCAACGTTTGAGCTGTTCCATACCAGGATCATTTTTCTGTAACATTGTGTCATTCAACCAGTAGTGGAGGTAGGTCAGATTCTGGTGTCGCATCTATTTCTGGTAGCCAATTATTTTCAGATAGCTATGTCTTCATTTCTATTGGCTCTGCAGTTACAGTAGCCATGGATGTAAAACTAACAATATTCCACAATAAAATAAAAAATGGAGAATACTTTCCTTTCTTTGCAGCACATGCACTTCTATAATCATGATTATTATCATTAAATGGTTTAATAATTATCAACTAGTGATGGCAATTGGGTGCCAAAAGCAGCTGGGAAGGGGCTAACAGTAAGAAGTAATGCCAGCTTGGGAGTGGGGAGTCACTGTAAAATATTTATGTAATTTTTATGAATTTGTATGGCAACAGTCGCTCCACAAACATGTGTATTTTTACAACTATAATTCTAATAGGGATCGGCTCTGAAGACCTCAATTTTAAGAGCCGTTCAATTCTGTCTGTTAAGGTTGATATGACATGAGATGGAGACTGACAAGGTTGTCAGCAGTGGGAATCATGGGTAGGTGACTGAATGGAGGGTCTGGAATGAAACATGTAGTACAAAGAAATAATAAAAGAATTTGCGAATGTTTAGCAGTTTAAAAACAAAGGTTTTTCCAATCCCATTGATACTGTAGAGTTTTTACCCCCAAAGTTGTGAGAAATGAACAAACCACAAATATAGTTTTATTTCCTGTATTGGGCTAAATTCTTTTTTCATATAATGCCCCAAAAATATGTTATACAAAATTTAAAAAGACTGGTTAAGTACAATTATACCTGAAAACAGGTTACGTTGCATATAACTTGTTAAATACCATTATGCCTGAAAACAGAATCCAAGAATACAAAGGGTACCAATAGGGGCACGTAAGTATAAATACGTTACAATTTACCACTTTTCCCAAAAAAGACTACATATAAAAATTGATAAAAAAATTTAGTACAAAATCATTACCGAAAATTGAAATATTACTTAACTTCCATATAAATGCCCAAACTTGGTTTTGCCCTGTATTTAAAATTTAAAATATGCCCATTTAAAATATCTCTATTAAAACATGGCAGGAAAATACCATCTCTTGTTTTTCCCCTTTCATATTTTAAATGTGAGTGTGGTGTGTGTTTCCTCCTGTTGCGTGTCCGGTGCGTGTCCTGTCACGGTATCAACACCCATCTTATATAGTACAAACTTAGTGCTGTAGAGTGTGGAAGAACAGTATGGAGGTTTTGCCGGAAGTACAAAAATAAGTTAATTTAAATCTCTTGATGACATATGCCACAGCGTCATAGAGTCTCCTAGCGACGGCCAACTGTAATGAAGGTTGGGAGCCAGCAAGGTTGTGCGGGGGGAGGGGAAGTCAGCGGGCGGCACCACGCAGTGCTGAATCCAAAGTCGAGCAGAGCAGTCACGCTGCCCGTCAGCTCCTCACTCGCAGTTGAAAGGGGGCAGCTGCTGGTGCCAGCTGAACTCATGCCCAGTCCTTGGGCGAAGGTGGTGGTGCAGCTGGCGGTGCTGGTAGGAGCCTGCGGAGGGCTGTTGGTCCTGCTGGGCTGGAATGATGGGTTCGCTATATCCAGTGGTATTTAAGAGTCCCTGGTGTAAGTCGACAACGACTGGATGCGGCTTGCCGGTGGTCTTGTAGGGGGGCTGAAATAGGGAGCGTGAAGGGACTGGGAGGTGAAGCCTCTCAGTTGTCGGGCGGCTTGAGCTCATTCCCGGGGGGGGGGGGGGGGGGGGGTGTTACAATGCAGAGGACAGTTGGCGCTGGTTGCAGCACAGGTTGGACTCTGAGACAGTAGCTGCCTTTCTAGTTTGCCTCTTTGCACCACTCTTATGGGTGTATGGTATAAAGAAAGGTACTAAAGTCAGCAACTCTAAGGAAGAGCAGGCGACGAGGATCCCTAGTTAGGTGTAAATCCATTTGTGGCTGAACCAACCAGACTCGTACCCAATTAATCCAACTAAGTTTGCAAACAATTTCATGTTTGATGAAATATCACTTTTGTGGCACCCCATAAGGAGCTTCCACAAATACTGATGTTCCAACTCACCAGCCGGCATTCAGCAAATCTCGCTTTCACAATGCCACCAATTGTAGGTACATCAAACACTTGTGCACAGGAGAATTAGATGTAATCTAAAGTAAACATTTTAATGTGTACAAAAATTTCCTGGCATTTCCCTGTTTTCCTTGGCCGTTTGAAATTCCCTGACTTTTCCTTGTCTGTAACCACCCTGTAGTAAAGTAGGACTTGTAATTTTCATAATGCTGGATAAGGTTTGTAATTTATGAAAAAACTGCTTGAAGTTGTGTTTGAAATATTATCAGCCTAAGAAAAAATTAAAATGTCAAAGTTAAAATGAAGATGCTACTTAAAATTTGTATATAATACAAGATTATAATAGATTTAAATCGCACCGGCTGTTTTTAAATTAATTGTGGTTTTTATTATCAGTCATGAAAAATGTCAAATATCAGGATTGTAAGACTGTTAAAGTTTTTCAATGACTTATTGACAAGCCATAAGAATGATTGTTAAAGTTTTCAAGGCTTGTGAACTTTTAAACTTTACATTAGCAAATGAATGTATCAAGTTTTTGCAAGTATTTTTCTAGAATATTTAAAGAAATTTTATGAGAATACTTTTACAGTTTATGCATTTAGCCCAACGTATAATCAGTATTTATGCTGTAATGACCTGCCTACCTAACAATATGATTTCACTTATATTCCAACTACTCACTGCTCTCCTTTACTTCTCTCTACTGTACTCCAGTTAGGCAAGATCGTACGTGGGGGGGTAGCTAATGCTAATGGCTATTAAATGACAGAGGGAATTCTACTACACACATTTATTACAACTCTCTTTATATATATATATATATATATATATATATATATATATATATATATATATATATATATATATATATATATATATAAAACCATTCTTTAACACAATAAATATTACAATATGCATCTCAATACAATTACTTTACTCTACGCACTTTGGAACTGACAAGTTAATTACGAGAACATAAATTATTATAATTATACACGAACGGTAAACTGATTTACTGACGTACAGAATAATGATATACACGATTAATAAGTTAACAAGACTATAGCTTCGCGATATGCCCTAGCCTTGCCACGTAATTAATTACTCTTTAATACAGGATCTCGATAAAGGGAATGCCGCCCTACCGCCTAGCTGGATTTATGCTCACCAGTAAGACGTAGTGTATCTTGTAGATGGTCGGAGTTCCCTGGACCCTAGCGTTCTTCCGTGTTGCTCCGACACTGACGTTAAAGCTTTGCACTCCGCTGATTGCCTGGGGGGATAATCAATATTAAATGGCTGTACATGTGTAGAATTAAACAGCCAAAAATAATGAAAATTTTAAGGTGCTAAAGATTGATTATGGGTGTTTTATATACCATGTTTTTTTTTAAAGCCATTTTGTATGTACTGCATTCAAAGTTTCAAAATACAAGGTGTCTTTTAAACCAACTCATGTTTTTTGTGCATTTACAGTAACCAGAAAAATTTAACTTTTGCTTTGCTATTTTTGAGACACTGTTCTTAGCTTTTGTGTTTTTGCTCCTTTGTGTTGCCCTGAAAGCACTACAGACCATAACAACCGCTTCACTTTACTGACGCATGAATAAAGTGATAAGGCTCATAGTAGCGTTAGTTTTAGATACAATGGAAGAACATACCAGAAGCATACAAATAGATCTTAAGCAGGACTTATGAAAGTACTCATTTTACCATGAACAAACTGTACTGACCTGCACCCACAGCAGGGCCCCCATTGTCGCTACTGGTACTTACAGTTACAAAATGTAATCCTGTATTGCAAAACGTATTGTTCAAAACTTCAATGAATGTTTCTTTTCTTTACTTTTGGGTGCTTAAGTGCTGTAAGTAACATTTTAATCTATGAGAATCGTGAAACACAAATTAACTAATCAATTAAAATAAACCTGCGCAACGACACAACCTCTAGATAGGCCTACTTGTCAATAGCACTTGGAGAAGATGTATGAAGATTCCGGAATAATTTTTATATGCAGCCTCAAATGTGAGACTTTTATATGAATTATCCACACTAATAATAATTGTTTATTGTGTATAATGCTAAAATACGCATTGCAGAACGTGACTTCGACTAACATCAACATATGGATACTGTACAAACAACCCTGCAGTCTCTGGGGGGGGATATATATTTTTTTCTTTTTCTGGAGATTCCTTTTGTACTGGGAGGCATCTTCGCTCTATGCGCAATGGAACCTAGATCCTGAGATCCTGTGCACCTAGCGTGCATTCTCTCAGAAATGAGCATGTGCTCTGCTGGCGAACTTTTGAACTCACATGTCTAGCTTGTACACACGTCCGCTCATTTAGCAGTTTAAAATGTATTGAAAACTTTTGTTTAGTGCAAATATTCACGTAGTTCATTAACAGAAAGCTTTGGAAATAATCATGATCTTGTGCATTTACATTATACAGAAATTAATAGCAATATTTCTTTAATGTAAGGCTTATATACGCAGTAAATAAATATTTTTGATCTGCCAGTGACTTAGTGTCATAACAAAAACATTGCTAGGAACACTTTTATTTTCTTAAGTATCATTTTAACCACGCATGGTCTTCAAAAATGAGGATACAAAGTGAAAACTATTTTTACTCAACATATAAGAGTAATTTTGCAATATACACATCATGATGGAGGAAATAAATTATTTTGTTAAGCGCTGTAGACAGTCGTACCCATGGCCTTAATGCTTGCAAGAGGTCCTCTCACTCCTGGTCACTAGTCTACAAACATACGGGATAGATGGGATACATGTACAAGTGTGTGTACAAAATTCAAATTTGTTGAACAGGCCATCACTATCTGAACACTACATATCAAATGGCTTATGATCTAAGCTCCACAACATAAAACTAAACAGCATGCCATGCCAATTGTAAACAATACTGACCTCGACTACCACTTGCAGCTTGTAAAGAGTGTATATGTGTATGTTTGTAGTCCTATCCGACATGGTGTCTATTCTCACTAAATCAAAAGAATAAAGATTACGTGGTGTTAGAAAATGTGGAATTCTGAGAAGTTAATTTTTTAGGATGATATGTGTTAATATTTTGGGTTAGGACTGAGTCAATTTCTGATTAATCATCTATAACAATATTGCAGGCCCACATGCAGAATTTTATTTTCAGAAGAGGCCCAAACCTAAAAGTTAATTTTGTGTAATCAAAAAGTTTGTACGAAATAACATACTACATTCTGTAATACTTTACTTCTCAACTTCAGTAACTCTGTTGGTATTTTTAATGTAAAAGTGCAAAATTCTAGTGCTCTTAAATTATTTACAGAATTGTATAAACAACAGTAACTAACTGTCTAACTTGTAGTCAAATAGGTTGGAAAACTAAGTCAAGTCGCACAAGAGATTGTGTGAAAATGTCAATTACAATGTCAGGATTTACACTAACATGTCGTATAATGGCTAGATGTGTCAACCCATCCAATTGCTCGTCTTTCATAGTTGAGTGCAAGTAGGTTTTCAGATGATGCAGGTAGCTGAAACTTTGCTCACAACTGCATATTGTTACAGGAACAAATTCCTAAAACTTATAATTTTTTAGATTTCTTTTTAAAGAATATGAAGAGATGCAAAATTGCGAAGTAAATATCATTTACAGGAAGAAACAATGTGTGTGTACATGTGTGTGCATTCATGCATGCCTGTGCCCACAAACAGGATACAAGACATAATATGGTGGAGATAGAAGAGTACAAGGTTTAACATTTACAAATTGAATGGCACAATAGCTTTACACAAGTGTGTACAATACCTACTTTCAACTGGCTTGAGTTATCAGTCAAACACTAAAATATACTTACATAAAAGAACAAAATTTACTAACAGTTTCATTATTAATTTAGTAACAATAATACATTTCCACAAATTTTAACACACTGCTCTCAATTAAAAAAATATTTCATCTTCAAAGTCAATTTTCATCTTACTACAGGAGCTTGAATTCATTTTCAAACATTGTGTTCACAATATTATGCATGATGTCTTCTGCTTCTCTGACAACATCTTTCAATGCTTCCTGAATAAAGTCATCACATAACCTGCACATGTAAAAGCACATTACTACCAGTAACACATGGTACTAGTCACATCTAAGTATCTTGAATATTTGGTAGTTGAAACAAAGTCTAGAAATGGTTTAACTTAAATTTGCATAGCTAATTTTTGGATCTCTACTCCAAGAGTTTTACCATAACTGTTTCCACCAGAATTTTAGTGACAATTAACTAATTGAAAACTAGTAGATTACAAAATAATTGGAATGACAAAATCTGGCACAGGAAACACTGTAACAAATATACCAGCACACGAGTGGCAATATTCCCTAAAAATATAGATTGTCCACTTCACTTAGCCATGGTGGGCATACAATGAAACCTTTCTTATCCTGATGCTAGTTTGGTTCATGGAATGATGCTGGAAATGGATAGCATTTCATTGGTAGAGGTGTGATAGCAATATGCACAAGTTATGCTCTTCTTGTTGTGTTTGTATCAGGTGGGGTATTGGTTCAAATGTCCACAGTGTAAAGACGAACATATAGTGATACATAATGCTTTCTTTAAACAGGGAAATGCCATTTATCCAGTTCTGGTAAAGGTAGTGCGCTAAGCATTGTCAAATTTCGTGACAATATCTCTGATGTTGGCTACTACAGAGTGGTGTGCTATGGGGTTAATTTGTGTTCCAGAATAATGTGGTTTGCCTCCCGTTATGTTTCACAGTAATTGCAAGCCATCATGATGGCTATCCGGCAGTAACTGGCGCAACTTCTTGTTTTGTTTGTCTCACTTGTTCTGTTATCAACCTGCCGCAACCAACCTCCCACATAACCTGACTATAAATGTACACAAAGCATGACAATTCCTCCCCATTTAAAATGTGATGCAAATAGCCCTACTTTCTTGGGAGCACATGTCATTTCAAGGCTCTGCCGGAAATACCTCTTTCAGCTGGACTCAAAGGAAACCCTTGAAAGGGAAATAATTCTCTGGTAGCAGTTGAACTGCTTGCCTCTTCGGACTTTTTTGAAGGTACACTTTGTGTGGACCCTGAAACTTTGACTCATTCTGCGGCTGTGGACTCCTCCCTGGTGTTCTAGTGGGTTGCAGCTGATTTTCCAGTATCCACTGATGCAGAACATTGAGTATTTCCACTGCCATGAGCAGTTCTAGGCCCAAAAGGCTTTAACACTATGTGCTCTGTTGGAAACTGCATCCTTGGCATTTGAATCTGTCCGAGGTCAAAAACTTCTCCATCGTAGCTGATCTACATACCTTCTATGGGAACCACCTTGCTCATCTCTGACACACTAAATCAATAGTCTTTTGCCACTGACTCAGCCTGGTATCCATTGGATACCAGGCTGCTCACATAGTTGTGCAGCGATATTGCATTTTGGTGTGGTCACCAGTAGTCAGGGCTGGCAGGCGACGCGCAGGATGGTGTGACCTTGGCGAGCCAGCTCGGCTGTTTAGAAAACTCCCCCGCCAGGGAAAGTATCGAGGCCGGGTGCAGCCCTATATAAGTCTGGGGCGATGGAAGCTCATGGCCATCTTGAATCTAGACGACTGCAGGACAACTTCCAAAGAGGACCACCAGGCCAGTGATCCTGCTTCGACACCAGCCATTGCCGTCAAGGAGGTCTGCACGTTGGCGACGACGAGAATAGCCAGGGTAAATATAATTCCAGTAGGGCGCCCTAGGTTGTGACACATTAGGGATACTCGTGGAACCCTTCAGACTCCCTCTGAGTCAACGAGCACTATAATTATATTAATCATAGTCGTACAGTTAGAGATCTTGTTGCCAATACTTGATATCAGTAAAGTAACACTGAGTGCGAGTCATGTCAAATGTTGTATAGTTGCTGTGAGTGAATAAAAGTAGTGTTTTATGTATTAAGTACTTTATTCCATCTAGTTACTATTATCCTCCTCCTTGTGTGACCTGAAACATCCTAAAGTAAGGCCACAGCAAATGGTGGAGGCAGCCGGAGCTTCCAACCTTCCCCTTAAGTGCACTCATAGAAAAAATTAAATTAACGTGAGACACAAATAGGTAGAAGATAGAAATTCCCAGTCTAGCCCCAAAATTCTATTAAAATACTAGTAGAAATGCGCACCACCTCCCACCAAACCACGCGGTTGCATTCCCTGGCAGAATCGTGTATGTTATACAAAATAAAATCCAGAGACAGTAAAAATTTTGAGGCAACTGAGTTTTCTTCCTCACATTTTGATTTATTGCATTGCTATTCTCATTAAAAATCAGAATACGGAAACGCCTCATAATCCCCTCCACCCAGGGTTTCACCCCCTGCAAGAAAGCCTTAAAGCCAGTTCAGTTCAGTTCAGTAACCTGGCCAGAAGGATACTAAACAGTAGTGACACTGCAAACTGGTTCAACTCACTCAAAGCCAAGAGGTGTTACACTTGTCAGCGAATTCTGGCCACGTCAGCGCGTGCAGGTAGGTAGGTAGCCGCGTTGCACTTTCTTCAGCAGGACAAGGCGTCCATTATAGTATTGTGTGTGTGTGTGTGTGCTTTCGCTTGCTTAAAAAGTAATGCATGCTAAATAACAGCCGCTTTTCAAATCATTTTGACCTTTGCAAAACACAAAATTTCCACAAGGGCTTGCGCAGTGTGGAAATACTAGTTTCTAAAAACAGCTTATGTGTGTGCATGCTGGTAATTAAGACCGTAAGTTCTGGTGACAGACTGTACAACGTAATTTATGATGGATAAATCTATCACTTCCTTTTTTTAAACAGGATAAACCTACCACTTTGTTTCTAAACAGAGCCAGGAGAATAATGAAACATGTAACAATTAACTTGTCAGACACACAAAAGAAACTATTAGCATGCAACACAAACACAGTAGACAAATTTCAAACCTTAATTGATTCCGCAGAGAAACTATTGCAAGAAAACTCTGAATTAATTTATTAGTATAATTCATATTCCACACGCATTACACGTAGCCTCATAACAAAAATTTCCAACAGTGGCCTTCTACCAACAACACCACCCCCCACTTACCAAAACATTGAACAACTCACATCAGATTATTTTACACCAGTTAAAATTAACACTAATACAACAGAAAACTCTTACAAAAATTCACCATTAGCATCACCACTAGAAGACACACCACAAACTGCCAACATGACAAATGCTCCACCAGTCAACATTATTGTCCAACACAATGAAAAGTGGACAGAATATATTGAACAGTACAATCATGCAACTGAACATAACAATTGGAACGAGGAAGAAAAATGCAAAAGGTTAAAATATTACGTAAAGGGATCAGCAAAGCATATGTTAGACAATTACCAACAAACTCATGTGGGCAAAATAACATGGCACGATATAGTAAACAAGCTCAAAACAACATTCTCCATACCAGCCACAGAATAGTATCTAAAACAACTTTTGTTCACCACCAAACAGAAATTAAACAAGAGAGCACAGAATAATATAGAAACACTTATGTTTTACAGGCGCAAGTACAACCCACACACCAGTGATACTGACGTCATACGTATTGTATGGCACTCACCGCTACCCTCTATAGCAGACATGATTGTTGGCCTGAAAAATGACACTATTGAAGACATAACAAATATTCAAAGAACAGAATTAGGTCTCTTTAGGTACAATCAGGCAACATCAGGGCACCAAAACATATCTGACACAGATTCACTGCAGTCAGAAGTCGTAAAGTTAAAAGAAAAAATTGTGAATCTCATGATACAAAACCAAAAACGCAACTATAACCGCCCACAACCTCAATCACAGAACAAATACCGCAACTATAATCACCAACAAAATCATCAATATTTTGCTACAAGAAAAGATTATGTACCACAGCAGAAAACATATTTCAATCCCCACCCCTCCAACAGAACACAAGCAGACAACAACAATTTCACCACAACCAAAGAGAAGACAGCTACAACAGTAGGGACAACCAAACATGCAAACATCACAACCAAAAAAATTCCTACACGAGGGGGCAGTAGGCACCACCCCCGATGACACTTCTAGGAGAACGGTACAATCACGTAACATACCATACAGCCAGACAGGGCTCTTAAGGGTGCAACACGGAAAGGAACAACACCCGAAGAATGATTATAGAAACAAATATTTTCAGGAAAGAAACAGACAGGCAGGGACCTTAATAGATGGATGTGAAATTCAGGACCATCTGCGGGGCGAAACACAACGGGAAAGTCAGAAGATAAGACCTGTCCCACCCAATGTGAAAGTTTAGCGTATTATTGAAACATGCCAAGCATTGTTTGCAAAACGTGTACCAAATTGCTCGTACGCTGAAATTGTGCGTTTCAATGCCAAAAACGAGAACTTTGTTCAGATGTACAAGCAAAATACATGTCCGAAAATGAAAAATACGGCAAAACAAATACACACTGCAAACAAGTCACCAGCTATCACGTTTTACAATGCAAAAATAGCATCAGGGAGAAGTAGCAATAATTCTGACACCCACAAGGCCAAACAGGTAGCCATACAAATTGTCACACATGTGAAAACCGACACTCCCCGCATCACGGAAGCAGCACCGTGCGTCAAGGATGGGCCGCAGGAATGTACACGTGAGCGCGAAAGTGACGTCACAGAACAAAGGACGGCCTTCGTCGGCCTGCAATCGGAAATGTCATCCACGTGCGTGTTGTGTTTATACACAAGCCATCAAGCAGACAATTGCCCCTTGTTACCCAATTGGGATGTATCATTTCAAATAGACATTGCAGTGTGGTTTCACACATTCAAACAAAGGTTCGGGATTGGTAAAACAAGAATTAAGTTACAGCGCACAGGAACGCACACACTGTCAAAAAAAAAACATCGAACCAGTTGGTGGTGATGAAGGCGTCAGCATAATCTGAGCCACTTGGACTCATTAAAAAACTAGCCCATGCCAGTCACCAAGAATGAGTTTCGCACGCATTATGTGAAAATGTCAAAACTGCATGCCCTTGTCCTTTCCTGCATGGTAACTACATTAGTAAATAAAGACAAACAAACCCCAATTAAGGAAATATTTTCACTAGTAGGTGCCACTGAATATATTGATGCACCTCAATTTAAAACTAAAGTCAACATCAATATTCATGGTCACAATTTCGATCAAGAATTCTTATTAATTGATAACTTAAAATTAGGTATTATTTTTGGAGATGACTTTATTAAACATTATGACACTGTCCCAGTTTTAACAAAAGATATTATATTTGTTTTTGCATCAAATAATGATAATATATTTGAAATACCAATTAACACAAATTCAATTGAATATGATCATAGCATTGCATAGAATATCACATTAATGAAATACTTACTACAGATGATAATATAGCTGAGAAAACACTAGGCAACATAAATCCTCAACTACCACCACATCAAATAAAGGCAATGTAATGGGTATTACAACAATACAGTGACCGCTTCGCTAGTTCGATTCACAAACTCACGGAAAATAATTCATATGAAATAAAACTTGACTTAACTACGGATAAGCCCATTCACACACATCCGCATAGGATAAATCCTAAACTGTGAGATGTTTTAATTAAAATACAGCAAATGCTTGACTCACGAATTATAACCCCATTGGAATCAGTTTACGCTGCACCGGGTTTGGTCATTCCCAAATGACAGGGAGGCATCTGATTCCTCACCTATTTTAGATTACTAAATCAACACTTAACAAAGGTACAATATCCCATACCTAGAACGGAAGACATAATAATCAACCTACAAAATTTAAAATACATTACATCTATCGATATGTTCAGCGGGTTTTATGCAATACCAAGGAAGATAGGCACAAACTAGCATTTAGCGTGGATGGAACCAGTTTATATAAGTACGCTCGTATGCCTATGGGCCTCGCTACGAGCCCTAATTACTTCCAAAATTTTGTGGACATAATGCTAAGACAGTTGCAATGGAATACCGTGGTAGCATATATCGACAATATATTCATTATTGGGAATACGTTCACAGAGCATTTAGAAAACATCAGAAAAGTAATGGAGCGATTAAGAAAATTCAATGTCAAAATTAACAGTAAGAAATGCAATTTCGCACAACACGAAATCAAAATATTGGGCTACTACATAACACCTAAAGGAATACAAACCAATCCAGAGAAAATAGTTATGATTCAACAAATGGCCCCGCCGAAGAATGTTAAACAGCTTCGGACATTTCTTGGCCTTACGCCCCACCTACGACGGTACATACTTAATTACACCTAAATGGCAGAACCATTAACTGAATTAACCACGGAGACAGTACCATTTAAATGGGGGGAAAACAAACAACTAGCATTTCAAAAGTTGAAAAAAGCCCTGACTAACCCACCTATTTTGGCTAAATTTGATGATACACGTCGGACCATACTTGCGTGTGACGCGTCACAAACAGTCATAGGCACAGTATTGTTGCAAGAACACCCCACCACCCAAGAGCATACGATAATTGCGTTCACATAAAAAAAAAACTATTTTTAAATGAGAAGAAGTGGTCAGCTATGGAATGTGAGTTATCAGCCATTAAGTATTTCGTTATTTATTTTAAACAGTATCTTTATGAACATAAATTTGTTATAGAAACAGATCATGCGAGCTTATGCTGTTTGAAGTCGATGGCTGAACATAATGTACGGATCCAGAAAGTAGCCATTGCATTAACTGAATATGACTTTGAAGCTAAAATCGTAAAAGGTAAATTAAACACCCTTGCTGATGCAATGAGCCTCATACCTACAGTAGGAGTAGCTGACACTACACCCATTACTGTTAACGATGTCACTTATATGGTCAAACATCAGATCTTACAATACCCATCATTCTAGAGAGCACTAGCTGAATCACTATTACAGACCCTACAAAAGATACCGAAATAAAAAACACAATATCTAAATATATCACTAATAACTGGACCGAGATCAAAGAATTAATCAAACACGATCTTCACACCACAGACAAGGCACAAGTGGCTAAAATGATTATTAACAAGGAATATTTGCTTCTACAGACAATTGCAAAAACGGTAACAACAATTTATAACGTCAATATAGCCGTTATTATGCAAAACAAAGCAAATAAAATCACTATCACATGTCTGGACCCTAGATTACATTGTTGTATACTAATCACATATGATAACAATGAACAAGTTTCTTATCTTCCAGTTTATATCCATGAACAGGAATAAGTTAAAGTCGACGACGACTCTCGCCTATTCTTAGCACCTCTTATTGACCATCCCAAGTCAACGTTTTTAGCTGAATAAGTCAACAAACCTCATATTCGGCAACTTAAGGTAGCACTAACAGACCCGGATAATGCTACTCCCAAATATCGGCGACTCGCTACAAGATATGCAATTTCCGGAAATGGAGAAATTTATATATGACAACATACACCCGCGGGAGAACGTAAACTGACATTAGTATCTAAATACTATGTCCCTGAGATAATAACAGCCCACCACGATGCTTTCTTAGGAAGGGGGCATTTGAAAAGATTAAAACTGCCTATTATTGGGACACAATGAATAAGGATGTCAAAAATTATATAAAGAACTGTCCCACCTGTCAACGCATTAAAGCGTCTAATAAAAAACAGATACGTCAAATGACACCTTTACCGCCCCTACATCTTCTCCATTTATGGGGTCTTGATGCTAAAGGACCGCTACAGACATCTGCACGCAGCAATAAATATGTACTAGTCATGACAGAGTTTGCCCCCCATTATGCAGTCGCCTGTCCAATACAAACCATTGACGCGTTAACCTGTGCTAGTTTTGTTAAGGACATTATTTTACAATTTGGTTGCCCGAAATTCATCCTTACGAACATAGGAACGTCATTCAATAATGAACTGATGGCAGAACTACTGCGTAAACTACAAATAAAAAACTACAGACCAAGGCGTATAATCCAGCTTGCAATGGTTTGACAGAGCAAGAAAATAAAAATTTTGTCTCAACATTTAACTTCTTGTGTCAGTGACGATCCTACTCACTGGGATGAGTACGTCCCCTACATATTATTTAATTACAATATGCCAGTAAACTGCAGTACAAAGTTCACCCCTTTCTTCCTTCTTCATGGGGTCGAAGCTATCCAACCCTCCCATGTCATTAGCCATTTATATTCTCCCTGCACGAACGATTGGTGTGAACGTCTCAAACAAATACGTGAGCAAGCTTCCCAGCAACAACAGAAAACACTATTTGATACCAAACATAGACCTAACAAGCTAAAAAATAGGCCAATTCGTTTGGGCAAAATTACGCATAACATAAGGCGTTCTCTTTTAAATTCTAAGGGCCATACAAAATTGTTGATACACCTGATCTCTCCACGACTTTTGTGGAAATTTGTAAGAGAGGTGTAAATAAAATAGAGACGGTAAGCACGCAGAATGTAAATATCGCCAATATAAGCTGTTATCATCTCTCTTTATGTTACAGGAGGACTTTTAAACCAAGGGTAACCCAGTTCCGAGATGTACCAGGCCAACCACTGCGTCCTGTTACTTTTGCTGGGATTTGCAGTGACGATGCAGCCACAGCCGCTGTACAAGATACATCACGGTGTCTACTTCACCAATCTGATGCCACAGATTCAATACAAAGAAACAGTGCCACTACTATTTTCGCTGCCACTGCAGGAACGCTGGACAACGGCTAACATCGACAAATGGTTCCATATCGCCTGTGCTATTCGCAACTCGACAGTCTGCAGGAATGCCGAGAAGCTCAGAGAGATTTTAATACCACTTCTGTAAACATTGTAAACCAGTTCCTTTCAGAAGTATCTCTACCCCGCAGAAATAAACAATCCCTGACCTTTCTTGGAGATGCTGCAACATGGTGTTGTGACATATTGACTATACGACACTTTAAAGACATTATCTAATGACCAAATGTTAGCGGTACAAATGAGAGAAATAGGGAGTAAAGTCAGAGCATTAATTAATGATCTCAATCTCACCACCAACAGTGTGGCAGAAATTAAGGCCAGGTCAAGGTAAAAATCAATACTATTTCAAAGCAATTTCAATCACTATAGGTGATTTTAATTCTCAACAAAGCTAAATTGAAATGTCAAATGTACAAAGTCAGATGACGGTAAGAATAATTAATTAACACTTTAATAACCGAGTAAGCTTGGACACGTACATCCAAGTATGTCAGAGCAACCTTTTACCGCTACAAGCTGTATCAAGGTCACTTTTAACGAGTGTAATATTAGAAACAAAAGTTTGTTAGTTGAACCTCAAACTCAGCATTCCTATTAGTAAGATAATAACTTATTATTCTATCCCTATACCAGGATGTTCTTTTTCACCAATGCAGATAATGATAAAAATTCAAGTACAACTTCAAAGTACTCAATTCACACGGCAATTTTTCAGGGCTGTAAAAATGCCTACCTCTTCAAAAATGAATTTTGTACAATTAACTTGCCAAAAGATATAATAGTTGTAGACATGTTTACTCATATCACCAAGGCTGTGGCCAAAGAAAAGAACCAGCTTCAGGGCATGTATCTCATTTCTAAACACTCCACAGAATCTGGTAAGGTAAGTTGTCTTATAGAAGCAATTAAATTGCAAAACCTTGACAAATTGTACACCTTTTGCAAATTCACATGTGTTACTAGTGATCAGGTACAGGTTACAGCTATCCAGCCACATCATTATGTGATTACTAATCCCTCTGGCAACTTAGCATTAAGATGCGTAAATAAAACCCTTAGCCAAACAATTCCCAGATCAGAGATTGGCTCTATTGAATTGCAAGTACCATGTGGTTATAAGGTCACCCTCAACAAGGTAACAATAATTGAAGCCACGCATGTATGTGATATTAGAAGTCCTGTCACTGCAATCACCCATACTGTCTTATCAATTCATTGGCTTTAAGAGTAGCCATTTGAGGTGACACAATTGTCTTTAACAGAAGACATATCTCCTTTTATTCAATCAACGACACGCTTAACAATGATTGTAAAATTTTACATGCAAATTTGCAGACAGTACAGTTGGTGTCAAATCAAAACAAGTTAATGCCTAACCATGTGTTCTCACTTATGTTACAGGAACACTTTAATTACGCTAGCTCTTCTACTATTGTGGCATTATTGATAGCAATAGGATTGCTTTATTATAAACTAATAAAAAATCAATTTTGCTAGAAAAAGCTGTCTAAGTTATTGCGAATAAAAGTGTAAAAAATCCCGTCAGTAATTTCCTACAGCAGAAAAAGTTATGGAATGTTCTTAGAGTACAATGGCAATAACATGAATACTGTGCATGTTAAAGATAGAAGATAAAAGCAGGCATGTACCCCAGCCAGCACGTCAGTTCTGTAGAAATTTTTGCGTGCTATAAAGAGTTTGCACGCCACCAACTCACTCGCTGATTTTTGCACAACAATCAGCAGAGTGTACAATAGAGTATACCAGCAGTCAGGACTGCTGTATTCTGATTCCAATATTAAGAGCTAGAGAGCATTACAGGCGGGAATCACCGCACGATGAGAAGGTCATATAGATTAAAATTAAATACGTTTAAGACATGTCAGGCCTGTGTATATATGTAAATAAAATTTTCAAGTTCAATTACCTGGCAGAACAGCACGAGTCACTGTGTTTACTAAGCGATTAATAAACACAGCTTAGTTTCTTCTGACTACAAGTCTCATTCATAGAGTACTTTTGAACCAACTGTTAGGAGAACCTCGAGCCAAGTACCGCTGACCGAGAATGGGAAATTATTACTACGATCCCATTAATAACTCTGTAAGTTGTCTGCCATGCCAATAACAATTGAACCAACCTTGTATGCTAGTCACCCTCAACAATTTTCCATAACTTTTGCCTGACTGTTTGTATTAGTGAGATTGGAATGCCGTCCCATTGTCAACTATACATATAGCTATAACTGGAGACTTCCCCTCAGGTGGTTCCAGTTCTAATACACACATATTAGACGGCCATCTATTTTATTTCTACCAAGTATACAGGTACTGGAGGAATAAAATAGAGGAGCCCCAATCACTAGAAACACTTTCCACCCAGGGAGAGACAGTACGCCTGAGTTGTATCACTACTGGAACACCTGGATGCTGGCGGGGGTATTTGCTTAGGTACTACGGCCTGGCCTTGGTTGGGAAACTCACACCCAGTAATAGCAGTGGTAGCCCACACGGCTTCAACGCTTTTGGTTCGGCCGATATGGTGGGGGGCCTTCTGAGGCACCAGGCTTGTACTACCAGCCACTACTGGGCAACACTATTCTAAGGTCACTTGTGTCCATGGTGATCGACCCACAGTTCTCAGCAGCCAAATCCGCTCTATGCCATTTAAGGTGAAACATGGCGCAAGACGGGAGGAGCAAAGAGTTGCTTGCCTCACTGCCAAGCAACTGGGTGGTTTAGCTTCCCCTACAGCAGGCCGACAGGTAGAATGAGACTACACCAGCATCAACCGTCTGCAGCCAACCACCAATCGTTATCAAGACGTCCATAATTAAACCCTGAAAGCACAACTGGCCTAAGTGCAACCAAAGTTACATGACAGTGATCCAGCCTTAGCTAATCGGACACACGTCCCAAGAATGGGATTGTTGGTAGTGACTTTGTGACCTAAAATTTCCAAGGCTTGAGCATTTTCAATAAATTAATTCACAATAAATTAATTCACAAAATGTTTGAAGTGATTTCAGGTTTGAAGAATTCACCAAGTGTAGTTCGATAATCTGGTTTATATACACTGTGGTCAATTTTCTATTGTTTTGATAGTGTGAAGTCAGTAATTCCCATGCTACAGTGTAGTTTTCACTGGTAACGAGGAGATTTTTTACAAGTTGAAGGGCTTCACTCTTAAGGCATCCTATAAGATATTTTTAAATTTCTCCACATCTGCCAAAGTATAGTTTTCATGAATGGTTGCTCTATTTAACTGAGAAAATGTGGGCCAGTCCTCCCACTGCCTAGAGAACATCAGCAGGTTTAGTTAGGGGAAACCTCATGTATTCATATGTGATAAAACTGTGGCCGAGACCATTTGCTCCACATTGTCTGCAAGAAAAGTGGTTATTTGAGTGCTGGTGGGGTTAGGGTAGCTCTTAAAATCAGTGTCTTCAGAACCGATGAGGGTGAAGAAAGTTGGATATGGAGCAGTGTCGGAATGCAAGGGTGGGGCAAACATGAGGTCCTCAAGAAAACCCACCAACCAGCAGCATTGTCTGTCATAATTCCAATGTTCAAAAATCCGGGAGCGACCCCACCGAGAATTGAACCAGGTTCACCTTGGTGGGAAATGAGCGCTCTAACCGCTGTGCTAGCATGGACCCTTGAGCATTAAGTTACTGTGGAGTTCAGGAAACTTGTTTCTACGTAGTCTTGAGACATAATTTTCTTCTAGTGAAAACTGATTGAACAACAAATTTGCAGCCTTTTCAATTTTACAAAGTTGATCGGTGAGTGCATGCATTTTGTGCCCTGTTACAAACATTGCTATGCTTAGGGTTTGCACTTTTTGCATTATATGCATGACCTTAGATTCCTGCAGCTTAAACTTCAATGAAAATTTTGTAAATTTCATCTTGTAGAAGAACAGAAACAACAGACATGAAACAAGCAGTACTAAGGGAGGTTGACTTAACTTTAGTGGGTTCACGACTTATGGAAAATAAAACCCACAGAGACGTTTCTATATGCTGGGTCCACACTGATAATGCATAACTAGGTCAGCACTGATATAGATTCTGAATTAAAAATACCACATTATTTACATGGAAACAAATGATAAGGAACACTGGGTATAACACCATAAACAAGCACAGTCAAATTAAGTACTGCAAACAAATACAGTTCAGCACATAATTTCATCATTTCAATCTGATGTGAGAGTCAGAGACACATAAGAGTTCTTTTTTCAAAGAACGTGAGACAGGATGAATAAATTTTGTTCTAGATGTGATAAATCAGACAAAGAATCTAGTAATAGCCATCCCAATACAACGCGGCTTCAAAGCTCCACAAGGCACAAAAATTTAGACACAGGGTGACAATATTTGTTTAAATGTGACACCAAAACATCGCAGGTGCTAAATCCTGTCTGGAGAGCCAAAAAATGTTACGAAAACACTGTTTTTCTGGAGGATCACTCACGTTAAAAGTTCTACTGGTCCATCGTCTAGTCAGACTGACCAACACGCGTGGTTACAGTAACAACATAAGCCAAGTTCCTTCTAGATACAAATGTAATGTGTGTTATCTTCAGTCTTCATTGCAGGTGTTTACTGAGGGGATGGCGAAAAAATGTTTTTACAAGTTGTCGGTGATTATGTGTCATTCTAATTTAATTAATCTTAACATAAATGATGATTACATGTGGAAAATTACACTGTACGATGTGCTACATTGTTTTTCATGGTTAACTTGTGAGCTTCCACGCACATAATGGCAATCAAAAAACACAGGGTGCCCAGGAAGTGAGTATACGATAATGCATGAAAAGATGCTACACAGTAATTTTTGGTTATAACGATGATTCACCATAGTGATAATTTACCTTGCCATCGTCAGTTGTCACTATACCAAAGTTTCACAGCTTATTAACATCTTATTCACAGTGCTGAATTTAATGGCAACAAAACCTGTTAATTTTTTTTACAAACATAACAATTTATGGAACACATAGTAACTTGACACTATGTGGCCAAAAGTAACCACATACCCTTTTTCTTCCAACAAATTTTCCCATTATGGTTATTTATGAAGATATAAATGCTTGAACACCATACATGTCTTTACTGTTATGAATCAACCAAGAGAGTTGGGTGCGTTCAAATGGAGAAAAATTGTAGTGGGCCCACAGAATGTAAAAAATAAATACAATGTAAATGTTGGCATTCCAACAGAAACATTTCTCAACAGTTCAACATGCCTTGTTCCACTGTAAGCAATATCATTGTCGAGTGGAAAGATCATGAATGCAGGCCTGAAGCACTTTTCTGGTACGCCCATGAAACTACCTAATCAGGACCGGCAAACTGTTAAGCATGTTAAGCAAACAAATTGTTAGACGGCCATGTGAACAATTGCTGAGCTCTTCTGTTGCAGCGCAGGTACAGAGGCCTGTGGCAGGAATCTCTGCAAGAAATGATAGCACTGATCATACACATTAAGAGTCGGAGGGACTCACTTAGCTTCATCTACCATAAGTGTTACTAATGCGACAAATTACAAGAAAACTATACAATTTTGAGATTGTATTTGTTGTGTATGAAAAATAAAAATAAAATTATTGTTACAGTTGCTTAAAAACAGTAAATATATGTTTCAAAAATATAACATTTTATTGTTATAATATTTTACAAACCTGAGTTTTGCAAATACAAAACATGCTTAACTGGAAAGTAAACATTTTTTACATTGTTTTGCATATAGGTTTACCGGTAATCAAATATCACCTTTGCTGTATAAATAACATGATTACTTTTTAAATTGATAAAAACCTTTGTAAATTACTATATTTACACAAAATTCTTCATTAAAACTAGTACAATTAACTCTAACCATAGCACAGGTTTTTAACTAAATTCATAAAGCCTTAAAAAGAGTAACTGTATTTTGAGTTTTCAGCGAAAAGCTTGTGCAAATGGCCTTTGTGTTCAAAACACAAACCAAAGTTTACAATTGTGAACTGTCATTACTTTGACAGTTTAAAACGATATGATGGTACGTTATAAATGAAAACATTTTTATAAGTGAACTAAGTTATTGTAAGTGCGAAATTTGCTATCAACTTTAGTAATTTCAGTTATAAATATACATGGCTTTGTTGGATTACTTTTAAAATAAAAATTTGTATTAATGTCACATATACCAGGTTAACCAATTTTATTACTTTCTCGCTCACAAATAATAACTATTTATATTGTCTTTATAGACTGTAATAGGAAAAGTTATTTCCTTCGGTATAAAGAACAAGTACTGCACAACTTGTGGCAGCACTGCAGCAGAAGGAAAACCTCCTCTGAAGCTGCACAAAGCCTTCAAGAACTTGGAGGATAAGCAAAGTTCATCAAGTATGGAAGCAGTGCTAATTGTTGAAGGTTTCTGCAAGAATTAAGAAATGTATGGTATAAAATATATTAAACTCATTGCTGAGGGTGACAGTAATGTGAAGAAAATAATTTTGTATGCACATCCTTACAAAAATATTACTGTAGGAAAAAATAGTGTGCATAAATCACTTTCTGTGTAGTTTCTATAATAAACTTAAGGATATTACACGTACAAGAAAAGCTCTGTGACAATATTCTTTGATTACAAACTACAAACAGCTGTTGTCATAGCTGTAGGCCACAAACAGCAAGAAGAATGGCCATTGCATGAAAAAATTGAAGAATTACAAAAAGACATCTTGAACAGTAAGTCACATACATATAAGGACATAATTCCTATTATATGTATTCAGAGAGAGGTTACTTTTGTAAGTCAGATGGAAGTGACCACAGTTATGTGCAAGATCTCATGAAAGTGGCATGCGTGATAAGATATCTGGCATAATAAGACAGACGAGAAACCGTAGCAGAAGTTTAATCCACAATGTGTGCAACAATCCTGTAGAACACTATAATTCAACAGTAGCTAAATTAGTTGGTAGAAAGAGAATTAATTTTTTCACTCGATGATCTTACACTGGTTGATGCACAGGAGCAGTTGTAAAGCACAATACAGATATACCACTCTACGCATTATATAAAACTATTGACGCCATCGGATGAGACATGAGATGAACGATGACATAATTTACTTACTGGTGGATGGGCGCCAGTGGTGTTTCCCAGACACCGCACTTCGAGACTCAGGGTTCTCAGGTATGCTGTGGGTTCTGTGTGTTCATCTCATCCGAGCATCTTTATAAAGCACTTTGCATTACTAAACATTTAACAATGAAAAAAGGCGGGAGTTGGCTGGTCCAACGCTAAAGAGAAAGACATAAATTTGACATTGAAAGTTGCATTTATTGATTTCCAAGTACATACTGTGCCAGAATATTAATTAATGGTTAACCTCGGACGTGACTAGCGAACTCCGTTGGATGATTCCCCCAGCTTGTAATTTAACTAGCGTACTCGTAGATGGATGACTTCTCTGTGGTGTTGGAAAACACAGTCTCCACAAGGAAAGGGATCTACAGCCGCTAGGGTGGACTGTAGATTTTTCCTGGAGGCAGGGCACGGAGAATTACAAATGAACACTAACACATGTGATTACCTACATTGCTAACACATACTCGTCGGGACACGCATCCCAACCACATGGTGTGTGTAGTGATGGTCTTCACACTTAGCAGGCTAGGACGAAAACAATGTCACCGTACAAAATTACAGAAATATGTATGAAAGAACAAGGGACACAATAAACACGCAGATGCGTGAAAGTATTCTTACATGACACGGAAGCTGCTTGATGAAGTTCTTAGAGGGCCACGTGGTGCAGGTGAAATTGCAATATGTTCAGTAAAATTCATGGAAATCCTGTCGGACAAAATTACGGTGCTCTTCAGAAGATTATTCAGATTGCATGTTAAACATGCAAACACGTGCCTGATGGTGACAAACCAAACATGTGTAATGACAGCATGGTAAGTAACAGAAGCATCAATCATGGCAAAAATTACAAGAACAGTTAACTGAGACAATATATATTTTCCTGAGAAAAATACGGCGCACAAGAAATTACAAACAAGAACACTTTAAGCGCAAGGATGGCGCAAACACGAACTAGGCGGCTGTTAAAAGCGTGGTCGCAAATGATGTGGGCGTAAAACAATTAAACATGACAAAACCCTAAAATACATACATACAAATTTACCCTTAATATTGCTCGTGGCAAAGAAGCAGATATTACAATGCAAAAGCCTTTAACATAGACGGATGGCACCTGATTCAAAGTTGCGCGGGCCGCATGGCCTATCTGACATCTTTCCTCCTTCCGTCGATTTCAGTTCAAAAAGCCACAAGGCTGCAAAAGATTTATTTAAGCAGAAGCATTATGCTGGGGATGTCTCGCAAAACGTATGCAAAGCAAAGGTTAACCGGTAAACTAAAGTGAATTATGGAAATCTAACTTAGTGCAAATCTAACTTATGAAGTGCTTTGCGCAGCTTGTGTCTGTGCCACCAGCATTATAGAGTGCGCAAATCTGGTGTAAAGAACTTGAACTGCTGCTCCACCTGCAATTGCCTTGGCTACCTCTCCCCTCCCGTTTTCCCACCTACCTCTTAGCAACCCCTACCCCTTCTGCACATGCGCGAGTAACAGTGTTCTGATTGGTTGGTATATTTTTTGGCTGCACGAGGCTTGCTTTTGAGCAAAGCTCGTCCACTTCTACTCAAGTCAGCTCAGCGAGAATACCTCTCTGGTATTTCTGCTCGTTGGTCCACTATGGACTCTGTTCAAAAGCCTAAACCTCCCTAGTATTGAGTGAGCTGAAGTCTGCTGCAGTGCACGATGAGTCGCACGATGAGGTGGGTTCTTGAAATGTTGTAGTGAATTGATGGTAAATAGAGTTAGGGTTTTGTGAGAGCTATTTTACTTGCATACTAAATTCTGTTTGGCATTTCCTTGGTATTTTTTCAAAATTAAGTTTGGAGTAACTTGTAGTATGTGGTACCCATAGTTCTCTTGCCTTATAATGGTTTACTTGTTGAAGTAATGTAAATTCCTAGCCGCTTGTCGTCTGAAAACTTCATGGCATTGAATTGGGACTGCATCGACTTGCACTATGTTGAAAGCTTTAAATAATTAATAACCCATCTGCGAGTGCCTTTACATTTGGAATTATCGGAGCTAGAACTGCTTTAAGGAGTTTAAATTGTGTTTTTTAAATGTTGTGTGTATGTATTGTTTTTAGTTGAGATGGGCTTTGGAAAGGCTATTGCGCCCCATGTGATGCAACTTTCTTTTAAAATGTTCAAGTTTGGCTGTTTGAGATCAAGTATTTATATTTCAATATATTTTGGGTATATCAATATTGCTGTGATAATTTACTCAATTTTGAAGGCTTGAAAGGATTCATAATACTCACTTATCTAGTCTCTTGTATCTTTTGAATTGAGTATACTTTTGCTTGGTCTTAATATTGTGTCAGTTTGCAAGAATGTGTAATTTTACTGTTTTATTGGAGCGCCCTGCTTTGACGGCTATTTGGTGCCAGGGTTGCCTTTTTAAATGTTTTCAATATTAATAAAATTTAGTAAAAGCTGTGAACAGAGTAAATTGAAAACTGAATAAAAGCCAATTGAAACAATCTGTTTGTGCTCTTGTGTTTCCGTCACAGCGTATGTGACACCGTCTTACTTCGCCAGCTCTCCTAGGAGACAGGGGTCGCGCGGACCTACCATGGTTGCTTACAGGGTTCACACAAGTGGAAGTGCTATGCACGCCAAGAAAACTTTTATCTTAGAATTGAAAAGTCACACAAGAGATTTAAAAACATAATAACAAGAGCAATTTAAATAGTTAAATATTGGTGTTTGATAACTGTTCCATTGCAACTGCGCCGGGACTCCAAGTGAAGAGGAATATTTCTGTAAAGAATGTGCTTAGTGCGATGTGGAAACGAACATGTTTGGGTTTTCTCCGAAGAAAAAACAAAAACGTGACAGCAAGACAAACTCCAATTCGGCTGAACTAATTATTTCTGTGGGTGATAATGATTCAACCACCTCATCGGAGCCAGAGATGTCCACTAAATTAGCAGAATCAATGGACTCTCAAATTAAATCAATGTTCCAAACTTTATGTGGCAAATTGATGACCTTTCTTTAGAGGTAAAAAGTCTCAAAGAAGATAATGCACTTTTGCGTGCAATGTTCGAGAGCCTGCAAATGGCTGTGTTTCATGTGGGGAAACTTTAGATCCAAGTAAGTTTTCAGAGGCCAGTCAAAATGCAGTAAAAAAAACTTATAGTGAGGTTATTGGCAAAAATGAGGGCATTACAGGCTCTAGCAAACAAGAACAGCAAGAACCTCGGGGTAGCAACGCTGTCAAATTCCAAGGCGGTACAAAGTACAGATCAGCTCGTTTCAACGAAGCAGCCAGGTGCTGACAATGACAGGTTTACTGTTGTCGGTCGGCGCGGTACAAAAGCCTCAACTACAAGCGGCTCATCAGCAGTTAGACCATGGAAGCAAGTTCAAGTGGGTGTTCGCAATAATGTGAGCATTAAAACGATCCCGAAAATGACACGTCCACGTATGAAGGCACTGTTTGTCTCCCACTTTGCTCCCGAAGTTAAAGACAATGACATTGTCTCTTATACAAATACCGAAATTAAAGTTTCAAACCTGAAGGTGGCCAAACTGAAAACAAAATATATTCATATGAACCCTTTTATGTAGCTGTGGCAGAAGATGACTTCGACCACATTTTTAATATTGTTTTCTGGCCTTCGGGATGTTTAATTAGTCCTTTTTATGGCAGATTGTTAAATTAACAGATATTTGTACCGGACAGTGAGCCTTCCCTTATAAATACAGAGGAAGCAGCTGGAGGGGCTGTGACTCAATTAACGTAATGTTTAGGGTAATGGAGGTGCTTTTAAACTCTGCCTAAGCCAGTTAGGGAGTTTGTTTTGTATTACCAGAATGTCAGGGGTCTCAGGACAAAATCTCTTGGTTTTTTCTCAAAATTTAATCGGCACTAATTTTCCATTAATTTGCTTAGCTGAGACATGGTTTAACGAGTTGAGTATTAACTCACATTATTTTCCAGACTATTATACTATTTTCCATAATGATCGTGATCCCAAATTAACTAAAATAGAGGTGGTGGTGTGCTAATAACGGTTAACCAAAACTTCTTTTCTCAGTTTGAACAAAAATTTTATTTTTCGTATAAAATTTCAGAATCCATTTGGATCAAAATCATTAGTAATAGTTGCACTATACTTTTAGTTGGAAATATGTATCTTCCTCCTCAACTACCTGCGGATGACTGTAATAACTACTTTAAGTTTTTAGAACAGAAATTATATAATTATCCACATAAGGTCATTATAGTAGGTGATTTCAATGTCCCGGGCATCGACTGGAATATTTCACACGTGCAAAATGTATCATATTATTACAATAAATTAAAAGGACAGACCATACTCCAATCGGTAAGTTTCTTATTCTAGAACAGTATAATACAGCTAAACCTTTCTCAGAACTATTAGATTTAACGTTACCTAACTTTTATGTCAAAGTTGAAAAATCCATTGATCCATTGGTGGAGGAAGATACTTATCATCCTGCCATATGTTGTCAGGTAGCTTTTGACTTAAATAAAAATAAATCAGGCAGGCATACATATTATAGGAATTATCAAAAGGATGATTATTTATCCCTATATTTAGCTGTTACAAACTTTGATTGGACCCCAATTCTTCAAACGGAGAACGTCAATTTAATGGTGGATTTCTTAACCAATTATCTCCAAAATTGAATTAGCGTGTTCGTATCTAATTAAAAAAATATTAAAAATAAATATCCAATCTGGTTTTCCAAAGATCTCGTAAGTCTTATCAAAAGGAAAGACCATTGGCATAGACTTTTTAAGAAATCTAAATCTGATACTCATTACTCCCTTTTTTCAGAGTTAAGAAAACTTATAAAAGAAAAAATTAAAATTGCTAAACAATCATGGCAAATCAACATTAATAACAAAATAAAAAATGAACCAAATAGATTCTGGAATTATGTTAAACTCATAATAAATGGGTATAAAGCTTGCCAAATTAACTGAAGTTCCTTGACAGGCATATCTTGTTTATAAGGTGGAATATGCAAGTGGTCTATGAACAAGTCAGGAGAATAAACAGTCTGCAGCAGACTTCTTGAGTTATAATGAAGCAGTTAGTTACCTGAAAATTAGCCACTGAAAGTCCATGCTGCTGCATGACGTCACCAGTAGCTATTCTCTTAAGTGTCCAGTTTGTCACACCTCAATGTAGACTAGCTGAATTATTTATTGGCAAGTACAGTTTGCAGTGGATCTGTTACCCTGCATACCATCGTAACAGTGTCCTGCCAGCAAATTTGAGTACTCAACAGTGAGTGTCTTAAGGTGGTACATAAAATGACATGAGGCATCAACACTTGAGTGAGCATATGGGTGGACCACGTGTGGAGTACCAGTGGTAAGCAGTGTATGTATACGTCTGCAGACAAGTCATGCATCTTATAACATGACAACTCAAAGACTGACTGAATAGCGGACTGGATTCAATCACCAACTTTCTTTGGATGTCCCACGAGTGAGTGAGTTAAGAGATTTGGGCAGCTCTTAACATTGAGGTCTTGAGAGCTAATGAGGGTGAAGCAAGGTGAGTATGGAGCAGCATTAGAATGCAAGGGCGGGGAAATGGATCTCAGAGAGAACCTGCTGACCAGCGGCATCGTCTGGCATGATTCCCACATGCAAAAATCCAGGGGTGATGTTCCATGGAAGAGAAGTCTCAGTTGCAGTCATGCACTTGGTGCATTAAAAAGTAAGTGAAAATCCTAAGTCTGTATCATTATCCATTCATGTTTTATGTCATTAAGGAATGTGCATGACAAGTGGCATAAACTTATGACTATTTTTCAGAATAGAGGATATTATTTGTTCTTCCCCTGAGAGTAAACTATATTTTGTACATTTATCTAAATTTTTCCCCCTTGCTTTGAAGCAGACAATAACAAAATCTTGACTCTCCTTAGTCGACAAACTATAATGATACCTCACTGCACCCAGCTTTGATTTCTGCTCTAGCCTGTAGCCCCAGTAACACGATGGACTTCGAACGATTCTCTCAGTTTTTCATTTGCACGTGTATAAAGTTTTAATTTGATTTTCACGCTAAACAAACATTGTACTGTACCAGCATCAATAGTTACAAAATGGAAGTGGTTTACAAACAAGGTCAATCTGTAATCTTTGGTGAGCTCTTTTTTTTTTTTTTTTTTTTACTAAATTATCAAACAAATAAATATGTGAAAGTATAAATTTTAACCAAATTAATAATTTAACAGCAAAAGTGAGTGATGTCTGTGAATGTACGATGCGACTGATATACAAGAAAGGAGAGGGTAGCATTGCATCTACGTAAAAAGCAATATTTGTGTCTCATAGGGAAAAAAAAAGTTTTGCCACGAATTGAGTGTCATATTGAGACTGTATTTGGAAAACAATGTAGGATTTTATGACAAAGGGGGAAATTCCAGCAATAAAAATAATATTTGCAGCTATGCATAAGAAAATAAGTTATGTGATTCTGACAAGTCTCTTGGAAAAATGGTTGAAAAGTATAGTTTTTTGTCATAATAAATCTAATGATGGGCAAATGTCAGTAATTAATGGAAAGGAATGGCATAACAACTGTTGAAAGAGGAGCTTGTGCTGCTACAGAAAAAGATGAATTATTTTTCTATACTGCATGCTACTGTAAGTAAATCAAATTAATTTTACCTTCGTTTAATAGACGTTGTTAGTTTGTAAAGTTATGCATCAGAATGTTTGTACTACGAACGTAAAAATTTTGCTTTTCATCTGTTTCTTAACAGATACTAAGAATGAAATATATCACATATGTGCTTTATCTATTTATTTTCGTATATTTTCAAATGTTGTTTATGTACAGAAATGTATTTATATTACTACAATTGAGATTATATGATACACTTATTATAACGGAGCGAGCGCTTCACAAATGTGGCAATAGGGCTTGGTTGATACTGAGCAGCCAAAAAGTTCTGTGCTGGGTATAGTTGGATAGGAAACACATAGTGGTTGGGCTAAGCAAATATGTTCTTACCTACATCCTGTGGTTCACCCCTCTGAGCCCTTTCTTACCATCAACAAAGGCAAGAAGGGCTGGGAAGAGATTGAATTTGCATCCCAGACTCCTTACAAAAACTGCCATGGGGACCAACAGTGGCATCGGTGACTGCTGGGTCTTCAGGGTTGAGATGTAATTGGTTACATGAGCGGAACACGTACTGACACACAGAGGTCATCACCATTATTGTCTCCGAATCCAGCTTGGCCAAACCACCTGATCAAACATTTGATGGAGAGTAACCATTTGTCTCTGACTTTGGGGGTGGGGGAATGTTTGGCGAAACCACATCTTGCTTCTCTGATCCACTCTAAACCAGTCCCTACATCCCAGAGGACTATAAAATCATCCTGCTCCAATGCCAAGAGTTATGCAGATATGTTCAGCACCTGTGTCACTGTACCCTGTGCTGGGTGCAAACTTTTCTCCCGAGGAAGGAGATAGTGGATGCATTCTTAGCAAACAAAAGTTAAAACTGTAGTATTTAGTAAATGAGCTGTTCTGCCATTATTGTGCACCTGAGCAGATTGCCAGGAAGAAGATGAGTGGCAAAGCCAACTACTGTGGATAGGTCAGAGCACGTTATATCTTGAGAGGCCTGTTCCATGAACAATGCTGTGGGAATGCAGGAATATAAGTACAAACCTATGAAACTTTGAATCAAAACATCTACTCCATTTTATCCGACATCACACCCTTACATCAATACACAAACTCCCGCCAATTCAAAACAACGAACATGGCTTCCAAAACAACTACCCAATACAATAATAACATTAACCATTTTCTTCTGCTACAGTCCAAACATTCCGCCCACCTTGTTAACATAGGTTAACAACATTCATTTATTTACCTAAACAATTAAAACCTTACAACTAATTCTTCAATACTGACACAATGCTGAAATGGTAACTGAGCTAATTTGGTTATTGACCTTTTCAACTCCCGAATGGCTGTTTTCCCTGTCACTGTACGCACTAGTCCATCTTATCCAGGGAATGTATCCGTGATGCGGCAGTTTCCAATGCTGCCTTGGTACCTTCTCATCCTTGACAATGACCAAGTCACCTGGCTGAAGATTGGGCTCCTTGTACCACCACTTGGGACGATTCTGAAGCTTGAACAAATATTCAGCTGACCATCTCTGCCAAAAATGCTGAATTAGTCATTCCAACATTCGCCACCTTGACAAATGGTTGAGCTTACACGACTCCTTGTCGGCTTGTGGTATTGCTAGAAGAGAGTCTCCTATTAAGAAATGTCCTGGCGTCAACACAGGCAAATGACTAGGGTCACTTTATAATGCTGTGAGTGGTCGTGAATTCAGGCAGGATTCCACCATGGTCAACACTGTATACATTTCTTCAAAGTTAAGAATGCTGCCACGTATCACTAGACGTAAATGATACTTCATGCTCCTTACCGCGGCCTCCCACAGTCCACTTTGATGTGGGGCTGCTGGTGCATTGAAGTGCCAAGAGATTCCTTGTTCGGCAAGACATCTTCTACTGCCAGTTGATGTTCTCTGGTTTTAACTATGTCAAATAGTTCTTTAAGTTCCTTGGCAGCACCTATGAAATTCGTACCACAATCACTGTTAATGTCACTGGGTCTGCCACGCTGGGAAACAAATCATTTAAGTGCTACAATGAAGGCAGAAGTTGATAAATCACTCACTAACTCTATATGAACTGCCTTTGTTGAGAAGCAGATAAACAATGCAACATAACCCTTGCATTTGATGTTGCTCCTTCCCTTGCAGTTTCGAAGTGTAAAAGGACCTGCATAGTCTATTCCACACTGAATGAATGGACGAGCTGGATGTACTCGAGCCGCAGGGAGAGAACCCATCAATTGCTTTGCTGCTACTGCTCAGTGGCGATAACACGACACACATCGCCTGATAATTTTTCGTATAGTGTTTCTGCCCCTGAGAATCCAAAATCTCTGTTGAATGATTACCTGCATCAACTGGGGACCTGCATGTAAATTCATGAGGTGCTCATGCTTTATTATGAGTTCTGTCAGCTTGCTGTGTTGAGGGAGCACTGTGTTTCTGATGTTCTGGAATTTCAGCATTGTGAAGGCGACCACTATAAATGGTGTCAGGCTCATAGTGCAGCTTTTCTCTGGCAGTGGCTAACCGTTCTTAAGGCACTGGACTGCTGTCTTAAAACTGCCACTTTACACGCTGATTACCAACTTGAATAAAGTTGTATGGAACTCCTCTGCAGTCAGAGAATAAAACTTGATCCTGTCAACCTCTGGAGATTTTGCAATTCTTGCAGAATCTTAGACACCAAGCTGTTATTCGCAGAAATTTCCTCAATGAAGACCACTTATCCAGAAATGAAGTTTTAACAATGGTACAGGCAACTAACTGTTACTACTTGTTTTTGTTCCTGTTCTACTAGGAATTGTTCAGGGTTGGCTTCCACATTACTTGGTAACACAGAATCATGTAACCACAGGGGACCTGACCACCATAAGGAATGAGCAGGCAACTCGGTTTGTGACAATCCCCTTGAGGCACAGTCTGCTGGATTATCGCTGCTGTTAACATGTCGCCACTGACTTGCAGGGATGAGTTCTTGAATCATTGCAACTCTGTTGGCCACAAACGTCTTCCACTGCCTGGGTGGTGAAGCTAGCCTTATAAAGACAATAGTTGAATCTGTCCATGCAATTACATTCATCACTTCTATAGTAAGGGCTTGTCTGACCACTTCAATCAACTTTGTCAACAACACAGCTCCACGAAGCTCTAAACGTGGTACCATCTGCATATTGAGAGTGCAGATACACCACTGCTACATATGCAACTTCAGATATTTCACAAAATCCTACCAGTTCGACTGTACATGGTTTTGACTGGATGATGCATTTGTTAATTTGGGTGTCTTGCAGGACAGATACCTCCTCTGTATTGTTGCCAATTTGCCCAAATGTCAATAGGAAGTGGATCGTCCCAGCCAATCTGCCGTTCCCATAATGACTGCAGTAATAGTTTTGCTCGGATAGTCACAGGTGACAGCTAACCTAGTAGGTCAAACACTTAAGCAATTTCAGACAGTAAAATACGTTTTGTAACTTTGTTATACTGAGGAATTGGCAACACTGAGACTGCAAATGTATCACTCACTGGATGCTACTCAAGTTCCAATATTTATACTGATGCATCATCAGTTGATCTTAATGGTAATACTGCCCATTGCAATTTGGATTTCCCAGATGCCATTACTTCAGGCGCATTGGACAACCACTGTCGCAATTCAAACCCTCCTTGCTTGAACAACTGAATCAGCTCATTTTGTAGTTCAATAGCTCCTGCAACACTATATGTCCTGACAAGAGATCTACATAGAAATCTCTTAATGCAACTGGTGAAGTCACTGGAAACGATGCATGTTCATATACTGCAAGCTGCCTGATTCTTCTACATGATGTTCACGGTAAAGTGAGCACTTTCTGAAGCCCTCTCATCTGGAGTAATTGTTAATAAATATATTTTATTGTAGCTTTAGATCTTAACTTCTAAGTGTGGTGGAATATACACACTGTATTTATTACTTATATGGTAATATTTATTTTAAAAAGTGGTGGAAGGATAAAAATTTCTGATAGGAAAAAAGTAACTAGGGCCTAGTGCTCACTATACAGTGAAGAGCCTGTAATGGCTAAGTATGGTGCACAACTTTCGCCATATGATACAGTCAGCAATTTGTAATCTTGAATAGGCTCCTCTGGTGATGATAGCCACACATTTAGTTGAAAGTTCGTCTCCATGTCATCTACAAGTATCTGGCGGTACATTTTAGCAATATCTGCAACCAGACCCACTACATGCTCCTTGAAGCGTATTTATAATGACGTTAGATCTTTCTGAAGTTTGGGACCCACCATTAATTTATCATTTACCAAAACACCAGATGATGTTTCTGTTGATGCATCAAAGACTACTCTGAGTTTGGTTGTATCACTACTGTCTTTCATCACTGCCATATGGGGAATGTAATAAATTTCATGCTCTGGTTTGTTTATCTCATCATGAGTAATCTGCTTCATGTGTCCCAACGCAATGTATTCATTCATAAAGTCCCTAGACAACTGTTGTTTTTCTGGTTGTTGCTTCAGTTGCCATTCTGTTCTGCATAGTCTTGCCACTGCTGTATTGCGCAACTTTCCCAACTGTACATTATATTTGTGAAATGGTAACGTGACTACATACCTTCCTGTACTGTCTCTTCTATGACTGATGTCAAAATGGCTCTCACATGACACCTTTTGTAAACAACTGTATTGGTTTGATTTCTTCCAATCCCCAAAACTTTTTTAGAGTTTCGTTGATTGTCACACTGCATAATCAAGGTGTGAGTAACACGCCTTCGACTTCAATGGCTGCTTTGGGAGACATCCTGTCAACTTTGATAATACCAATGTATTGACATTAAAGGTTGGTTCAATGTTAACAGCTCACTGAATATCCAACTGGGCTATACTGGCACACTCTCCTACAGTATTTGACGCTAACCCCGATACAGTGATTTGTGACTGATACAGGGATTTTGAACTATATAAGGAGGCACGGACACGCCTTCAGCCAGACGTCGCCAGGCTCGCCAGCCTCACAGATCCACGAGCTCTCTCCCTGGTCTGGTCGAGACTTCCCTCCTCTCCTACAGCTTGAAAAGGCTGAACCACTCCAGCAGCTTGGAAAGGCTCAACCACTCCAGCAGCTTGGAAAGGCTCAATCACTCCAGCAGCTTGGAAAGGCTCAACCACTCCAGCAGCTTGGAAAGGCTCAACCACTCCAGGAGCTTGGAAAGGCTCAACCACTCCAGCAGCTTGGAAAGGCTCAATCACTCCAGCAGCTTGTGAAGGCTCAACCACTCCTGCGCTTGTGAAGGTTCAACCACTCCAGCAGCTTGTGAAGACTCAACCACTCCTGCAGCTTGTGAAGGTTTGACCATTCCTGCACCAGCCGACTGCTGCAAGAGCCAGCACTCTCGAGGTAAACCTCAACGTCCGCTTTCTGCACCCTTTACCTCAGTCACTCCCTTGTCTCTGGGGTAGCAGATTGTCGCGACGTCCCTTCTGGAAAACCACCCCTCGCAGGTTACGCTGTAAACTGCTTCAGCAAAGTAGAGAGAGCTTTATATTTTTTAAATCTATTACAGGATGACCTTCACCTGCGTCATTTAATTACGTAATAATGATTAAATTTAGTGTGTAAAATCCAACCGGGATTCCGCATTGTTTTCAAGCATAATAATTAAATATTAGTTAAACTTAAATATTGCTGTCTACCTTTCTTCTAATAATAGTTCCTTGTTCATTGTTTTTATTATAATTATAAATTGAAGGAATGTTGTGTGTAATAAACCCCACTGAGGAATAGTCGTGAGGCTTGCCGAACTCCGCAGGAGACGGGGCTTGAATAAGGCTATTTGAATCCGAAACGACATTCCGCTGCTCTTGGGTTTCCGGTGCTCCCTTGCCTACCCTCTCAGTGGTATCCCTAATTTCCGACTGCACATCTCACCATCAGTGCCTCAGGTGTGTGTACCAAAGATGCATCCCCAGGATTGCACATCTGCAGGAAGGACAGAAGGTTGGTTCCAATGCACAGTAGGAAAGGTGGAGTTCAGAGTCGTAATCGGCGCAAAGAATGACAGGCTCTGCAGAGGTCAACTAGTACACAAGCAGAGGTAGAACCTAAGCATGAGGACACACACCCATCTGTGAATCTAGAGATTACACCGCAACCAATTTCACAGAGCATCCACCTTGACCACGAGTCTGAACTTGGCTTACTTGGGTGCCTGTTGGCTGTGGCCAGATCGAAAATTCATAAGTTATCTCCAGCCAGAGACACCTCTGCCCTCCGCAACAATAGTAATAAACAAGCTAGACGAGAAGAAAAGTGTACCAAATACGTGTACAATCCGCTTAGCTTCCGGGAAAGTTATCCGGGTTAGACTACCACCGAAGGTTACTCCAAAACTCAGCGTAGCTTCTTCCACCTTAAATTACATCCCCAGCTTAAGGGTAACGTCAACCCCTCCATCAGGATCATCCACCCCCACCATTGCTATTGATTAAACGGTACTTTGGGACACGTAACCTCGGGACAGCTGGTGTCCCGTATTTTGGCAACCTTGGCAGTGAGAAAGATTGTACTGGAGGGAAACAATCACAGTTCAACTCACTCTGGGGTTTGATTCCCCTCCCTTTGGATGGATTCCCCCCACTACGCAGCCCTCTATTGAACCTAACACAACCTCCCCAGGCTAAAACAGTAGAGAACATGGCTGCGGTAGGATCACCCACTGAAATAGGGAGGGTAGTCAGTGCTCTAACCTCTTAACTAGAGAGAGCGAGAGACGCGCGTCAAAAACGAACTGTTGAACACAATTTTCAGTCACGTAACTTGCCTCTGATCCTGAATCTAGTAATGTTCTAATTGGAATAAATGTACCATGACTGCTTTTCACAAAGGCTATGGCAGAAGATAACAATACACTTGATGGGGTTGACTGACCTGTATGAGGATTCACAACCTCTATCGTTTCCACCATGTTTGGACTGTCTACTACATTTTCACTGAAGTGTAGGAACATGTGATGATAACCATGGCATATTTTACATTTTGAGGACATATACTGCCTGACCCTATGTGCAGCACCTAGGCAATTAAAACACAATAATGTATCCCTCACAAATGTACCTCTCTCTTGCACTGATGGATTTACAAAGTCCGGATACTTTTTCAGAGCATGGTTTCTGTTACACTTTGCATAGTAGTAACCTCCTTCTACCACGTTATGATATGTTGCCATATTCCTATAACTTGTAGGTTTAGTTGTTATGCTTGTTACTCTTTGTGACCCCTGCTGCCACCAGTGCTCGCATACGATGTTCCAGGAACTCGGTCAACTGTGAAAATGTTGGCAGTTCATCCATTTTTAGTAATATCTGCCACTGATGCTTAGAATCACTGTCCAATTTTTCAGTCACTAAAACCACTAACCCGAACCCAATGTTCAACTGGTTGTCCAAGAACTTTTAAAAGTCGACTATATTCTACAACATTGTCTACTAATCTTCGCAACATTGAAACAGATTCATGTTGAACTGCTAGCTGTGAGAAGAACTGTTTTAGTGTTGAATCTATCAGCTCATGTTTATTTTCATACCTCGCATTTAGAATTGTCCTTGTTTCTATGAAATTTTCACTACTTACTGGCATGGATTTTACAAGTGCTGCTGCTTCCCCCTGCAATAATCCCTTCAAATATTGTAGCTTCTGGGCTTCTGTTAACTTAGAATTATGGTGAACTGCAGCTTCGAATAGATCTTTAAATGAAATCCACTCCTGGAGATTACCCCTGAACACTGATAGCTGCAAGTTCAGTAACCTAACCTCACTTGCGGATCCTTGGACACTGTGACACTCGTCTTACTCGCTTTCCACCCCAAGCTCAACTTATTGTATCATCACAGAAGTCAATCTCTCTTGAGCATCACCTAACTCTTCTTCATGAGTGTTATACTCTTCCTCGTTTTTTGCGTCCACGCAAATATTAGCCAACAGTTTATTGATTTCTGCCATCATCAATTCAATCCTTTGCCTGTGAATTGCTATGGCACATTTTCCCCCACTCTTAACCTTGTTAACAGATTTCTCAGCATGGATGATATTGGCTTTTAACACCTTTTTCTTTGCTAGGAGTGATTCCATAATCGCAAACAACATTAAACAACGTGTGTCAGTACCTAACCTGATTCCCGTCAAGCTTCATAGAAAAACGTCACTTTAGCTGGTTTCACATACATCCGGCCGCCCGGAGGACTAAAATGTTCCATGAATAATGCTATAGGAATGCAGGAGTATAAGTACAAACCTCTGAAACTTTGAATCAAAACATCTACCCCACTTTATCCAACATCACGCCCTTACATCAATACACAAACTCCCGCCAATTCAAAACAACAAACATGGCTTGCAAAACAATTAACCAATACAATCATAACATTATCCATTTTCTTTTGCTACAGTCCTAACAGACACAAGCACTGACAGAAAAAGCCTTTCTAAACTGACACCATAGTATAACTTAGTACATCCAGCAACACAGGCAAGAAAAGCTTCTATTGAGAGCAAAGGAAAAGTAGGACAGAACAAACAGCTACTTTAACAGATGAAAATTCAATCTATGATCATATTCAAAGATGAACCATCTTTCCAGAGACTTTTGTGTTTATGATAGGAGAAAATGAGAATATCTCGATCTACTGGAACACCCTTCTGTGACAATTTAAACAAAATGCCTGAGAAATAAAAGTTCTAGTTTCTATTGGCCCTAAGAGGGTAGAACACAAAAATATCATTATTGTTTGAATATAATTTTTTAAATGTTTTATCGTATGTCCAACACTGACCAAAAAGTACTCCATGGCACTCAAACTAACATTCAATTACTAAAGTAAATTCAATGTCTTTAAATTATTTCATGAAATGATTAGGTCCTACATAAAACTGATTTAATCAAGTCTACCTTATTATTTTGTCCACATAAAAAAGTGTTAAAAATATTATCTAACTACAGCAGGTATAAACCGTTTTCATACTTACTTTTCAACAAGATTCCATGGAATTTTCATATTGCCTCTCTGTAGAACAATTTTTACTCTACATTGGTATATTTCAGCATCAGTTCCAACAGCTTTATCTGCACATGTCTTTAACTTTGTTCTTGTGAAATCATGTGATACTTCCTTGCTGCTTTCGAAAGTTTTTAGTTTTTGTCCGTTTACTAAGTTGGAAGTATCTTTTTCTCGGACAACTGATGCTGAAAATGTAGCATGATCACTTTCTTCATCCTTGGCATCAGTTGTACTGCTGTACATCAAAGGAGATGAAATCTCATCAAGCAGGCATTGATCATCTCTCTTCAAAATTTCATTGTAACTAGTTTCCTTGCTCATTGATATTTTTTTCACAGAAGCTTTTGCACCACAAAAATGGGACTCCTCCTTAGCATCAGTTACACTGGTGCACTTACAAGATGGTGGTGGTAATATCTCTCCATGCACACACAGTTTCTGTTTTCTTGAAATTTCATCATTCTGGCAAAACCTTCTGATCTTTTCAATTCTTTTAATTGCAGGACATTTTATTCTTGTACCTTCATCCATGACATCAAACACATCTAATTTCTTATACCTAAAATGAGAAAAAAATTTTTATATTAATTTTGAAAAAATTAAAATGAAGAAATATTTATTGCCAAACTTGTTATTTTATAGAAGGGCACTAAAAACACTTACATTTTAGAGTCTTTGTCAGAGATATTATTGTTACCCATTGACTGTACATCCAAACATTTTTTACAACATTCTGTTCTTGATTTCTCACTTTTACTAACTACTTGATTTACTACCTCTCCTTTTGGTGCATAAGAAGTGTGTGAATCACTTCTATCTGGACACATTTCGTCTCTCATATTTCTTGTCTCAGAAAATTCCTGCATCAAAATAAAAATTATATTAGGAATCAACTTACTACCAAAATTATTCATAAAGAACAAAAAAGGGTGACTTATTTTAGGACAGATTTTCAATTTTGGTCATACTTGCGAAAGTTAACCAAAAAAACTAACTGATTAAAGTTAATGCCCGAAAAAATTAACTGATTAAAGTTAAAAGTTAACTTCTGAAAAAATTAACAGATTAAAGTTAAAGTTAAAGACAAAATAACTGATTAAAGTTAAAAGTTAAATAATCCCAAAATATTAGCGTGAAAGAAAAGTTAAAGAATTTTTTTCACTGATAAATTTATTACAAAGAAATACCATATATTAATATTTTGAAAACATTTTTAAAATTGCAATTTTGGTTCAGTTTCTGAAAATTACATTATTTAAATAGTTTCTTTTCGTCTGTCAAAATCATGAAAACTAAAATTACTTATTGAAAAAATGGTTGAATTTCAGAAGTAGTTGCATTTCGAAGTTTCTATCAGTCATCCTGCCTCGCCTGTCGGAAAACGTATATCCAATACATCAATGATAATATCTCCCACAAATTACCTTCATGTGTGTTTTGAAATTGGATACAGAGGTAACAGACACCTTGATATATTTACATTTTGGCGCACATAAAACACACTTAAAAGTCAAATTGGTACTGCTTCCATCACTTTCGGTTTGTTGAAAATAAGATGCAATCCCCAGCCACTGTGATGACATAATAAAAGTATAAATAAATACCATTCAAATAAAACTTTTAAAATACTATAACATCAATACATCCAGCACGATGTTCAAGACCAGACAGGACAAAATATAACTGAAGAATGGTGATTCACACAAGAACAATGTCACTCTGTGCGATTGCGACTGTAATTATCGATAAGGTTGTTTGAGACAGTGGTGCCACCAAAGATGTTTTATGCGACTTGTTTCACTTCGTACAGATAGCGCTAGTGTCAATATTTGTGTAGTGGTTAATGTATCTATCACGCAAAAGTACTGTTTGCTATTGTGATTATTTTTTGCAATATTAGGCTTTTAAGTAGTTATCTTCAACAACAATCATCGGCCATCGAGAAACTATTGTTAATTTTAATCGTTAACTAAAAATATTAATGACTGAAAGATAAAAGTTAATTAGTTTCAAAGGTAACGATAAGTTAAAAAGTTACCTGAATTTTTAACGATTAATTTTAATCGTTAGTTTTTTAAATTGTTAATCTCAAGTATGATTATGGTACCATATATATTCAAATATTTTGTTTTTTGTCTGCAATGATATGTATTGTAACTATGAAGAAAATGTTAAGAAATTTGAATTTTTGTTGTAAAGTTGAAGTTGAGGAGGAGGAGAAAATGAGTAAATTTGTGTGAGGCATATGTCTACATTAAAGCCATTGGTAAAAATAAACACAATTAAAATGTATAAATTAGGAATAAAACAGATAGATAAATAAGTACAACACATTTATACAAATATTTAGACAAATAAAGAAGGTGCAAAATTAAGAAACATCGCAAATTGTAAACCTGCAAAACAAAAATAAAACAGTTCCTGTTGTTGTAGCTACTCTTATCCCTGTATACTGAGCATCATATATCCAAGAGCCTGAATGATGATTTTACTTACAGCCCTGTTATTGGCTACTAATCTTGCAGACAGGAGCTGTAGCTTAGCACAATACTTTCACTTGGAAATGCCCAATGGTGCAGGCCCTTTCTCATGTCCTTGCATCAGAAGTCAGAAGTACTTCCCCGCTCCAACCAAAAATGGTTCATTTGAAGGTTACAAAGAAAGCTTTCTGTTTAAACATAGAAAAATATTTGGATTTGTGGCTATTAGAGCACGTAACCATCCATTATTATAATACATTATCAGACTCTTTACACATTACTACTGTGTGGTACTTCGGGAGTGATGTCTGCCCTGGGCCGGGATAGTCAGTTGATTATGGGACAGCCACCATGTATGTATTAGTTTTTGGTTAAATAATTAACAAAAATGCAAGTAATATTTAACAGTGGTAATGAGAATGAAATGTTTTGCAGCACACACTATATTTTAGTTGGTGATTGAAGATGCTTGGTTTTAAAGTAGGAAAGTTAATACTGGGGAAGATCCATGGGATTCATTCATAAAGAGGTTACAGCAGCTCTTCATCACCAATGACTTGGGAAACAATGAGGAAGATCATGAGAAAGAGCATGCAATTCTCAATTCTTCAGAAGGTAAACCAATGAGGCGCTACGAAATTTGTGCAGAACCTAAAATGACACATGAGCGTATTTATGCTTCAGTGAAGCTATTAGAAAAGCACTTCTCTCCAAAACCTTCAGTGATTGCTGAGAGAGACAATTTCCATGAAAGTATTCAGCGGGAACACAAAACTGTGTCAGAGTTCATTGCTGGGTTATGAAAGTTAACTATTTTGCAGCTTCTGGACTTTTTTGGTTGTAGCCTTGCAGGACCAGTTTGTTGTAGGACTGACAGACAAAAAGATCACGAACAGGTTCTATCTAAAGTTGGATGACTTAACCTTTGAAAAGGCAGTCGCACTAATAACTTCGTCATGAGACAGCCATCACAAATGTCTCTCTTCACACAGCAGGACAGGAAGTTAGTCAGTGCTGTGGTAATATACATTACACATTGTCAGAATATAGATTTTGAAGCTACAAATGTAACACCTGCAAGTGTGCTGGATATCTTCAGAGCGTTTGGCACAATATTGGTGTGAAAGGTAAAAAACTCAGTTTGCTTCACTGTTCCAATTACTACGCACATGACCAAGGCCGAAGCCATGGGTCTTGCCAGTGACAGTGGGTAATGTTAAGTTAGATATGGAAATTGACAGTGGGGCACCCATATCAGCAAGTTCAGAGAGAACTTAAAGGAACTTATTCCCTACATAGCCAATGCAACCTACAAGGTGTCTGTTTGAAGTTGTATACAGGAAGTGTAATAAGTCCATGAAGGCATTCATAAATGTAACAGGTCAGGAGAAACAGAAAATACTAGATTTGTTTCTGGTAACAAATGGTAAGGGAGGAGGGGGGGTTTGGGGCTCCTTTATTACACAGATTTTGATATGGTGTCCTGCAGCTTCCATGGCCAAGTATCAATAGAAAATTGCCGCCGGCTAACAGTCAGCGAGTGTTAAGACCATGACTGCGCTCACCACCACGTGACACGTGGAAAGCACATGTGCCAAAGCGGCCTTAAACTGGACTTTCCCATAACAGGAATATTGTATTTTTCAAGTGTTAAATATGTTTCCTTTTATCCCAGGTTCATAGTGTTTTTATGTGTAGTATTTGTATGTTCAGAAAGTGTTGCACCATACTTGGTTATAAAATTCAAACTGCGCGCTGCGCGGAGATTAAGAACAGTTCTACTCCGGCTAGAATGCCGTAACAAAAGACATTAAAAGAAGACAAGAATCCCAAATTAAATTGTATAATGTCAATTCATATTTTAATTTCTAAAGTGCCTTTTACTTTTCAATATAAAATATTTTACTCAGCGTGCATAGCACTTCCACTTATGTGAACCCTGTAGGCGGCCATGGTAGGTCCGCACGACGCTTGCCTCTGGGCAGTCCGTCGAGGAGAACTGGCGAGGTAAGACGCTGTCACGTACGCACAACTTTTGAGCACTGATGTAGATTACCATAGTTTCATTTTAGTATACCCGTCAACCTTTGCTTTGCGTACGTTAGCCAGAGATTTCCCCAGTATTATACTTCCGCTTAACTAAATAATTTGTGCCCTTGCAGCTTTTTAAAACTTAAATGAGGAGAAAGGGAGGAAGATGTAGAGGCATGCGGCCCGCACAATTTGTATCAGGCGCCATCCGCTTATGCTAAAGGCGTTTCATTGTAATTTCTGTATTATTGCTGCATGCAATTTTAAGGCCTTTAATTCTACGTATGTATTTGAGGGTATTTTTCATGTTTAACCATTTTACGGCCACATCACATATGAGCACGCGGTCAGATAATTTATTTCAGGGTTCTACGTAATTTTCACGTAAATTGATGCTTTTTATGTATGATAACGCTGTCATTCTCATGTTTGCTTTTTCTGCCATCAGGCATGCTACATGCCTGTAAATGTTTTAATTGTGAAGGGAATAATTTTCCCAAATGAAATAATTTGTCTGATCAGAATTTGCAGCTTTTATGGAGAAATATTGCAATTTCACCTGCACCACACGATCCGCTACGAACTTTATCCAGTGGCATCCGCGTCATCTAAGCTTGCTTTCACGCATGTGCATGTTTATTGTGACAACTCATATCATGCTTCATCTTGTTTCATTTATATTTATGTAATTTCGTAAGATGATATTATTTCTGTCCTAGCCAGCTATGTGTATAGGCTGTCACCACACTAACCACGTGCTGGAGGGCGAGCCCCAACAAGTCCGTGCTAGTGATGCCAAATAATCACACGTGTTCATGTATTGATTCATCTTGTAATTCTCTGTGCCTTATCTTCAAGGAAAATTGTCAGTCCATCCTAGAGGCTGTTGAACCCCTTCGCTTGTGAAGATTGTGTTTTCAAACAACAAGGTAGAAGACATCCATCTAGGAGTGCGTTAGAGTAATTGTGGGCTGGGGAGTACCCAAACAGAGTTAGCTAGACACGTCCGAGTTTATCATCATTAAATTTCTTGGCACGTTATTTGTATGAGAGGTAAAATAAAAAGTAAGTCTCACAGTGTTTCAATCTTTTGTTTGTAGTGACAGTGTCCTCGCCACACCATTTTTCAATGATAAAATATTTAGTATTGCAAAGTGTAGCATAAGTACGCTCGGATGAGATGGACACATTACCCACAGCATCCCTGAGAACCCTGAGTCTCAACAGTGCGGTCAGTGCGGTGATTGGGAAGCACCACTGGCGCTCATCATCAGTAAGTAATTTGTGTCTTCGTTCGCCTCGTGTCCCACCCAACGGCGTCAAGTATTTATAGTTTTGCCCTTGCAAAACCTTTTCTATTTCAATTTTAACGTACTTTGTGGTTCGAGAGTTCTTGGATATTATTTACTTTATTTTTACACACATTTGTTAAGTTGAATAAACATACATTAATTTTTTTTAATATTACTCTTTCTTGCTAGTTGTTAAGAAAATCCCCCTCCCCTCACTTATTGCAGCTCTCGACCCTCACAACTAGTGAGACTGGTAGCATCGTATTTAAGCACTGGATGCTAGGTAATAGGTAGTTAAATTGAGTGAAATACATCAATGCATTGCTTCTTTGTCAGACCCATGAAACGGTCATGGTACTTTTTGTTCAAAAGCAAGTACACCCCCCCCCCCCCCACTCCTTTCTTCCCCTTCTTTTTTTTGTTTGTTTTTGGGTTAATGAGTCTTTTTCTTGTTGTCAAGTAAGTATTTAGGGTACAGCGTATCGTATTGGCCCTGCTTAGTTTAAAATTACAGCACGCAGTTGAGGCTTCGCAGGTTAGGTTTTGTGTTGGCTCATTTTTCTTTCACTTAATTCTAAATTTTATCCTTTCCTCTCCTACCTCATAGCAATATGAGGTAATTTTCTTCCAGAATTATTATCCCAATGATAGAGTCTCCTAAAGAGCAGCAATGAAATAATTTGCATAGCATGCTACAACTTTTATAAGCGTATGTCTTCAAGGTAAATAAAAGAAGTGTATGTTATTCCCTTCTTCTGCAAACTTTCTGAGCCACACTGTGAACAAGGATGGTCTACACACATGTACCAAGAAAGTGAAGACTGTAGTTGAAGCACCAGTTGCCATCCAATGTCAGATAGTTAAAAGCATGGCTTGGGTTAGTCAACTACTACCCACGATTCTTGCCAAGTCTGTCCACAGGCTTAGCTCCCTTGCATTCATTACTGCAAAAGAGATCTAAGTGGAAATGGTCCACAAACTGCCGGGAAGTCTTCACAAAATTAAAGGAGCTGGTTGTGTCATCACGAGTTGCAACATAACGACCCAAAATTAAAAGTAAAATAGCCTGTGACGCTTCTCCCTATGGTGTTGGGGCAGTGATTAGCCATGTGTTCTCTGATGGGGCTGAGAAACCCTTCGCTTTTGGCTTGCATATGTTGTCTACAACAGAGAAGAAGTACTTACAGCTTGACAGAGAGGACCTTGCTTTTGTCTTTAGTGTAAAGAAATATTTCCAATACCTGTATGGGCACAAGTTTCCACAAGTGACATATCATCAACCATTGACTCACATCTTTGGAAATAACTGTGTTATTCCACAACTAGCAGCGTTGTTGCACGAGTTCAGCTACATGGTTTGGGTATGTCAAGAGAGATAACACGGGAATGCAGATGGACTTTTTTGGCTGCCACTTCACAGTTTGGAGACATCTGAGCAGTTTTTGTACTTGCATATGGACGTAAAATGTTCCTGCCAGTTACTGCAAAAACTATAGAGATGTTTCATAGTATAATGCAGTCCTAAGTAAGGTTAGAATATGTCTTAGAGATAAGTGGCCAAGAGATGTAGCAGATTCCCTGAAGACATTCCGCATGAGAAGAATTGAACTGGCTTTTGAGCCAGGGTATGTATTGTGGGGTTACAGAATTATCATCCCTTAGGTGCTTCAAAATTAGAATCTTACAAGAACTACGTGCCAGTCAATTGGGTGTACGTAAAATTATGAAGGCATTGGCACACTCCTATGTATGGTGGCAGAAATTGGACTGTGACCCGGAACACGTTTCATTGTGACCCATGTCTCCAGAACAAATTAATGCCAGAAAAGTCTATTCTTTTACCTTGGACTTGGCCTGGCAGGCCATGAAAACATGTACATGTTGACATAGGAAACCGACCACCATCAAGTACACCTTTTCTTTGCCATACCACCCAGCAACTAATGGACTAGCTTAAAATATGGTAAAAAACTTTTAATAGTTAAGTCAAAGCTCTCCTATATTCTAACGTGCCCCTGACACAAGCTTTACCTAGATTCCTTCAATCCTATCGTGTTACTCCACACACAGTGATAGTTCAATATCCCAGCAGTTTAGTGTTTGGCAGTGCTCTGTAATAGGCTGTCGTTACTATCCCCTTCTGTGTCTTCTAATGTCCCAGCTTATCAGTCGCAGTCACCTGCCTCTCGACCTCATTAGGACATCAACGTTAATGTTGGTAATGAAGCTGACTTTCAGGTCTACTCACGTGGGGAATGACAAGTGGGTCAAAGGAGTAATGGTTGAAAAATTGAGTCAACTCATGTACAAGATCCTAGATGAGAGTGGCAGCATCTTTCACAGACATCTTGATCAGATTTAGCGTGCATCATTTCATATGGGGGAGAATGAAGTTAGTGAAAGGAAAGAGGCAGAAACCGTTAGTGAGAGGACTGAGAAAAGCAAGGCTAAGTGTAGTGAAAGGTAAGATACAGACAAGAAGGGTACTGAAGGGACAGAGTCAAGCAAGAAGAGTAATGGTAAAGAATGAGTGAGTGAGTGGGATTGTGGGGCACTCGACAGTGAGGTCACTAGCGCCCACAGGAACATTAGAGTAAAACGCTGTAAAAACCTCCACAAGAGGCAAAATAAAAGTCACGTAAAAATGGGAAAAACCTGCACAGGAGGCAATAACAAAAGGTAAAAACCTCAACAGGAGGTAAGAGGACAGTCACAAAAACAACAAACAAAACAGGATAAAATACTTCAGAGGAGCAAAAACACAAGAACGAAATAAATTACAACACATTAAAATGACCCGTCGCACATAAAAATGGGAATACGCCACTCACAGACGTATCCCCATTACACAGCAGGGGGCTCACCACGAAGTAGGTGCTTGTGGATCAGACAAGTGTGCCCAATATGAAGGCGAAAGGACTATATCCTCCCTGCAGGTACATGAAGCAACAGGACGAGTGCAAACAGGCATATCAGAGATCGCGCATAACTTTTGGACAGCGGGAGAGAAGTCCATACATGCCGCCAAGCATACCAAACAAGACGCCACGGACTGCATGCAGCACAAAGCACAAAGGGACAAAAGGATCACTGGGTAAAGGCTGCATGCCTCCTTAGCTGTCATATCTGCTGCTTCATTGCCTGGGATGCCCACATGGCCTGGGACCCACAGGAAGAAGACGTGAACACCAAAATGCCCAGCCCTCACCAGTTTCTCTCAGATCATGGGAAGAAGCGGATGAACTGTGGAGCCAGATTGAATGGCTGTCAAGGCACTCATCGAATCAGAGCACATAAGGCATTTACGGTGAAACCCCCTACAGATAAAACACAGAGCCTTGAAGATAGCAAAAAGCTCTGCAGTTAAAATACGCAATGATAGACAAAGTCCAAAAAGGTACTGAGAAGCACCAATCACGGAAGCACACCCAGTTGAGAGATCAGATTTGGAATCATCTGTAAAAAAAGCAAAAAAACCACCAAACACAAAAGAGACAAGATGCACAAAAAGGCCCTTGTAAACAAAAGGAGGAGTGGTCACCTTAGGAAATTTCACTAGGTTGAGGCGCACCTCAACCTGCATCTTCCTCCACTCTTTATCCACGGCTGTTCACGGCAAGGCAATGGCAACACACACTAAGGCAAATCATACCTCGTCAGGGTATGTGCAAAGCGGACAGACGCCGGCTGAGGAGAATCTGGCTTTGCTGAGTACGACCGTTCATTGGGCAGACAGAGAAAAGCAGTGTGGTGAATGTGCGAAGAGTCAGAATGAAATCCCATAGGAAAGCAGAAGTTGGTCACGCCTGTAAGGGAGGGGAGGTTCACCAGCCATGCCACATAGACCGACAACTGGGCTTGTGTGAAAAGCCCCAGTTGCAATGCGAATACCAGTATGGTGTACACTTGCTAACAATTTAAGCACATATGGCCTAGTGGAAGAATAAAAACACTACCATAGTCTAGTTTGCTATGGACCAGGGCTCAATACAGCCGCAAAAGGGTGACTGTCAGCACCCCAGTCACGACCACTCAGAGTTTTCAATAGATTCAAGTCCCTTACACAGCGAGACTCCAGAGACTGAATATGACTCCTCCATGTGAGTTTACTGTTAAACAAGAGGCAGAGAAACTTGACAGTAGTAGAAAGGCAAAACAGAGCCATACAAATGCACCTTGGGAGAACGAAATATGCCAAGTCTTCTACAAAAATGGACCTCCTGTGTCTTGGCAGTGGAAAAGTGAAACCCACAGATGTCTGCCCAATCGCTGAGGTGGTGGACGGTAAGCTGCACCTGATGTTCTGCCATGTGCAGAGATGCAGCATGGCAGAAGATAGTAAAGTCGTCAATATACAGCGTACATCCCATAGGTGGTTGAACGACAGATAAAATGTCATTGATGGCAATATCAAACAGAATAACACTTAATGTGCTACCTTGTGATAAACCGTTCTCTTGAACGAAACTCCCGAGAATAGAAAGCACTATTACGAACTCTGAAGGTACAGAAGCACATAAACTGCTGTATGAAACCAGGGAGATGTCCACAAAATCCCCACGTAGACAGCTGTCTCAAGATACCATGTCACCATGTTGTGTAACATGCCTTCTCCAGATCAAAGAAAACAGCAAGGAGGTGCTGCCCTCGCACAACGATTTCTGCGGAAACCACACTGAAGAGGCGATAATAGCTGCCTGGTCTCCAGACAGTATTCCAAACATGCAGTGACCATATGCTCCATAGTCTTACAGACGCAGCTGGTGAGGGAAAAAGGATGATAGCGCGAAACTTCCCATTTGACTTTCCCTGGTTTCAAGATGGGCACAAGAGTCAAATTATACCAACTCGAGCTGATGTCAAAGCATGGATTAGCAATCTAGTGATACTAGAGGAACCAAATGGTAAGCTGAGGATGTTTCGATCCGTCAGACTTGAACCACGAGATATACAGCTGCATGTTGTGCCTAAAGTAGAAATCTGTGAAAAATGGCTGGTAAAAAATACTTCACAGTGTTTGATTTAAGGGAAGAGTTTCATAAGGTGTTATTAGATACAGAATCATCACTGAAATGTTGCTTTTCCAGTCCTTATGGGACTTACAGATACCTCAGGTTGCCATATATTATGTCTAGTGCTCCTGAAATATTTCAACAGCTGGTAGAAGAGAATTTTTCTGATATCCCTAATAGTATCACTTACTTTGATGATTTGTTGTGTATGGGAGAGACTGAAGCCATTCATGATGAAATGGTATAACAGGTTATAGAGCGGGCCAGAGCTAGAAATATTAGGTTTAATAAGGAAAAACTTCAGTATAAGTTAACGGAAGTTAAATACGTAGGGTATTTATTTTCAGTTGAAAAAATGAAAGTTGATCCCAGTAGAGTCAAATCGCTACAGTAGAACTAGCACTCTCTACTAATAAGAAACAGTAGCAGATGGTACTTGGTATGTTCAATTATGTAAGAAGTTTTGAACCAGACATGGCCCACATAATGGCTCCACTTTGTGAATTGTTGAGAACAGGTTACCAGCACATCAGGTGGTATTTGATGCAATGAAACAAAAAGTAACTTCAACATCTGTATTAGCTCTGTTTGATCCCAAGTTGCAGATTGTACTACAGTGTGATGCTTCTCAGAATGTGTTAGGGTGCTGTATGTTTCAAACAGCTAGTTTACCAGGTGGTAGGTTACATTTGGTAACTACTGCATCATGTAGCCTCAATGAGAGTGAAAATAATTATTCTCAAAATGAGAAGGAATTGCTTGCCATCCAATTTGCTGTCACTAAATTTCATGAATTCATTTATGGGTATGATGTGGATGTACAGACAGATCACAAACCACTGATGTCAATCATTAAAAAGTACATTGATAAGATTGGGTCAGTCAGGCTTCAGAGGCTACGGTAGAAGCTCCTGAAGAGCTCCCTAAATGTTGACTACATTCCTGGCAAGTAATTACATTTTGCAGACGTGAGATGTCTCATTCATATCTTAAGGACATAAGTGAAGACCCTGAAATGTTAGAAATAGTTCACTCAGTCAATGCACGAGTGAAGAGACGGTGTGCATTCAGAGAGGCAACTGCTACGGACTCAGAGCTTAAAGCTGTAGTAGCGATGTACTAAAAGGGGTGGCCATGTTCCACCAAAGTGCCTGTTCAATGTAAACCATATTACAGCCTTAAAGATGACCTTTATGTTCAATATGGAATTGTGTTCCTTGGGCACAGGATAGTAGTCCTACAACCCTAAGGTCATATGTATTAAAGTTGGTGCATGAAGGTGACTGTGGTATTGAAAGAACACACGCTAGGGCCAGACAGTTGTTCTACTGGCCTGGCATCACAAAAGAAATTGAAGTGTGGTTGTCAAGTGTAGTACTTGTGAGACATTCAGGTCAGCTAACTATAGAGAACCCTTGATTCTCCATGAAGTGCCAAGAGTCCCATACATAAAAGTAGATGCTGACCTTCTAGAGAGTTCAAGTCGCCCCTTTAGGGCCTAGCAGGGCTAAAGGAAGGCAAGGAGGATGCACACCATTAAAAAAAATCAAGAAAGCATGGACACAAAAATTCCAAAATCAATACAAATATATTGAAGCCCATCTATATATTATTACCAACAACAACAACAACAACCACCACCACTACCACTACTACTTTGCAACTTGATTTAAAAAAATATAAATTTCTCTTGCTACCAATCTGTGAACTAGGAGGAGAGAACACACATGCACTGGAACAAACAGAAAAACAACAATATTAATATATCCTGAGAAATCACCCAACCTGAATAAACACTTGTGAAATACCATTAAAAAAGGTAAAATGACTCCCTGAGTAAAGCAAGCACCATTACAACTTTAAAAATAAAGTATGCCTGATGATTCACTAAAAAGTACAACATGGGATACCAATTTCAAGAATACCATTGGGAAGGAGCAAAAAACCCTCATTACACTTAACCATAAGCATAAAGGCACGCCATAAAATATCCACTAAACTCCTTGGCATAAAAATTATTTTGGCAAATCGTAGTCCAGGAGACCATTCCTACAAAAAAAAAAAAAAAAAAAAAAAAATTCCAACTCTTACAAACATTCGCATAAAATACCATATTGAAAATTCACTCAGTCAAAACAGTAAAGAAACTAGCATGGTGAAGCCCCAAAGTACAAAGTGGTATAGATATAATCTATCATCGGCCAGCCCGCGCAACTCGGAAAGGAACACTGCACACTTGCTCTGGCTGGGGATGAACATTTATACGCAAAAACACAGCTTGGAAAGGTTAAGGAGGCTGTGGGAATAGCGGAGAGGCGTATGGAAGGTGCCAGAGTGTGTGAGGCTGAACTCGTTGCCAGTAATAGCCACCAGACAGCGCTTGGCCGCGCAAGGCCGCATGCCTCTCTTCAATATTGCTCAGTGGTTGGAAGTGTTCATACGTGCCCCACCTAAGGGGAAAAAGGGGGGGAAGAAAAACAAATAACCTTTTTCTTTTCCTGCAGCAAAAATATTGCCTCATAGTAACCCCTCTTCAAATAAAATAACAGTTTATTAATCTAGGCTACAAATACAGACACGTCAAATAACCAAGCAGACATGCTAACCAAGTTCATTAACATCATGTAGTTTAGTAAATACACCAACCCCATAATAGCAGCATTTAATTTTACTCCAGAAAATTATAGGCATCACACAATTCACCATCTGGCAGCACAAAAAATAAATTGTTCAGGCAGGACAGTCTTTGGCAGGACAGCAGTACTCACATAAAATTGTTTAAGTTTGCTAACTGACACGCGTGTCAGACTTGAAGCAGGCCTTCATTCTCATAGACTACTATTCACACTGGTTTATCTGTCCACTGCAGAATAAAAGCTCAAAATCATCATAAACGGTACGCAAAATGTACATGGATTTCCCAAAGACTTAGTAGCAGATAAAATATGATAGTAAGGGAGTCACTCTTAATACTAGCAGCCTTCATTACCACCACAGCAATGGGATGGCTGAGAAAGCAGTTGGCATCAGTAGAAAGATACTTCGGAAAAGTCAACTGGAAGGAAGTTACTTCTGAGATCTTTTGAGGGAACACAACAGTACACCAATTACAGGTTTGAAGGCCTCCCAGAGATATCGTTCAGTCATTGCATTCGAACCAATGCACCTATTTCATTGGCTGCTCTTAAACCAAAAATGCAGGAAGGCATTTATGAAATACTAGTGACAAAGCAGGCCAAAGTAAAGCAGGAGCATGACAGGACTGCAAGGAGGAAGGGATCAGTTTTAGGCCAGGAGACAGGGTAGTTACCAGAACAGAAAATGATACATGCTGAGAACCGGGGGTAATAAGTAGCACAGAGTAAGAAACCTAGGTCTTACTGGGTCAGAAAAAACAAAACCAACAGGGTAGTGAGGCGTAACACTAGCAACCAGAGACATTCAAATGCAGTTCAGAGTGAAGCATATTATGATGTTCCAGATGAGTTCACACACAGTTCAGCTAACCAAGCAGAAAAGTTACGAAGTGAGGTAGCAGACAGGGTACATGACTCAGTTCATAATGAAGTAAGTCAGAGCTCTGTGAGTCTCAAGAGAAGGGAGGGGATGGAGAATATAACAGAGACTGGGTTCAAAGGATTTGAGTCTACCGAAGACAATGTTGTTAGAAGTAAAAGTGTTAAAGGGGTAAATAGCAAACAAAGTAAAGCTGACCAGATACCAAAGTCACAACTATGTTACTCGGAGTGGTAGATTGGTAATTACAAAGAAACCTTATGACTCATCTATACAAAGAATAACTAGTCTTGATAAGGGTACTACTGCTTCAGTTGATTTTTAGGTTGTTACTAGTGTAAGACATGCTGTTATATGTACAAATGTTGTTAATGAGTGTATGTTCTATCAGAGAAATGACAATAAAGGAAGTATATCATGTAAATAATGAGAATGTTTTATTAACAGATAATAATATAACATCATGAGATTCACGAGGATGCTTATTTTAAGGTAAATGACATAATAGTTGATTAGAGTAGTGTTTGATGATTGTATGTATCATTGTCAAACAAGGGAATACGTCATGGGGTAAGAGCAAAATGAGGTCATTATGATTTTTTTTTTGTCATTCTTTCCAAGACTGTAAACCATATGCCTCTCTTGTTATTACTGATGGATTCCAGGAATAGCCAGTGTCACACCCCTTCCTTGTAACTTTGCTCAGGCTCGCACATATCTGGTGCGTAGTACACCCAAGAGGGCATATACACTTTCTTTCTACTTTCTTACCCTGGTTTTCATAAGTGGAGACTTGATTTGTAGACACCTTGAACAATTTCTATACATTTCAGACAGTTTAGACTTTTTAGAAACTGTTCCTTTTTTTGACTTTTTCACATTGTATGGAGACAATTTAAATGGGGTTTTCTTCAGCTGTTTATGCCTGCCTTTTGGGCGATGATTTACAACACGTGTGCAACTCTCTGCTTCCTGCCTTTTTGCAGTGATGAACACCAGTAAGCTTTCACATTTTGACATCATAACCTGCAAATAAAAAAGGCACAAAGTGAGAAAGAAATTTTCAGTAAGTGTTAATGTATTTTCATACTCTATTGACTAATCAGAGTAAGACCAGGCTACACAAATTTCTGTCATTTGCTGATATCTGAACTTAAAGGAAGTCAATTTACAACAAATACTGTATAGCTTATGATAAATAGCAGCAGTACTTCATGTACATTTTTTTTACACTCTGTCATATATTTTCCATCAATTAATAAATTAGCTACATAAAAACTCTCCCTTGGTATCCCTTTTAAGATTTTCTGCATCACAGACTGTAAAACGCCTGGTGAACTAAGTACCCCATAAGATAATCGGGTGTACTGGTATAACCCATGCTCTGTATTGATGATGAGATACTTCCTCGATTCTTCCCCCACTTATAGCTGTAGATATGCTGACTCTAGATATTATGTTATTGGATGCTAAGTAGGCCTACAAGGAATACACAGCTGCCTTTGTTCCACGAGCCACTGGATATCAAGGTCAGGGTTGCCAACCTCCTAATGACACATCCCCTTTCTCTTATTTATTAAACATTGTTATGCCAGTGTTTCACTTATATGCTACCACAAATGGAAAGCACTTCTTTACAATTTCCACAAATTATACTTTGACACTAACTTCATTTCACAAAATACACAGATTACTTTGACACTAACACTATTTCATCAAAACCAATATAACTGTACAACTAACTACACAAATACAGTATCTAATGACAAAAATACTACTGAACCACTAAAGGTATTAACTAAAGATACAACATTTTACCATCTTTAATTCATGATCCCTTTATCTTTCTATATGATGTAATCGTTCCACCACCTAGGTTTGCATGGGCCTTTTTGACCTTTTACTGGTTGGTGAAGTGTTACCTGCATCATCAACCCCATCTTGTGAAATATCAATTTCCTCTGCTTTCCTGTTACTGAAACCCCCTAAATCCTTGCCTCATGTCTTCCTCCTCCTCATCATTACTTATCTCTACTACCTTATGTCCTGCTGTCTACTCGCTTTCCGTATTTACTGGTACTTCTGAACCCTCTATAACTTTTTCTGACCTGGTGACCACTTGCTGATATGGTGCAGATACCAGAAACCATATATTTCTCCTATAGCACCCTCGAGTGGTGTCTACTACATATGACCTAGGCTCAAGGCCTACCTGCTTTATTATTCTGTATGATCTCAAGTCGGTGATCCATACTGGATCCCCCTCCTGTAAATCAGCAACAGATTTTACTTGATGCCTTTTGTTGTAATTTTCTGCCTACCTATTTTCCTTTCCTGTCTTCCCTATCCTGCACAATTTTTCCATCAACTTGTTTAGACAATTGTGATGGTAGCAAAGGAAGGGTTGACCTTACTCTGTGATTCATCAGGAGTTTAGCTGGGTTGAATCCATTATCAAGTAGCGTACTGCGATATGCTAGTAGTGCAGAAGGTAAATTCTCATTCATTTTTATTAACAGTTTTGCCACTTTAACCACTGCTTCCACCCCTCCATTTAATTGTTGATCGGTGATAATGCTGTGAAGAATTCATGACTCTAAAGTTATATTGCTCTGCAAATTGTTTTAGTCAAGAACTTTTATTTGGATTACATTCAGAAGTACATCGGAATACAATTACGTTTAGTATACACTGTTCAACTCATCACTCGTCCATGTCCAGTCCGCCATGACACTACTGTTTACGCCCGCCTTAGCTTACATTACACAGTGCTGCAACATCCTAAACCCTTTACATAAATATCAACAATCTACCATCTTGCGGGTGGTCACACTCTCCAACATCATCATACCCTATCACCATACCAATTCTCATCTTATAAATCTACTACCGGCAGAAGAAGATGTAAAAATATACAGGTTATTTAAACATGCTTTTCTGGTTTCTGACGAGTCACCTACTTATGTGCAATTGTATTCAAAAGAGTCAACTTATTATGAGTAATACTCATTTGTATCAGATGCTGATTTACATACATAATACATTTTCTACTAAAACCTCAATTAAATTTACACATAGCACAATCCAAACTGCTGTACACGCCAAACCCACCAACAACCTCCAGTACTTACATTTTGACAGCTACCACCCATATCATGCCAAAAAATCTCCACCCTACACTTGCCACAAGGACCAAACATATCTGCTCCAGCAACAGTGATCTCAACAAACAGTGTGAACAAATAGCCAGAGCATTCTTCGACAGGGGCTACTACAGGCACCTCGTCCACAAACAGATTCAGCAAGCGATCTCAAATACTGGAACACAAACAGAGGTCAACCACTCTGATATTCCCCTGGTGGTCTCATATCATGAAGGCTTAAATAAACTCAGAAACATTCTCCACTCTGAATACAAAATTCTAGCTTCTTCACCACAAACACAAGACCTGCTCTCCAAACCACCCAGATTGGTCTTCAAAAGGCCACCTAACCTCCGCAACAAACTGGTTCGTCCAAGTTGCTGCCCACTACAAATGCCAATCAAACTATCACTCCCAAAGGATCCCACCCCTGCAATAGCTCTCGCTGTGGCACCTGCACCATTCACCAACCCTCAACTTCTTTCAACAGCAGACTCCCTAACCACACATACCCCATCCAAGTCAATTACAACTGTGCAACACAAAATCTGATTTATCAGCTACAGCGTCAACACTGTAATGCAGAATACATCGGCCTCACCACCAACACACTCAGGCAAAGAATGAATGGCCACAGAGCAGATATCAAACAAGCCATAGCTGGCAACATCAATAACCTACAGGACAAACCAGTTGCAGCACATGCAGCATCACACAACAAAGATTTTGGTTCCTGCTACAGTACCAAAGTTGTGAGAGCGGCCACCAACTTACTGCTGGCCGCCCCCAGTGGCAGGCCTACCAATTCCCACTACATTACCTGCTCGTACCAATCCACTATACTCATTCCCTCTACAATTCACTACACTATGTGTAAGGTACCATTCAGTTATTTCAATTACAAATTTAGTCTTTGTGGTTTGCGAATTGTCCGTTTATGGCAACGTTCATCTGTTGTCGCCCTCTTCAAGAACGGTGACCGTAACAAACCACATTATTTGGAAATCTCTTGAAACCTCTGATTGTCGGTGAGCCTTCAGGACCCATTGGTATGAGGGCTTCTTCCACCGCCAATTGATTCCCTAGAGGTGGCAAGCACACACCTGGCTCACCAGACCCCAAAGGCTGCTGATGTTCCACTGAACCCACTGCTGGTTGCTCCACATCCACCTTCTCGAGGTGACTGGTGACACTCCACTTGCCCCACCATCAGCACTATTGCCGTCATGTGTGTCAGCAGCCCCATCTGGCCACCACTGTATGCCACCAGAATGAGGTGGATGCAGCTCCTTTATGTGGTCAGTATGACAGAAACGTATCCGGCCCTGGGTTTACACCTGATACGTAACTGCACTTATCCTGTCTTTGACTTGACCTGGAAACCAGTTCAACTTTTCACCCTTCACCGTACGCACCCAAACATTGTCCCTGTTTGCAAACTGCCTAAGTGGTGCACATGTTGAGAAACTCTCCAGCTGCTTATCCATCTACTTGGTCTGCATTTTAAAGTTCAATGATAGTTTCAAAGCTGTTAGTCGCATATGAGGCTTCTGTCCAAGGAACAGATCCGTGGGTGTTACACCTGCTGTGGAAGAAGGAATGTTCCTGTATGAGAATAAATAGTTATCGACTCTATGCTGCAAGGATGTGGTGGTGGTTGTGGATCCTTGACTCTGTCCCGCAACACATTTCAGCAATCCTTTTTTAACATTTTTAACATCTTGGACCACTCTTTCCGCCATCCCATTGGATTGAGGGTGGTAAAGAGGAAGTCAACACATGTCGAATTCCATCACGCATCATGAATGCACGGAAGTCTTCTGAAGAAAATTGTGGCCCATTATTCTAAACAATCAGCTCTGGAAGCCCGTAGGAACTGAATAATGTTCTAAGTTTCGCTATCATCGCCTCTGCCATAGTTGAATGTATGACAAACACCTCTACCCATTTTGAATGAGTGTCCACTACAATGAGTAAGTCTCAACCACTTGTCATTGCAAAGTCCACATGCACCCTCTGCCACTTCCATGCTGGCCATGGCCATTGTTGTAGAGCTACCTTCCGCATCGAAGGCTGAACACTCTGGCAAGCATGACAGGACTGCACCACTGCTTCAATCCGACCGTCAAGTCCCGGCCACCAAACATGACTTCTAGCTAACATCTTCATGCGACTGGAACCTGGGTGTTCTTCACGAAGTAGTGCTAAAACTATATTCCGTAGTGTTTCCAGAATCACCACTCTACTTCCTAGAAGGATGCAGTCTTCTTCCACAGTGAGCTCATTCTTCCTGGAAAGATACACAGTCAATGATTTGTCATCGCTCCAGTCTGGCCATCCATAACATGAAGTCTTTCACTCTGGCCGAAACTGGATCTTTATTTGTTGCTCTACCAATATCTGCAGGCAACAAGGGTGTCTCCAATACTGGTGCAAAATATTTTCTCTGTGAACACCCGTACTGGAGAGTATTTATATTTGTCTGTTTTCATTGGTTTATCATTTGCAACACGTAACCGTAATAGCTCATCTGCATGCGGACTTCGCTCTCCTGGCTTGCATCTAATTTCGTAGTCGTATGATGCCAACACAACCGCCAAGCGTTGCAATTGTGCTGCCGCCAAGGTTGGTACTGTTGTCTTCTCCCCAAAGATGGCAGTGAGAGGTTTGTGGTCAGTTTCCCAGATGAACTTGCGGCCATAGACGTAATTGTGAAATTTTTTGACATCTTGTATAATGGCCAAGGCCTCTCTATCCAATTGCGAATAGTTTCGCTCTGCCACAGACAGTGTTTTGGATGTAAACCCAATAGGCATTTCCCTTCAGTCTAAAATGTGCAATAAGACAGCACCAACGTCTTTTGGGGAAGCATCACGTGCCAACACTAAGGGTTTGTTAGGATCGTAATGCACTAGCAAGCTAAACTGCAAAACCCAACCCTTGCTTTCCTGAAACAGTCGTTGCAAATCAGAAGTCCACACTCATGGCACATTTTGCTTCAGTAACTCATAGAATGCACACAGCCGGCTAGCTAATGCTGGCAAGAACTTATCATCATACCCACAATAAGCACGAAGTTCCTCTTTGTTAGTGGGTTCAGGTGCCTCTTCAATTGCCTGGAGCAATTTGTTTGACGGTTCGATGCCACTGCCATCAATAATAAGCCCAAGATGCCACTTGTGGCTGCAAATAACTTGCACTTTGAAATACTGACCCTAACCCCATGTTGCGTGAACCAAGCCAACATCCCATCAAGTCTTTCCATCGCTAACTCCAACGTTGGGCCTGTCACTAAAACATCATCATGATATATTACCACTCCCTGAAGACCACTCAACAACTGTTCAATCACTGACTGGAAGATAGCCGGTGCGGAGGATAATCCGAACTGTAGTCATTTGAACCAGAACAGTCCCTTGTGGGTGTTAACCGTTAGAAGAGGTTGAGACTCCTAGGCCACCTCTAATTACTGGTATGCTGCTGACAGGTCCAAAACTGAGAAAAACTTATCCCCTGCTAAAGAAGCGAAGATGTACTCTGGCAGAGGTAGTGGATAATATTACTTTTCAAGTACAGGGTTCAAGGTTACTTTGAAATCTGCACAGGACCTCAAGCCACCGTTTGCCTTCATCATGCACACCAGCAGTGTGACCCAGTCACTTTTGGTCACTGGAAAAATTATCCCCTGTGATACCAACATTTCCAACTCTTGTTTCACTCATGGTTTCAAGGCATATGGAACCGTTCTAGCCTTCTAGCCTTCCAAAACTTAGGCACAGCATTGGGTTTTAAGATTAGTGTTGCAGTGCAACCTGTGATGGTACCAATCCCTTTGTGGAAAACGTCTGGATACCTTCATTTCAAGCTCTCCACCGCTTCCGTTACTTCCTTGGGCCCACTAACCTCTACTTTAAATATTGAATGCCAATCCAACTTAAGCTGCTTTAACCAAATGCGCCCTATCAATGCTGGCATATCCTGACTCAACTGTTTACCCACTAATCGCGGTAAGTTCAAAGATAGGTCACTTTGACCAACGAACTGCCCCAGAACAGGTAAACACTGACCATCATATTTATTCAATTTAACAGAGACTGGCTTGCACTCTAAATGTTGCAGCTGTTGTAGATAGACTTGCTCTGGCAGCACACTGACTGCTGTCCCTGTATCCACTTCCATTACAACGGGCTGACCCTCAATATCCCCATGTAACCGATAGCTGCTTGCTTCAGTGTTGATTTTCTCGTGTAGACATTGCTTGATCCTTGTTGGCTGGTTCCTTATTCTTTCCTTTACTCATGCACTGTCTCACTAAGTGACCCCGGTGCGAACAACTAAAACACATTACGTCCTTGAAGGAGCACACATCTGCTAAATGTGAAGTTTGGCCACAACGAAAACATTTTGTTTGTTTATCACCACTTCCACTTCTCGGCCAGACAGGTTAAGTTTGGCGACTTGCCCCATTACTTTGTGTCCAAATTCCCATGCATTCTTCTGGAAATTAGCTTGTTCAAGATGAATGGCTAATTCGTAGGATTCTGCAAAGGACAAGTCTTCTGATAACAACCGCTGATGCACTCGCTCGTCTGCTATACCCACCATGAGCATGTCCTGCAATGCTTCATTCTAAAAGTGCCAAATTTGCATGATGTTGCAAGATGTTTGATGGCCACCACTAACTCCGCTATCGTCTCTGTATTCTTCTGCACTCTGCTATAAAACGGATATAGTTCAGCTACTACAGTCTTCCATGGCGTATAATGTTCGACCAACACCTTAATTAACTCTTCATACAACTTTTTGTCCACCAGATCTGGCGACACTAAATTGCTTAGCACTGCTAGCACTTTTGGCCTAATAACAGTGATTAACACGGAAACTTTATTTTCATCTTTAATTTGGTTTGCTTAAAATAGTGTTTCAGTCGCATCACATATGATGCAACATTTTCTATTGGGGGGGCAGAACTCGCCAACCCTACAGATTGCCACCATACTAGAAAACAACACATTAAATACATTTCCCCTATTTACTTCCACTAAACAGCAATCCCATCCTCTTCGCCAATGTTATGTACTTCTCTTTATTCCACTTCTCTATTCACTTACAACATACAATACAACTCCGTTGCACCATCTTACTGCCAGCTGCCGATGGTGTCCCCAGTGGCAGGCCTACCAACTTCCACTACATTACCTGCTCGTACGAATCCACTACAGCCACCCGGCTGCAAGATTTACTACTAACAGCACCCCTCCACCATACTGCAGTGTCTTACAACTCGCCGCCTGATGAAACTGGCTTAGTCAGCAAAACGTTGCGATCGCACAACAGCGTGAAAAAACTGTGTCGTCCTACTTTGTGTGTGTGCCTATCAACAATTACTAGACTGTGAGTACTTGGATTCCTGTCTTTTATATAGTTTTTTAATTTACACATCTTAGGTTCAATTAAAGCATGACAGGCAAAGAATTAATCTTTTACTTGGGCTTCACTAAACCTAATTAACCCAAAATTTTAAAATCTCTATGAGCAATATGAATTTCATCATAACATAAGTAAAAACACATCCGAGAGGTATGATAATTCCTTGATGATGCAATTCTGTATTCAATATACGAGAAGCATAATTGATTATGCAATTCCAACTTTGAAAACAAAAAAGATACATGGTGATGATGGCAAACACACCAGTCAGTTGGAATACTAGACTACCAAAGAAAAGGGATCCTGTGGTCACATTCACTACTGAAGATGAGTATGCATCAATGTTCCATGCTGCAAAGGAACCATTGTAGTTGAAGCAAATTGTTACTGAATTAGATAAAATAAAGTTTCTATCAAAGCCATTCAATATTAAGTGTGATAATTAAGGTGCCATTAAGTTTACTGAAAACAATTGTGACACTGAATTGTCCAATCATTTTTACACTAAGTACCTACCAATTCTCTAGGGATTATGTTGAGAAAGAAATTTCAAAGTTTTAGTATGTTCTGAGAAATGAGAATGCAGATTTGTTCATAAAGGCCATGAACAGGCCTAAAACTCAGTTTTTTGTCAAGGCACTGCATCTGGTTTGAGTTTACCCTGAACTGTAGCACAGTAAATCTCTTCATTTTTTAATATTTTTTTTATTTATTTTGTGTGATATGTTTTAATTATTTAGTAGTAGACTCTATTGTTTGGTTACTTTAATTTACTGATGATAGAGCAAGGAGAAATGATACAATATGCCATGCCATTAGTAAAGTAGTACATATTTAAGTTTGAATAACCTGCACTGTGGCACACTGCTGTAAACTTTGTCTATCTTTTGTTACTATATGCTGTGAATTATGGGAACTGACTTACTTAAAAGTGTGTGTGTCACACATTTTTTTGTCTATGGATTGAATGAAGTATGTTGTATGACGGTGATGCCTGTTGCAGTTGAGTAGTTGTAAAAGCCGTTAGGTTGGCTAACCTGGAGTGAGACAATATTGTTGCAGCAGTAAGAAAATGGTGTGATGACATGCTGAGTTGCACTGTACTGTAGTAATCAAATAAGCTGTAATAAAGACTTACTGTGAGACTGAACACATTGTAGTAGTTATTATTATAGTGAACCTACAAGTGGAACATGGCGCAATCGGTAGAATGCCTGTTGAGGTTCGTTCCTAATGCAGTAAGTTATACAGATCGTTCAAGAATGTAAGTGGAGGCACCTTGCTTGTCAGAGTGGAATACAATCTTGTCCTCAGGTGCGTATTTATGTGCAAATGTTAATTGCGGTGTTAATTACAATGGAGAATACTACATTGGCAACCCTTAACCTCCCACTGAAACTCAGTTTAGAAGGAAACGTCCACGAGAATTGGATCATGTTCAAGCGCCATTTTCCTATGTACATTGGGGCCAGCAGGAAAGATCCCGATATCCCAGCGGATGCGACTATGGAAGAAAGGAAATAAACTCTCCAGAATGAAGGCAAGGACACTATTGAATGTAGCTGGCAAAGACGCAACTGACCTTGCAGCCACATTTGACCTTAACGATGAAGAGATTGATGACTACAACAAACTAATAAAGGCTTTCAACAATTACGCCGCTCCAAAAAGAAATTAAACTTACGAGCGGTATGTCTTTAACCAGTGCAGCCAAAGGGAAGGCGAGACCTTTAATCATTTCTTGACAGAATCTAAAAAATTAATAAAAAGTTGTAGTTATGGGGACCAGGAAGACAGCATCCTCAGAGATTATATAGTTATCTGCATCCGAGACTGCAAACTCCGAGAAGCCCTTTTACGAATGGAAGACCTGAAGTTGGACCAAGCAATCAGAGTATGTTGGGCTGCAGAAAGAAGTAAGCTGTACAGCAAAAGACCTCAGGATACAGAAGATAAATCAGTAACTGTGGATGCAATATGTTGTAGCAGGCTCCAGGGGGCCCAAACACCAAAACTTAGAAGTTAACCTTGCATGTACTATGTATTTCAACAGCGGCCAAACTGTTTCAATAACACCGCTCAGTGACCAAGTGACAAGAGAGTATAAAAGCGAGAGCCAAGCTCCTCCCTCCCCCCACTGGCAGACGACAACGTGTGAGGCGACACGTGAGAGTGAGACACAGAAGAATGCACAGGTCCGGGGAGTTCTGGGCCATCTACGAGATACGTCTTACTGGTGGGCATAAGTCCGACTAGGCGGTAGGGTAGCATTCCCTTTATCGAGATCCTGTATTAAGAGTAATATCACGTGGCAAGGCTAGAGTCTATTGCAAAGCTATATTCTTGTATCCATTTAATTACTTGTTAACTTGTTGTTTGTGTAGCTCTATATATTGTATTATATCAGTAAGGCAGTTCACAGTCTTGTATAATTGTAACCTCTCGTGTCAAGTATAATATTGTCAGATGGAGTTAAGTACAGTTAGTAGATTGTGGAGAAAGATATTGTAGGAGTGTTTCAAGAATTGTGTTATGTTCAGTTAAAGAGTTGTAATAAATATATTTGGTAGAATCCCCCTCTCTCATTAATAGTCACTAGCAGTTATTAGTCCCCTGTACGATCCTGGCCTGCTGGAGAAAGTGTTGTGAGGAGAGAAGGATTGAGAGTAGAAGGAATAACTGTATATTATTAGTGATTGGTAGGCAGGAGCGTAACAGTGTGCTGGTAAGTGGACATCTCACTCAAAAACCTACGGTAAAAAGGGCAATAAAGGTAGTGACAATTCTAGTGGTAGGGACCCTGCAATTCACTTAAAACATTTAAGTGAAAACAATAAAGACCAGCCAATGAAAACATGTTGAAGTGTAGCCGAAAACATAAGTACAGAATGTGCCCGGCATATGGGAAAAATTGTCAGAATTGTCAGGTAAAAGGACATTTCGTCAGTGTCCCAAAATGAAACATCAAGCACATGTGAATGAGTTGACAGAAAATGCTAGAGACAGTGATGTAACAGACTGATTTTACTGTGATCACATTAGAGTGGACACATTGGAAAATGCATATCGCAAGGAGTGGAAACAAAATATTTCTGTCAATGGTCACCAAGTGGCATTCAAGCTAGACACAGGGTCCGAAGTGAACATCATGCCATTTGAAACAATCAAGAGCATCAGAGGTGAAGAAAGAATGAACAGCACTAGTGCAACAATTTTTGCTTCCAGAGGGACCAAACTAACTCCTGTAGGTACCATAAGATTTGACTGTGAGGTGAACAAAAAGGAAAATAAGCTTGATTTCATAGTGCTTAAGACAAATGCCTGTCCAATCCTAGGGATTGAAGCATGTATAGTATTAGGACTAATTCAGCGTTTGGACAGTGTAACGGAAAGACTGAGTGACACAAGTGTTAAGGTGTTTGTAAGTGCTCACAAAGATGTTTTTCAAGGTTTAGGTAAAATACCCAGGTCAATGCACTATAGTAACAGAGCCCAACTCTGAGCAGACTAGGACGCTTGCAATGCGCAAGCCCAGGATAATTAATGAAAGGCTGAGGTCCACGCTAGATCAGCTGGAGGCCCAGAATATGATAAAACCAGTGGCCCAGGTAACACCTGAATGTTTCTTCAGCAACCTTCTTGTCGTGGAAAAGCCAAATGGTCAGTTGTGGCTTTGTTTAGATCCTACCGATCTTAAAAAAGTAACTAAGCGCAAACCTTACACCATTCCCAGATTAAGTGAGATAAGTGATAAATTGTGTGGCAAAAATTATTACACTGTATTTGACATTCAAGATGGCTTTAACCACTTTGAATTAGATGAGCAGTCAAGCCAAAAATGTTGCTTATCAACACCATATGGTGTTTACAGATTTTTGCACCTTCCATTTGGTGTTTCCAATGCTCCTGAAAATTTTCAAGAAAAGAATGACTCCATCTTTGGTAAACTCCCTAATGTTGTTGTGTACTTTGATGACATTGTATCCTTTGGTAATAATGAAAAGGAACCTGACGATGCTGTACAAGCTGTCATTACACAGGCACGCCTGAATAATGTTAGGTTAAATGACCAAAAACTTCAGTATAGGACAAGTAGTGTCAGATATGTAGGTCAGATATTTTCAGCAGCAGGAAGGCAAGCTAACCCAGACAGAGTCCAAGCACTGTTAAATTTTGAACAGCCCAAAGGTAGAGAGGAACTGTTACGAGTTATAGGTATGGTTAGCTATGTAAGAGTGTCTGTACCAGATTTTGCCACCGTGGCAGCACCTTTTAGGGATCTACAAAAGGTTAAAACAGAATGGAACTGGCTAGACAAACACACATGCGTTCAAAGCACTAAAAAGTAAAATAGCAGCAGCAACCACCCTTACCAAATTTGACCCTTCACAGTCGGTTACAATCCAGGCCAATGCATCAAAGTCAGGCATAGGATGCTGCTTTATGCAGAACAGATAACCAATTGCATTTACGTCACGTAGCCTGACTAGCAGTGGATGTAATTACGCTCAAATCGAGAAGGAATTATTGGCAATTGAATGGTCATTGAAAAAGTTACACAATATAGTGTATGGTTACCCAGTCAAGGTTTTTACTGACCATAAACCCTTTGTCCCACTGATGCAGAAGGAATTGCATAAGATCGGCTCCTCTAGGCTCAAAAGACTGCGACTTAAATTGTACAAGTACAATGTCACAGTAGAGTATAGACCAGGTAAAGAGATTTATGTAGCTGACTTGCTGTCGAGGGCCTACATAACCGACCCAATACCTGAGGACCCCAGTATGCTCAAAATGGTTCATGCTGTACAGTGCTTGTGCTTTAGTGACAGAGCCAGGCAGGCGTTAGCGGTTGCAACTCAGGGGGACCCTGCTATGCAGGACCTTGTGCGTTACTACTATCAAGGATGGCCTAAACATGTCTCTCAAGTGTCTGACAGGGTACAGGTCTATTGGAAATATAGGGATAACTTGTTTGTGGAAAATGGCATTGTGTTGTTAAATGATGTTGAAACTGAGTGTGTTAGGGTAGTCACTCCTGTTGCACTAAGAGGGAAAATGCTAAAATTACTTCATGAAGGGGACAGTGGCAGAGATAAGTGCAGAGCAAAAGCTAAACAAGCATTGTACTGGCCAGCACTGAATGACCATATTGACCTATATGTTCAAATGTGCAAGGTGTGTGAAAGGAGTCGGCCGGCCAAGCAGAAGGAGCGACTTTGTATTAGACCCCCTCCCCATCTACGACAAGAGCAGATCGCAACTGACATCCTCGAGCATTGTGGTAGTAGTTACTTGGTTATAGTCAATAATTTCTCGCAATGGCTAACAAAGACAAGACTGCTCATTCTGTCATTAAGGCATTTAAGAATGTGTACTCCACTCATGGAAACCTTAAAACAGTGCATTCAGATAATGTGCCCTTTAACTCTTATCAGTTCAAGCAGTATTTGGATGGTATTCACTGTAAGCTAATAACATCCAGTCCCAGGTACTCACAAAGCAATGGTCAAGCTGGAAAAGCTGTCAGCATTGCTAAGTCAATTCTCACGAAAAGTGGTTCAGAATACAAAGACTGGAGGGAGGCACTTATGGAATATAGGAACACCCCTATTGTGTCAATGCATGCTTCCCCCGCCCAACTCTTAATGAGTAGAAGGTTGCGCTCAAGACTGCCAACGACTACCTTAAACCTTGAGCTGAAGGTTCAGGAGGATGTCAGAGCAAAGCTATCAAAAAATCAGGAAAGAATGAAAACATGGTACAATAAAACTGCTAGCCATAGGTTGGGTCGGTTCCATCCTGGGGATAATGTAGTGATAAGCACAGGTGGAGGTATTCCATGTGCTAAAGGCAGGATTGTCAAAAAGCACGAGTCCCCTCGGTCGTATCTAGTCAGGACCAGTCAGGGCCACATAGTCAGGCGTACCACAAAACACTTTCATAGATCTTATACAGAGTCATCACAGAACGTATTGGATGACAAAAAGTACTACCTAGTGGAGCCTCACAGCAGCGATGACTTTCCTAGTACTGATGCTAGTCCTAGTGGTAGGCCCAATCCAATGTGCGATACTACCGCAACCGTATGCCATCTTCCCAAATCATCTACTTACTTGTCAAAGGAAGACAATGAACCTTTTCTAGGGTTCCTTCTGAAAGAGAATGTAGGCACAGGTGGGAACAATGTAAACCCTAGTAATCATGTTGGCACAAATAGTCACAATTGTGAAAGTGTAAGAACTGGCGAAATGGTGGGGAAAGTCACCAGGAGTGACAGGATAAGCAAACAACCACAATGCCTCCTTGAGGCTGTGTAAAAATAGAGGAGGAAAGGTGTTGCAGTTGAATAGTTGTAAAAGCTGTTAGGTTGGCTAACCTGGAGTGAGACAATGTTGTTGCAGCAGTAAGAAAATGGCGTGATGATATGCTGAGTTGTACTGTATTGTAGTAATCAAATAAGCTGTAATAAAGACTTACTGTGAGCTGAACATGTAGTAGTAGTTATTATTATAGCGAACCTACAAGTGGAACAATGCCCCCAAATATGTTTCGCAAATATATTGTGGTGATACAAAAATAGTGTGCGTTATATTTCCACTGCGTCTTATAACTGGTAACAATAGTGGACACAAGATATTATTTTTTAAGAAACATTAGAGTATTAAATACTTACTCATAACTAAAACTAACACACTATTATTCTTTATAGTAAAATCATATAACATTATATATTCTTACATCAGATGATCCCACGTTGTCGTCTACATGAAAATTCAGGTTACTTAGAGCCATTTCCAAGTGGCATATGCAAGCCAATAAATTCTTCAATTTCCCAGGTAATGCACACACAAGTGTTCTTGGTATATGGTTTAAGTATGCCTGAAAAAATTACTTGTAAATAATTAATAAAACATATTTTTTTAAAAATAATTAATTTAACAAGTTTATTTCTTGGGGGCATTTTGACAAGTTTTCACAATGAACTAGGTATTAGGTAAGCCTGATGATAGCTGTATCACATGTTAAAACTTCAGCAAAAGAATTGGTTACATATTGCAAGTTTGATATATATATATATATATATATATATATATATATATATATATATATATATATATATATATATATATATATATATATATATATATATATATATATATATATATATATATATATATACACACCACACAGTGGCATCTCGTTAGGGCAAGCAAGACAAGCACTGCTTGCCCAGACAGTTTCCTGACAATGATATATTTAAAATAAATATTAAAATCTAACTTATATTTACTTTAGGGTAACTTTTCACTCATGCGGTACACATTCTACTCGGGAAACGACACTATACATTATAAGAAAACAACTCGCTCTTTGGCTAGCAAAACCAAGATGTTTGGAAGCGCTGTAAGTAATGCTTTCAGCAGGTAGGCGGTCGCAATGGTTTCCTGGCCGACGGAGGATTGGCAGGGTAGGAAGACCGCCCGGGGAGGACGAGGGCTTATGACTGCGTCAACCTGTGTTAGAAGCTACAATGGTAGTGCTTTCCTCAACAAACTGAAGCGGACATAGCCGAAGCTGGTCTAGCCGCAGGCAGTTGGCGTGGTGTAGTTCACAGTAACTAGATTGATGCGTGGGCAAGTTCGCGCGCACAACACAAATTGTATTGTTTTTAATTAATTTAGTTTTGGTGCTGAGAATGTTATACATATTTGTGCGCAATGAATACACTACATAAAAATGATCAAATTACTGTGCGAGACTGAGAGCCGTGTAGATAGAATGAGTGCAACAGAGACATGTGGATGTAAGTGTGGTGTGTGTGGATCACGAGTGAAGCATTTTTCTAGCAGTTCTTTCACTTTTCAGGAAAGATGTGACATCACAAAAGAGGGTAGGCCGACACCTGAACTTAAGATCACGAAAGGTAATTTTGTACGTAATTTCCAAAAAAATGTTTATCAGAAACACTCGTGGTTAGCTGGATGTAACAGACTAAACAAAATTGCTTTGCTTGCCATGTTTATTGTTTTCAAAGGATGTTAACATGTGGACTGCAACTTGGTATTGTGACCTTAACAATCTGTGCAATGCTGTTCTGAAGTTCACATAAATTTGTTTTTGTCTCAAAGAATTTTGTAAAAATAGAGTTGACTTCTTTCCATCTTTACACAAACAAATAATTATGTTTCATGTCTACACATCTGTACAAACTAAATTGCTCTGTATGTAAATACCTCACTGTCGACGGGTATTAAAATAATATTGATTTTGAGTGGACAAGGTTACGGGTTTGATGAAGGTATCTTTGTAATATTTTTCACTTGGGCAAATTTTATGTTAAAAAATATTAATATTTTTACAAGCTGTGTATTTTATATTTAGGGATGAAAAATTTTTTAAATGGCACCATTTTGCACCTTGAAATCCAGATTTTCCCGGGGGAGGACCCCCAGGCCTCCCTCCTCTCCTTTATTGGGGAGATCGCCACTACTACACCCTGCACACAGTAGCTTGCCCATGAAATTATAGCAGGCATCGCCACTATATATATATATATATATATATATATATATATATATATATATATATATATATATATATATCTTGTGTGTGTGTGTGTGTGTGTGTGTGAGATTGGTATATGTATTTTTGGCAACATGATTTTTATTTCAGCTCTTATGTTTAGTTTCAGACAACTTGTTGTGCCTGTCTAATATATATATATATATATATATATATATATATATATATATATATATATATATATAAAGCTAAAATAAAAATCATATTGCCAAAAATACATATACAAATTCATTGAAACACTTTCGGTTGGTAAGTTTGTTCTGCTATGCAAACATATCTTTTATCACCTAATCATATAGAGTAAAAATGTTGGAATTTTATAAATATCTATAAAATCACTACAAACAATTTACACAAAAAAAGTTATTAGAACTCAAAATGTGGAATAATGGTCTGGTGAAACATTACAAGAGGTACAGTAATTAAACTGCTGTTCTGGTGAAATTTATGTTTCACTCTCTTAGTTATCATACATATAGGGATTCTGAAACTTGGCAAATTAAAATTACGTACTACATATTCATTACTATTAATACACTGCATGCATTACTTTTCAACATCATAAGTGCAAGTAGTAATCTATGCTGTACCCCTATTTTTTACATTGTCACAGTTAAATGAACACATTTCTGGGTCTTCCCAGAAATGCCTAATGTCTTACCTTCTGCATGTAAAAAATTAACACTGACATGCATTTCAGGACTACTGCCCAAGCAATGATCATGTGACACTTGTACAAAAATACAAATATGCTACAGTTAGACAATTTACTAATCTGATGTGAATAAAAAATTATAAGCTATTAATAACAAGAAGTAATTGGGTGACCATCATTTCAAAAATGACACTTTCAATAATGCTTTAAGACACAACTGCTCTGTTGCAAACGTTATTTGATTGTAGTATTCCAGTCAGCTGTTAAAATATTACACAATTGAAAGGGAGGGATTACCTCACAAAGCATAATTTAAAAAGCAGTGTTCAATGTCTTGAGAACCCTACAGATTCACTCCTTCAACTAAACAATTAATAATAAGTTATTTCTAATGAAATGCATATAAGACAACCACACTGTGATTTCACAAAATGGTTCATTAAAAAGGTAATTCCAGCTCAAATAAACATGGAAACTTAACCTAAATGTCTCACATCTCAATTTTTATTTTCAGAGCTCTAAGTTGTAATTAACATATAATATATGGAACATAATTCTGCATAAACTTTTAAGATAAGAAAATCTGAACACTGCAGCTAATTATGATGAAAACTTCTAATAAAGCTCATTTTAGATGTCCCTTTACAAAACTTGCAATTTTGTACACAACACAAGAATATAGGATATCACAAGGAATAATTTTATCTGAACAAAACATTATTTTTTAAATGCTTGCTTTTCTTACACATTTTGGCTAGAGATGGGCAAATTTCAAAGTTGAGGAAGTTGCGATCTTATGAAAATTTATTCTTTTTTTCAAAAATAGTATGAGCAGAAATTGAACTACATTATTTAGGTGTCTTATAAATTGTCTTGGCTTGATTAACAGTGCATGTATTCATTTCTGCTATGAGGTAATCTAAAACGTAAACATCTGATCTACAGGTGCTCAACTTTTTGGGGGAAGCAATTCATTTTGTTACACACTTAAACATTCATCAATGTACTTTTCTTAAATTTTTAAGCACTGTGAAAAGCCTAAGTTCCAATTTCACCCAATCCATCTTATAAAAATTCTTTAAGGCATTTTCACGCTATCCCAAATGCTTGACAATAATAATTTGGAGTGGGGGGAGAAACCAACCTACAAGATTAATGAAACAATAGTAGCATGCACAGTGGATTCTCTATGTACCGGAAAACTGTAGGCCTATATACTGAACATTTTCAGTCAACTCAGAAAAGTTCCTATACTGTATAATTACTGTTAAAATAGTCCACTTTTATCATTTATAGAATATTACATCGATCATAGATCTTTTGATCCCATCACTCAAGATTTCACACAACAATCATTTTAAACTGTTTTTTATGCAAAAGTCTAATAACTGGGCGTTAAAATGCATTAAGTGCAGTGCTCTCCTCTCCAATTCAGCTAATGCTTGGGAGTCAGATGTGACCTTGCTTTCTCCCCTTACACGCCTGACGAGGGGGAAGCGGTTACCTAGCAACCAGCGTGGTGTCCTCGCGTCCTTTCTTTTTCTATCTCTTTCAGCGACACACATTTCTTCCTCTGCTTACATTCCTGCAAGAAGGAAAGCGGTTATCTAGCAAACAGGCTGCATTCTCTCTCTCTCTCTCTCGCTTCTCTTTCGACCACGCTCTTGTTTCCTCCCCTTATGACTGGTGAGAGGGCAATCTGTTGCCTAGCAACTAATGCTGCATCCATGGATCCCTTCTACTGGCCAGCTATGGGACACAAATATAGGCTATCTTTGGGCACATTCAGCTGTAGCTCGTCATGGCCCTAGTAATATTGTTCCTCCTTTCACATACTTGTCAAGAAAAAAAATGTTAGCCTTGCAACTACTATGACCTCCTTCTTCTGTTGTTCAACCTATGAGGCAGATTGTCTCCAAAAAGAGTCCCGCTTGCATACTGAGTGACTTCTCAACTAAAATGAAGAGAAATTATTCAAAGAAAAGGAGGAGAAACACATTGGTTGTCCTCAGCTACCTTTGGCTACTACTCGTCACAGCACGAACCACTTTAACTCATTCTCTCTCGCTTTGTGAAAGGACAAGAGATTACGCCATAGAATTTGTTGAGAAGGTCTGGCATAGGGTGTGTATTTGTGTATTCTGGTGCAGCTGAGAACATTTAAACAAAAACTGCTACTTTTAGGTAACATATCTATCTTTTAACTCTTTTTCAGCATTTCAAAATTATGGTACAACTATTATGTGATAGTGGCAATTATGTGATAAAACACGGTATGCCCTATTTCCTCCTGTAAAACAATTATTTCCTCATGAAAAATGTTGCTTTGTGATGTTTCTTTATTTAAGAAAGTTAAGGTGAAATGTTTTTAATGTATTATTTACAGTAATATGAATTATTTTTAAAATTCCCATTTTTATTGTGTTTATTATTTTGCTACGTGAGCACTCGTCACGCAAGACATTCTCATTGGTTTCAACTCAACGCAGTGGCATACGCTTTGCTTGGCTTGGATCCACTCCCTTTTCCACCTCTGTTCCTCTACTTCAATTTACCCTCCGCTCGTGCATCATAATTTTTTATACAATTCAACTAGTTTATTTACGTTGTTGCACAGCTCATGCTCCTTCTATTCTTCGTCCTGCTGTCGCCTGACTGTATTGACTGAAGATTTCTACCATGAATTAAATTGTCACATTTTTCATCCAACAGGACATGAAGCCATGGTAAGGGTCCTGTTAATTTTGCGTCATCGCCAGAGCTGCCGAATGTCAGGGCAACTAAAACTGTGAGTTTCGGACAAAAGTATGTGTGTTAGCTGGGCTATTTTTAATGTTTTAATGTTTTGTGTGGCGTAGTTGTGTGTTGTCTTGGGCAAGCAGTGATGCTAAGAGTATTTTCAAAATTGTGGTTTCGGTTGCCAGTCCAAATTTGGTTTCAGTTACAACTAAAACCTTGTGTTGCCGTGTTTGCCTGTTTTAACGTGTTGTGTATTATCTTGTTTGCTGCTCAAGAGTAAATCCCTTTTCTAAATAATTTTGGTGTCCACTCTCGCGTTGGGATGTCTTGTCTACATTTTTTAATGTGTTCATTCAGGACCTTTTAATTCAGTAGGAGCTTTAATGGGGCATTTGACTGCCTCTGCTAAATATCAATCTCTCGTATATTAATTTTTTAATAGTAATTTTTAATGTGCTGCTTTTATGAAATAGAGGTTTTACTGGGCTCAAACAGCTGCACTCCTTTCCAATTGTTCTAATAGACATTCTAGTAAATTAAGTGCTTCAATTGTTTTGGCATTTATAAGTGTTTTAATTAATCTTTATTCACATTGTATAATTCAAGTTTTGACAGCAATTTACTACTTTTATGTCAATTTTACTAATAATTTTACGTAGATCCAGAAAGAAAGAAATTATTGTAATTTTTGCATACTTAAATGTTAAGTTTAATATCAAGTAAATCAAGGGTGTCATGGTCTAATGTGTATTTTATTGGCAAAATATATGAATTGTTAACTCATTTCATATACATTATTCGTGTCACGGCAAAAATAATTTCTACGCTAACTCAGTTATATTTTGTTCTCATATCTACATGTTGTATCCGTTGCATGAAATGGCTGGGGTTGAGTTTATCTACACACTCAAGAAAGAAGAACTTTTGAATTTATTACGGGACATCGAGTTTGAAGCCGATGAAATGATGACCGTAGCAGAGCTGTGACGAGCTGCAGTGGGATTGTGACGTCAACAAGGTCCAATGGCACAACCCTCTCAGCGTGTGGTCCCAGCGAGTATCATCAATGTTCCACCTAAAGTAGATAAACTGTTCCTTGTAGCATTGCAAAACCTACCACCACTGATATCCCTAGAACCCGTCAGTATTCTATATTTCTTTATTGCAGTGAGCAAAATAGCTAGTCTACGTTTGAGTTCCGAAAATAGTCTTTTGAAAACCTTAGCAAATTAAGAATGAGGGATTTATATTGCAATGACTCTGTGAAGATATCATGTCATTAGAAGGTGGTACTGTTGTGGGCTTCAAACGCAGGGTGATAGAGGCTTTGTTTCCCCATGCATCAAGCACAATTGCTTACATGATTATATTTAGAGATATCAAAGACAGAGCGAGCCAATGTATGAAATTGCTGATTCTATTTGCGTATTTTATGATACTTTATGCCTTACAAATTAGTGAACATGAACTGGTCACGGTTGTTATAGATAATTTGGTTCCGCACATACGTGCTTAATGCATATTAGTTTATGTTTCACGTAATTTTCATGAGCTACAACAGTTGGCTGTGGAAGTGCAAGGCCTCCTTGTAGCCTCCAGCGAGTATCGTGCATGTTTTCCTTCTTCCGTACGAGCCGCTGCGACTGTAACTTCACGCTGTATAGACAAATTTCCCACATACAGGATGTTGAGCAACGCGGCTTTTCTGTACGGTGCAGTAACTATGCTGTTCAGGGACACGTGGCAAAGGATTGTCAGCATAGCAGGCATACAATGTCCGAAATAAAGCGTTTTTATTGCGGCGAACTCGGGCATCTGTGTAGGACTTGTTCTAAGGCGGGAAACGAGGATTGACTGGACATCGGCACAGGTTTTCCAGTAGAGCAAAAGATAAAGTTCAACGCACAATTAGGAAGTGTACAGTGTTAATTTTCTGTGGGGAGAGGAATTTCTCAGCCTTGGTTGACACTAGAGCTACCCATTGTATCTTGTGCAATACCTTTTCGAAACATATCTTGGATTCGAAGATCGTATTCAAAATATGTCATGTGTATGTCTGAGAAGCGTTTATGTGGGGCCGATGGTGACATCGTTAGGTGCAAGTTGTAGTGAACTGCATTTTAAAATTGATAGGTTTTCATGAACATTTCCCTTTTGGGTTTTTTCAGAACTTTCTCATGACATCACTTTAGGGCTCGAATTTCTAGGGAAAACTAGGGGGTCAATTACCTTAGACAAATTTTATCTGTCCTTCGGGTTTTCTCCGACCATCCGGATTGGTCTCCAGGTCGACATGGTCCCAGAAGTGTTTCTGTCTTTACTTGATGGCACGAGTACAGTCGAATATTTTCCAATTCTATTGGATCAGTTGGAGGAGTTTAGTGATATCATCTCTTCGCGTATCGACAAATGAGACTTTCTTCCTTATAAGTTCTCTTTGATGGATGATATTCCAGTGCATGACCGTCATTTCAACCCCCCCCCCCCCTTCCCAGCATCTAAGCTCCAAGCCTTTCGGAAATCATTGATAAGTTGTTAGAAATTGGCGTTATTGTTCCATCCACGTCAGACTACTGTTCACCGGGGTTTTTGGTACGCAAAAGGGATAGCAAACAAGTATGTTTGGTGGTTAACCATTCTCTTGTAAATAAGAAAATTCATAAAGAATTATTCCATTGCCTATTAGATTGCGCCCTTTAGCACTTGGGTAAAGCCTGCGTGTTTTCGGTGTTAGATCTAAATAATAGTTTTCATCAGTGTTTGCTGGATTCCTTCTGCAGGCAATATACTGCTTTTAGCACACAGTGGAGTCAGTTTGAGATTACACGTATTCCCATGGGTTCTAATTTTGGCTGTCCAGCCTTGTCCCGAGTATTAGATCACATCTTGTCAGAGTATAGATTTACGTTTGTTTTCTAATTATATCGATGACATAATTGTATACAGAGATGATCTCGAGTCCCATTTTCCCACTTGTGTCAGGTGTTTCTTAAAATGTGGTAAGTGGGTTTTACGGTTAATCCCGATAAAGTCACCTTGGAATCCAACAAGGTTAAATTTTTGGGTTATCTCCTATGCAAAGGTCAACTGATGATTGACCCTGGTCGTGTGGCACCAATATTACATTTCCATCGCCCTAAAACCTTGTAATGTCGCAGACGTTGAAATTGGAGACTGGAAATCACAGCTCGGGTTTACTCACTCAGTAGAGACAAACTTAAAGACGCCATATTAAAAATAAAATGAATTCAAGTCTCGGATTAGTTACTCAATTTTACTTCAATTCCAAACGACAAATTCACAATCTTCCAGTAATGTAGAGTCACGAACAGTCAGCTTAATGAGACAAACAAAACTGAACAGCACCACAGTAGTTCATTAATTATTAACTTCATTCTAAAACTCGCATCGTGAGAGAAATTTAAGGAGGCAGGAGGGAAATTAATTCCCTCCTGGCACCCTACTACTCTCCCACACCGGCAGAAGGAATTTTGTAGAAAAGAGTTTTTAGACCAAACGTACTTGAAGTTAAAACAAAAATATAGAAATTGAGGTCACTGATGCTGCCGGTATGGGCTAAATATTTACACTTGATGCATCTCCTTGACGGGTTTGTAGTAGACTGTTAGTGGGCAGTAAGCACTCACAGCTCATATCGGCATGTACCTACCCCCCCCTCCTTGCACCAGGGTGCCAAAAACGTGACCAAATAAGGGCATGGCATGGCTTGAAATCCCTTCCCCAAGCCACAACAAACTGCGCCGTAGCAAAACTAATCAAACTTCTAAAACATTCTGGAAGGAAAATATGTTTACGAAGTAGTAACAAGCTTTTATCTCCGAATGCTGATGCAACATCAACTACAATTTCAGAAAAAGCACGTGGATATTACAGATAAACCTTCTAACACTGCCAAAAATTCAAATACTGATAAGATACTACTACTCCTAGCAAAACAAAAGAAAATTAATTAAATGTCCATTTTAATTATTATTAATAAATTGCATCAATACATTACCCCCTCGGTTTGGGAGAGATTTAGAAAAAGCTGTTCCCAAATCGAAACCTACCTTGTATGCGGCTACTCTGCAGACTACTGTGACTCTGTTCTTCACAAACAATTTAAGTTTAAATTTGATAACCAAACTCATTTACATAACAAACATATTCTCTTCACATGTTAAAGAAGAGTGATTCAAGATATTTACTGGGATGCTGCAAGAAAATAATACATAACACTTATCCACATTACAATTACTTTCAAGTGTTATTTCTCAGTTAAGATTGAGGATGTACACTCACTGTATGCCAATGATGTTTATAGGTAGACTGCTCATTACTACTCTGGTTCCTTGCTGAGATCAGCACACAAAACTTATAAAGGGAACCCAGGTCTGCCCAAAATAATAAAAAGCCACTGTGACTGCCTTTTTCATTAGGCCAGTGCTGACCAAAAAAAGGGCCTCAGACCTGTCCCAACCAAAAAACTTGCTCTGTTACAATGATCCAAGGACACCATAAAAACTGGAGCAACATCTTACCACTGCATTATTAAGGCCCAACACACTACACCACCTCAACCCTTGTAATTCTAGACAAAATGTGTTACCTTCTCTATTCTTCTTCATTACTCTAATTTGTCAACATTGAATTTGTGATATAACAGTACAATTATGTTCATTTTTTACATTTCTTAATTCAACTTTCCTTTTCAAAATTCATTTCTTTTCAAAAATATTTACATTCTGTAGTATACAGTATAGCTATATTCATTAAAACTCTTACATTAACATCCATAGTAATTTTCAAAACTTCCAGCAGACTTTCAAAATTAATTTGTTTTTAATTGAAATTTAAATTTTTCCACATATAAAAAAAACATACATATCATATAAAACAACAATTCTTCTCCTAGCTTATTTACTCAGCACAACTGTTTACACTCAATAATAAAATTAACCAGTTACTTCTCTTCTCTTCCATTGATATTCAGTATCATTTACACTGCAGTTTTACAGTGAGGTTTTGTATATCTCAGTTAACCAACAACAATCTTCACAAAACAAAACTTTCTCTTTTATGATCAAATTATATTTAAAACAACGAAGAAAAAAGAAGAAGAAGCAGCAGAAAAATTAGAATGGTTTCTTAAATGATAATTTCTACAAAATAATACAACTAAGTTTACAACAAGTTGCAATCCATTCAGCACTAAATAAGTACAAGCTAAGTACAGATTAAAACATGTAAATTGATACTGTTACTTTAAGTGTTCTTCACAACAACTTAAAATGTTCTTGATAACACCACATTACTTAAAAATACAAACTATGTATATATATTTTTTATTCTCAAGTTTTTAAAACTCTATTATTCTTGCACTTACTTTTCTCTCTCCTTAAAACCTTTCTTACTCTTTACTACTGTACTTACTTCATTCCTCTCTACTCAAACAAACTCCACATGATCATGAACAATTCTGCGCATTATGATGGACAATATTGATTCATATATACACCTACTACCTCTTCACCTACTTGTTTCTAGTTCTTTTCCACATCTTTATTTCTTCCTGGCATCACTACTCTTTTAAACACTAGTAATACAAATTAATACAATGACAATATATTATAAATTTATCTTTAAAACACATAAAAAATAAACACTCTTTGTTTCACAATAATAAATTTTTTTACAAAATAACCATCACTGGCCAGCAAGTCTCATACCTTTCACTAACCATAATAATCTAATACCGGATGTCTGTCTGGGGTATCTCCGCCCATGTTGTTTCAGTGCGTTTTCAAAGTTTGTCTGTTGTGGTTGCAGGTGTCCTTTGGCAGGCCAGTTGTCATCATATCATGGAACTGTTTTCGATGGGTGAGAGATCTGGTGAATGCGCAGGCCAAGGAAGCAGTGTGACATGATGATCATCCAGGAATCGTTGGACAATGTGTGCCACATTCAACTGTGCGCTGTCTGTTGGTACAAGACCCTAGGCTGGCCCTGGAGATTGGGGACAACAAGAAGCTCCAACACCTCCACAATGTAAGGGTTGTTGGTCAGCATACCAGTGAGTTGGACTAGGTGCAAGAAGGCTTGTAATCAGATAGCATCCTATATAACTCCAGGTGCTGGGCCAGTATGACGGTGCATAATGTAGGACTCGGCCAGGCGAGCAACATGGTGCTGCCAGACATGGATGTGACCATCATGCTGCTACAAGCAGAAGAGGGATCCATAAGAGAAGACAACTGCATACAATTTGTCCCTCAAGGTTTGATGTTCCACATAGCATTGCAGCCACAGGTGCCTGTGGTCAGCAGTCAGTGGCAGCTGCAGTAATGGGCACCTAGACAAGATACCCTGATGCTGCAGATGGAAAGGAACAGTGTGTGCAGACACAGATTGATGTGTCACATGCCTGAGCTCCTGAGCATAGGTGATTGATGTGAGTGAACAGTCCGCAACTGCTATGTGCACCAGACGCCTATCTTCGCGCTCGTTGGTGCGACAGGGCCATTGGCTTCCTGCATGTTGCTCAACCTGTCCTTCCTTGACTAAGAGATCCTATATCTGCCTCACTGAAGTTGCATTTTTTCCAACTTAAGGACCAATTTTGTGGTAGGATTATCCACAATCTGGATAGGCCACGATTTTCCTGCAGTCAAAGGTGGAAACCTGTTCATATGGTTTTCATATTCCTCAAAGCGGCATGTTCACTCCATATGTGCACATGAACGACAGGGAACACACAATGTCACTATTACTCAGCAGGTCCCTGCCCTCCACTTATATACCACTTATTGGTGTTGCCACTGGTGTACTTGCTGCTGCACTTGACTGAAAAACTAATCACATCTGTCCTACCCTGCTACACCCATTTCCCCAATGTGGGGTCTTTCGAGTACGCCTTTCTTGGAGTTTGAACTTGATTGGCCAGTAGTGTGATTATATCATAATTTTATTAGAAATGCCTACAAGTGCACGTCTAAAAGGAAAATGAATTTAACTTGAAGGTATATTTTTCATTTTAATGTTTCTCTTTCGAGAAAGAAGTTATATTTCCTAGAAATTCTGTCCGCTTCAGTATTCATACAGACAGTCACAACAAAGACACATTTAGGTACCACGACTCATGGGCAAGCTCCCTAGCCTTATTATCCCATCTCTCAACACTGGCCAACCAAACTTTTGCACCTTTCCACTCTCCTTCCCTTCTTTCAGCACTCTTGAACTTAAGTTCTAAGACTAGCTGTCTTCATTTATTTCTTATAATTAAATTTAAACTCATCAGTTTTATTACCAGCTGGAAATTCCATACAAAAGCTGTTGATGGTGGATTACAGCCTGAAAGTACTGTGGCAGACATGTAAAACATAGCCAGAGGCTGCAAATCTGTTCTACCTGTTCTTGGTGTAAATAGTGTCTCACCCCAAAGATAGATGTATGCCAACTCCCTATGATTTTCTATTTTCCAGTCTTACAGAGAAGGATGAGGGCCTGGCGAATGAAGACAAAGTGAAGGTGGTGGCATCATTCAGACTAAAGCTCAAGGAGCCGAGAAGAGCCTATTCAACAAAACCAACACTACAGATATCCTCAGCCTAAAAACCTTCACACCTAATCTGATCTGGGGCAGTCTGTTGGCTCTGAGACCATCCCAACTTCTTTTTCATTCAACAAGCACTGAAACCCTGAGGAAACTCACTACTCTATGAAGACTAGGAGCAGAACATACAGTTGCAACTAGCTACTCAACATACCGTCGTTAAGTGGCCTTTTCAGAGCTTCAGGGGCACTGTGCAACCTGCAATATCCCCATTTCATTTAAGGGTAATTTTGTTGTGGTTTTATAAAAAAAATATGGTGCGTTACTAGAAATTATCTTTCATTTTATTAGAAGCACAGTCCCTTCACTTTGAAATGTGTTCTTCAAAATCAGTTATAACTCATAGTTTCACCACAAAATTGAATAATAAGGACAGTTGGTTATAAATAATATGATAAGGTCATTCCTCATGCCTAATTTTTGAGAATGTATTTCAGACAAGAGATATTGCATCTTTAATATAGTGCAAAGCAAAGTTTTAACTCTTTATTTATTTTACTACTAAAATCTTAACAAAGTTAGCATTGAAATAAATGGGGTCATTGTGGTATGTTAATGTGCATGAAATAATGGAATGGCCTTTTGCTTTAGAAGGCCACACAATATAGACTGTCCCCAGAGTCAGTATGCCTGTCCTGGGCGAGAGCTCAGACATACTCAATGCTCAGTTTATTACTACTAAAGTAGCCTTCCATAACAGCACCTGACTGATGGTAATACCTATCACAGATAGTGAGAGTTTCAGCCAATAACCTTGTTATTTCCACTGCTGAGCAGAGTACTTGAGCTGTGAATCTGCACCTTGAGGTGTAGAGGTAAGACTAGTCATGGCCTCTAGAAGAGGACCAATCAATCTATCATTTCTGTATACAGAGGAATGAATATTCTCTTTTATTAGTGAGAATGGAATACACACAGATGGACAATACCTGTTCACTGATTCACTGATAGAACATATTTATTATACAGCATGCACTACCTACAATACAACTGCGCAATGATACTCTTTAAAAATTTGATGGAAGAATTTTGGCTCAGCATACCTGGAGAGCTTGAAGACTAACTTGGTAAGAAGTTGACAGTTTCTTATAGATAATGTTCAAACGACTGGAATGTTGGTTTGAGGACACCACTGATAAATTCTGTTGTTTTTTCAGGTATGCTTCCTAAACAAAACAAAATAGCATATGTGTAATTTTTTTTAAATCAAACTCATTGTACTTATTTATCTCAAACAATTTACTGAAACCTATGAAATAATCAGTTAAATCTAGGAACTATAACAGTATGTATGTATATAAAAGTCTAGTTTAAAACTTTTTTACCTTTTGGAAATTTAAACACTGAAATATTGAAAACTTTGCATTATAGTACTGTTGTACTTTTACCTTGAACACTAATTACAATAATTTGATGGGTGGCTAGGAGTAATATCCCTGCACTAACTATGGAAGACTACCCAATAAATTACTGGTTTCTTAGTTGTAAACTATGAAATTCAGGGGTCAGAACAAAAATTAAAAAAAAAAGTAGTTGAAGTAGTTATTACAGACTATTAAAAAAGTGACCAATTTAATGACTTACTTTCAATCATACATACTATACAGTAGGAAGTTTCAATATACTGTTGTAAAAGTGTAGTTGTGTAGGCAGAGAACATAACACACACTAAAAACACCAGAACCAATACAGTGAATCTTACCACATTATGTATCTTACCAAAAATGTTTGTAATTCATGAACAATTGCCACAACCAGTTTCCGTATGCTACGAACAACACACAAGAGGCACTAGGAAGAATAAAAAACAAAAACTACCACTAGCTACTAACCAAATGATTACTCATAGAGACTTGAGTGGAAATAAATTTGATTTAATTGAAAAATAAATATTTCTGGTTGAAACATCATGAATTAAATGAATATCTGTGCAAATACTAAGTATTATGTAGCAGCTCCTTATTAGCTTCAAAATTTACTATGCTTTGTGTGGCAGTAACTATGGGTGTAGCCCTCTCGTAAATATTTCTTAATTGCAATTCAAATGTAGCTAAGTCTCTTCTGGTCCTCTAAATTATTTCAAAATATGCAAATTAAATTAATAAATAATTTCCTCACACCAACTCAGTTGGGAGAACATGAGACCTCTGTTCAGGGCTCCATAGGCATATAGGTAGAGCAACTTTACCAAAAATGATGATCAAAGATGGCGTAACATAAGCCAAATTAGTTTCTCAAAAATCATTCATTATTTTACAGGCATAGTCTTTGAGTCGAAAATTCAGCATACTTAGTTTAAAATAAATCTTGATCACTGCAACAGCTCTTGATATCTTCTGTAGCTGGTTCCACAGATCATGGGGCTTAGTCTTCCCTCACCAAGCTATTGAGCCTTAGGTACGTCACTAAAGTCATTACTGTACCACAAGCAATGATGGTAGCTCAAACTTGGCTTTAAAAATAATCAGTGTAGGTAGCGTGTGCAAACTTAAATTATTCTTCTTCAGATGCAGTGCATCTTCACCCTAACAGCAGTCTGCATTTCTGTAAGGGACTCGGCCAATTAATCAGCAAAATAAAATATCTCTCAGGCCAACACCACTAGGTCATTGCCTGCCTGACAAGAAAACCAAGATGGCTAAATGTCTTAAAAACTGCATACTTAAACAATGCCTTTAAACACTGTGCCAATCACGAGATGGCTACATCAATTTTTACACAAACATCTTGCATTGCCATAGCAACCAAACAACAAATTCCTCTATACAAAGTGGCCCAAATAAAAATTACTTTGTGACTGAAAACAGAAAAACTTACAAACATCTGGAAATACATTTTCTGATGTAAAAACAACTTGCAATTAATAATATGAATTATAGCTGGAGTAAATAAAATATATCTGCCACAAACAAATAATAAATAAAATGAATAAATATTATGTTAGCATACACATTGCAAAAATAAACTGAGATAATTGTGTTAGGAATAATTAGCAGTTATTCGAGACATTACAGACTGCATCGCCAAATTTAGTGCAAAGTGAAAAACAGAAATGCTAAATTTGATAGAAAACGCAACACCTTTAAACTCTAGTGTCCTTTCTTAAAGAAAATAAACAATTTCAACTTCACACATCAAATTCTGTTCTGAAAACCAAGTCTGCAAATATACGTACGGGCACTTTGAATTTCATAACCAAACAATTTTAAAATAGAAAACAAAACACTTTAAGACATATAAAACCCTACAAATACAAATATAAAACACATTTTACACTGAAAAATAATATTTATGTGAAAGTTCAAAATATTGGCCTCCTTGCGCACGTGCAGGACATGTGACACGTGCGTGGTGAGCGCCGTCATGGGCGCTAGCGCCGCTGGCTGTTAGCCGGTGTCAGTACTCAATTCTTTGTCTTACAAAGTGTGGGTAGGCAGGTAACCATACTACAGGCAGGGCTAGACTCATCATTTGTAGGTACATGCTAGGCCAAATAGGAACTATTCTTCACCACTACTTGCTCAACGTGATGCCTACTTGCTCAACTTCTTCCAAATACTATAATGTATTGTAGCTCACTCCTTACAGTAGCAATATTCTGACGATGCACATGCGACAAACTCATTACTTCAAGCTGGGTCACTCCCGGATTTTCGCATGTGGGAATCGTGCTAGACGATGCCACTATTCTTGCATGGAATGCAAAGTTGTAACATTACGTTTATACAGGGTTTTATTGCTTTTTTAATGGTTTTTCATGTTCACTTTTGGTTAAATTTTGCAGTTTATTTTGTCACTGAGTGTATTTTGTCCAAATTTTTCCTTTCATGCCATGGTTTAGAAGTAAGGGCTTTATCAGTTTTAATGCAAGGCTGTAATTATGAGTGTTATCTGTACTGCGTGGTACTTTTGGTTTCCCAGATTCAGAGCATAATGACAAAACTTTTGAGATTAAATTTTTTTAAATTCCCATGCCATTAGCATTTTTGCAGCTTCCATGCAGTAGCGTACGATCATGAACAGCCAATACGAAGCCACGAGCTCCGGCCAAGTGTGCGTTTTTAGCATTTGTCAGGGAGTGGGGGTTAGCTGCCGGCACCAAGGTGCGTGTGGCTAGCCCTGTACTCTACCGCATTATTACAACAACCACCAAGAGGTAAGAAGTAGAACGAACTTCGCCTGCACCCACAAGTGCTGACGACCAAAACTTTTTTCAACTGACATATTTCTTCATTAACAACTATTATTAATATTTTAAATTCTTTTCCATGGGTGCAGGAGGGGGGAAGGTACTTTTTCCTCCCCTCGTCTTCGTAATTTTTCCTTACTAGTCGAGATGTACATTTTAACTTCATGTGACTGCTGCTGTGACTTCGTACCTGTCTGAATGCAGAGGAGAAGAGTGATGTGACAATTTCCATCATACTGATGTGTGTGTAGTATTCTTGACCATCCAGAATAAACATGGTTAAGATTCTAAATGAATCCCTCATCTTTTATTTCCACTACAAATATTAGCAGTGCGCCTTTTACTAAATAATGCTAGCCAGAGCCCAACTTTTTTTAAGGAAGTGTACAACTTGTTTGGAGTTGATGCTACGCTTCAAAATCTGTTTCAATAGGTGCATAATTTATGACAGAAAAGCCACCATATACAGCTTGCATTCAGTTGTCATTTTACTACCTTGTTCAAAATTACCTGAAATTTCCCTGTTTCCAAGTTTTCCAGACAAGTGGCAACAGGTGTGAATTTACAGGGATGGGAAGACCCTCCTCTCCCACCCAGAAACCAATAATGACATTAAATTTAAATTTAAATTTATGAAAAGTTAGCTAGATAAAATGTGCTGTTCATTGTATTTTGAAGATGATGTACTGCACATATCAATTCTCCATTCTTCATTTACATAGTCATGGAAAAGAGTATAAGCCCATTAGTAAAGAGTAATTAGTTCACAGTTCACACTCACAGATGAACTTAACCTAACGACAGATAAAAGGGAAATAAACTATGTTAAATTTTATTCTGTGAGGTACAACGTGAGACACAAAACAGACAACTTAAACCAGGTTACCACTGTTTAAGACTGCATCATCTGTCTTCAGCTGATACCAATGCTGGACATAACTATAGGCACATCAGCGTATTGTAGCAAATTGTTGCTCAGTGTTCAGTCCTCAGTACATTGATGAGTTACCTTTTCTGCAAATAATTCTTGAAAGTCTATTTCGCATTGAATTAACCAGCTTTCTGGTAACATATGGCCCAATGCTATTCCATCTTATAGAAACACCTCCGTTAATTGTATTTTGCTCAAAATGTTGTTTTTCTCACTCTTCTGGCCAGTTCCTTCCGAATATGCTCAGTGTCAGATGACTGTGGTGGGATAATTCAAGTATGGAGGGTATTGTAGATGATCCACAGACAAACTATTCTTGCAGTATTTTTAGGGTGGTTGTATGCTGGAAACGTAAGTTGTCTACTGGCCAAATTTTTCTGCACTTTTCTTGAGATTTTATTGCAGAATATATTTTTGGATAAATCTATTCATAATATCACTAATGATGATGGAGTCCTTTCCGCTCTCCTCTAGAAACTACCATTAACCCCCCATTCCATAGTATCACCCCCTCCAGGTTTCACAATAGGTTCAATATTTTCCAGATCCCAATCTGTAGTATGTTTCTGCCGTACCAGCATATGTCCATCACTCTGAAATGTATTGAACTTAAGTCAGAAAATATTACCTCTTCCTAGAATTTGAGAGACCTAACAAACTGAAGATGTTTCTGTATGTTAACCTTCCTCACATGTGGTTTCTTTCTCAGCATATTGTAGCGTCAGCATGAAGAGGGCCTTAAATTGTCATGTACGTCGCAGTATGAACCGACCTTAGACTTTAAACCGATCCAGAATGCCAGGTATTGCGTCAAAAGTCTGCAACATGACAACACCCCCCACCACTGAAGCTGGAACGAGGCCAGTTGGCTAACGCAAAACAAGGGATTGATGTAGGCCGGTGCGAAGCGAGGGTTGGGGACTTTTCTACGACAGCGGCAGAAGATGTCGGAAGGAGCTTCCACGTTGGGACGCCGGGCAGCGAGGAGCTCGCTGCCTTGGGTGTGTTGCGCATCATGATCCGAACGAGCCAGATGCAGCCTCCAGCCTCAAGATTGAGGTGGGGACTGTCCTTATTACCTTGAGTCAAGAAGGCGTAATTGCTAGCCAATTAAACATAAATATAACATCATTCAGTAGTGCCCCGCATCAATTAAAGTCACAGTATTAATTGGAATATTGTATTTTGTTATTGTGTTACAACACGGATTAAATCAGTGTCTTTTACGACTTGCCTACCAATTAATATTATCGTAGTAGCCACACCCTCAAACTACATGTATGGTGCATTGTGGAGCACAGTAGCAACCATTATAATATGTGAGCGGTATCCATTGTTAAGAACTCTCCTAATGGTCCGGAGATGTACTTCTTTTCAATGTTTTGTCATAACCCAAGAATTCCTTTTAGTGACTAATATTTATTTGTTCCTTACTGTATAGTTTAGATGGTCGCCCCGTAATGACTTGTTTTTTTTTTATATAGTTCTTAACTATGAACTGTGTTCAACTACTATGACACTTTTCACAATTTCACTGTAAGATTTTTGTTGGCTATAAAGATCTATGATGATTATTTGTCTTACTATAAATGTCACCTCCTTCCCTGTCATCCCTCTGTACTCACCAATATGCATGAGTAGTCATTCTTTATGATCAGGTAATCTGTATGCATATGAACTACAAAACATTCAAGCAAATACTGATGTACATTTGAAACAGTTTGTGTATTGTGCCTATACTTATATCTCTTTTGTCATAAAGGACCGCTATGGAACACTGTAGGGTGTTATTTCCTAATGTACATTCAATACGAGTGTCACATTAAGCATTATTATACAGTATAAGGCTGCAAACTGTTTTGTCAGTGAATTGTTCCATAATTGTCCTAACATGTATTTCATGATTTTAATTCTTCTGTGCAAATACTTTTGTTTCCCACTATACATCTGAAAACATCTTGCATCTGCCATCTATGCGCATTTGCAAAATGAAAAAAAAGGAAAAATGGAAAGCACGTTTCTTAAACTATATCAGAGTGCACTAGGAAGCCTTAGTGCAACAATATATGTATCAACCAGTCAATCCGAGCAACTTGTATAGGCATAAGCTGATGGATACTGGCAAATTTCAAAATTTTGTTTGTGGTAATGCAGCACAGTTTAGACATTATGAATCTCTTATATTATGAAAATATGTTGTTACACATTACCAAATACAAACCCTACTATTTCTTGTTAATATGCTGCTGTAACAGTGTAATGTGGTGCGCGGCACTCTTAAAATTATGTAATATGTAGTGCCCTCTGGAGTAAACACAATATCATAATAACCCATATGTTGGAGTGACCACTTTTTAATTCTGGAAATGTGCAAAACATAATCTAGGCCAACTCAGTGTAATATCCAGAACTTTAATTTATGCACCGTATGACAAAATAGAATATTATGTGTGTTGACAATACTTGTGATTCAGTAAGCGGATAAAATGAAATAAAAACTGTTCCAAATAAATCTGTTTATGCTTGGCTGTGCTCAGTTTAGGACCCAGTATGTAAGATGCGTAGAAATTCACCTTTGATAACAACACCACCTTTGTTACTTGCAAACGATTATTTGCCACATATACAGCTGAGAAACTTTGTGTACACAACTACACACATACTAAAGTACTTTTTTAATTATTTTCAACTGAAAATTTGTAGAGGAGGGATAGGATGAAACGTGCATTTCAGAAGAAGTGTCAGGTGTGTCAAATCCAGCTTAAACTTATTAATTCAAAATGTGCAAATTCAAAATGTCTGTTTCAAATAAGGTGGAAAAATAATTATAGAAAAATCAAAAATTCCTCAATGGCAATGAGCAAGAAAATGAATAATGTTTAAACTAAGCCGCTGTTGGGAAGTGGTCATGGGTAATGGTCATATTTAAAATTCTTACATGACACTTAATTAACAGTCTGACTTATGCACTTGAAATTAACGTAGCTCTCTCAAAATTAAAATGTCTTGAAAACAGTTCAGAAAAAATGTAACTGTCTCAGGTTAAATTATGGTTAAAAAATGGCAGAAGCAAATTTAGGCGCCTTGCCAACATGGCGTCCGTAGAATGTTCTACGTCAATGGTGTAACGTAACAAAGTCCATGAAGAAATAAAATTTAAAACTTGATGAAATACAGTTCTGTAGTTAAATACCAGGTTGTAGATGACAGCAGGATGGTGTAACTCGTAGAAGGAGCGGAGGTAGGAAAAAAAAAATGTAGATCTGGGTGCGGTAGTGCTTTACGTGGCTCATCGACTCACGGACGTTACAGGTCTAGCTAGCTATCTATACTCCTAAACAGCTGCTTAAAATAAAAATCTGCAGAGTGCTTATTCTATCAAACTCGATGCAAAACACAAATCAAAAACCAGAGTGCTTATTCTATCAAACTCAATGCAAAACACAAATCAAAAACCATTGTAAGCTGTTAGAAACTAGTACACCCTAACTCTAATTAAAATTCCTACACTACGTCCAACTGTAGGATGAGCGTCCTAGACTTATGTCTAGCGTAGTTGAAGGTTGGTGACAGAGAGAGCGAATTCAAACGACCCGCACGTCCTAACCCTATGCTGAGCTCGCCAGCCAATTGGAGCACAGGATTTGAACCTGTTAGCCAATCGCAAGGCTTCCTAACTAACGATCTAAAATGACACACTCCAAACGGCCTAAGTCCCTATTCCAAAGAGTTACGGGTCTCGTAGAAGTTAATAAAAAATATACAAAAAATTTCCTGAAACACTAACAATAAATAAGAGACCAAAAATAATGCAAAATACTACGTTATTAATTAAAAATACAAACAAAAGAAAGTCTAGCTATCTATTTCAATTAAACATTAATTATTGCCATTTGTACATCTAAGTTTAAATATTCTAATCATATGGAAAATGCAAAAATAAAAATAATAATTATGAAAAATCAAACATATGTGAAACATAGGTAAAATTACAAATATTATGCATGACGGTGTCCAATATATGAAACAAACATTAACTATTACAAATAGGTGCAGATGGTGAAAATGTTGTTTTTAGATTTTCTTATTAAAAAAAAAAAAAAAAAAAAAAAAAAAAACAACAACAACAACAACCACCACCTTACTTTTAGCATAAGGTATTTTATATTTTGCTCAAGGCAGACACACACACAAGCTATCAAAGCTATCAATTGTTTTAAGCTTAACTTATCGTAAGAGAGTGGATTATGTTTGCAACTATACTTATTCAAAGATCAGCATTTTTATGCACAATGTAATAAATGGATATATTACATAGTAAGTATGTTTTCCCACCATTCTGAAAATAATTTTGAAATAAGATGGGGTCAACTGCATATTTTGCATGAAGACCACTCAAGCGAATAAATATATGTGGTTCCAACACGTCTAGTATGCTTCTACTTTGCTCACGTTCAGTTACAACAGTTCATTCAGACTCGACTATGCCCCCCCCCCCCCCCCCAAATTCCCCAGATGCACTGTCTGGAGCCACACCTGAATGGCAACCATGAGTTATCCATTTAATACAGACAATTTTTTAACATTTTATAACGAAAACTTGGTCTTAAACATTTTCCTATCTTGAGTATGTTCCTTGCCTGGATCTTCAACTTTTAATGTGGTAAGTTTATCTTTCACCAACATGTAAATATTTTTCAGAATGTAAACATGTTCCCTGAGCCAGAAGCTGTTTTCAGATTTAATTAAAACACATTAGCAGTTGTTCTCATATAGCAGTACCTTTTTATAAATCACAATTTTCAATTTCACTAATTCTAATCAGTAACAAGATATATGACACATTACGTCGTACATTGCTGCTGCTGTGTTATGCTTTGAAGCTCTATTCTCAAATAGCTATAATGGTTTTCAGCAGAGTTTAGACTTTTGTGGTGTTCAGTCATGTTTAGACATTTGGTGCAATGTAGTGGTTTACAGATTTATTTCCAGCTCCAGTCAAGTCTACTTCATTACTGCGGCAGTGTTGTGTTCTTATTTCAAAGAATCTGGTGTGGGATTTTCATTAATATTGTCAATATCAACAGTGTCACCTACAAGTTAAGTGTGTCACACACCACTTGTTTTATGCAGAATAAATGTTGAATGTTTAATATTGTTATATGCTACCGCTCTGCATCACTTCCCTTGCTCCACCCTACTGAAGCATGTGAAGGACAGTAAGTCAAAAGCATCCATGGTAACCCGAGGACTGTGATATGATAAACCTGAGCGAGCCTCAGGTTGCTGAGAACCTTTTCGATTGGGCCATTTTGTCTAAGCTGTGATGGGTCTCCGAGTCAACAGTCTATAGAGTTTACAGCATTGTTATGGCTTTAAGAGCCAGGTGTGCAACGACAGTGAAGCGTCGAATGGATTGCAAGCACTGGTACAGTGGAGTGCAAGACTGACAGGCGGGTCTACTAAATTGAATACACAAGTGACAAACATTTGAGATGATGGCAATTAACAGAATGAATATATGTACATAATGAGTGTGAATAAGATGAGGAATTTAATTAGAAATGAAATTGACATTAAATATTGTCATCACCGAGGATAACAACAGTTAACTGTGGAGATAGCTAGTTTAATGTTCTAAGTAATAACTGCATGTGTTTTATAGTGCTCATTATAAATAGAGTAAAATCCTCTTAAGATGTTTTCTGTTAAGAAGTTTACCTGCTTAATAAGCTTTAAAAAGTTTTCACTTTGTCTATTACAAATACATAATTTTACTCTTTTAAGAAGGTTTTCCTGCTTAATAAGCACACATTTTTCAGTATTTTTTCTGACACTTCTTACCAGAGATTCACTGCATGTACATTAAAAATTAAATGTGACTATTTTATTTTTATTAAGTCCTCCATCCTTCACAAACTTGGGTAATCCCCCCCTGGCATCTTGTAACACTATGTTATGTATAGTAATCCTGCAGTATTTAAGATACAAAGTTTGCAAAGTTAGGTTCAGCCATTTACATATCTGATGTGGCATTCTCACATAAAACCTGGGGGGGGGGGGGGGGAAATAACTGTGAATACTGTTAATTGCACAGTTAATTTATTCCAAAACTGACTATATTAAACTATGAAACAATCAAAGAAAGTACCATTAAATTAAAACATTTTGTATTTCATAACATGTAAACTGTGGCAAACTGTTTCAAAATGTTGGTACTGTAGGAAACTGACAACATACAGTTCAATGAAACAAGCATTATGAACACACAAATATTAAGAGGACCAGCAAACTAGGAATCCTGTGGGAACTTACATTTCTTTGCAGTTGGTATAAATACATTCTTGTAAACATGGCACTGAACTCTGTAGCCCTGAATGTCCTCCTACCAAGATCCTCATCACCATCTGGAATAGGCACATTGTCTAACTGCTGCATCATATCATCCAGTGTTCTTGATATTTTTTCCCTGCAGCAGTTAATGCGTGCAGCTTCAAAAGAGCAAACCTCTTCAATATATGATTCCTGACAAAAGCTTGAATCTGATTTCATTTCATCACAGAGCTTCTGCACATAAAAAAATAAATTAATTAAATAAATAAATTAAGAAAAAAAAAAAAAAAAAAAAATCACAGCAGACATATAATACTGTAGGTCTTACTATATTGTCATGCTGTCTCCCTGGAAGTAGTAAAATTATACAAAGCAACATTACAAAACTTATATTTTCTCATAACAAAAATGTTAAATACAATGGTTAGGTTTCAAGGTGACCTATAATATTAGTGCCGATAATTTGTATCATACTGTAAACTGTGTAACATATAGCACAATTTGAGGGCTAAAGGATGTTCTGAATGAAAAAATAAACAAGATTGTATTAGTATGTTTAATTGTACATATTATTTACTGTTTTCGATGTTTAACTTAAAACACTTCCACAGCAGTCCTGCATGCTTACACATGATGCAGTTTAACTTTGCTTTGTTTTTTATTTGCATATTGTTACAAGCTTGCTGCTTTGCATCTCTTCCCTTGCCTGTCCCACTCGAGCAAGCAAATCAGTGTCAGGGCTGAGTGATAACCTGAGGAGTGCATGGAGATTTACACAGGCAGGCCACTGTAATAAGTCTATTGGGACTCATGTGCTCCCATCCTTGAGTGGATTGAATTTCTAGGGTATTCGTTACAAGAAAGTTCTAGTCATCGCTCTTGCCTCCCTCAGCCAGACTCAGGTGTGGGGAACATTCTACATCAGGCCAGCAAGACTACTTAAGCTGCAAAGAGTCTCCAAGCCAACAGTTAAAATAAAGTTTGGAGAGTTGTACGACCTTAAGCACCAGGTGTGTGAAGACAGTGGAGCGACAAGCCAACAATGTGACGATTGGCAGCGAGAGTGACCAGCGGGAGTGCAAGTCTGCAGACTGCGAGCATCTGTATAATGGAAAGTGAGATACTGACAGGTGGGACTATTGAACTGGATGCGTGACAGACATTTAGAATGATGGGAATAGACAGATTGAATATGCGGAAATAATGAGTGTGAATTGACTGCAATCAGTATAGAGACATTGATAATTAAATAAAATTGAGATAAACAATAAAGATTCCACTCACTGAGAACAACAAGAGAAACAGTGGAGATAGATAGATCACTAATGTAAAAAATAACTGTGCGGTTATAGCAGTATAAATAAATTAAAAAAATTAAATTTTGTTCATTTATTTATATTAAAACCTCCATCCTTCACAAACTTGAATACACCCCACTGATATTTTGTATCAGTACAAAGTGATATCTCTTTGGGCTCTCCTTGCAGAGTTCAGCATACTCTGGAGAAGAAGTGCCCCAACATAATTTTCCCTCCAATTCTAGAGAGCAAGATTTCAAAAAATGCCTGCTTAGAGCATGATGAGGTCACTTCACTTAAAGGTATACAAACGTGATTGTCTGCAAGTTTTATTTCAAGCATTTTTAAACAATCGCCAATAATACAAGGCTAGATTTAAAAAAAAGTACCTATTGCCTAAAAAGGTTTCTTTTAATTAAATATTTGCCCTGTCTATACACTTTAGGACTTGTGAGCTCAGTCTCAAACCATATCAGACAGAATAGCTGCTTCAAGATTGTTAAGTGTGATTTTACAACTTTTTTTTCCGACACACACACACGCACACACACACACACATTCTATTCCATCCAATTATGTAGGAATGGCTGTAGTAAGGATAGCATTTGGAAGTATGGGAGAACTATGTTTCAGAATGATTTGCAATAATTAAAGACTCATGGACAGAGGCATATGGAGGGAGGGGCAATTGAGAGGTATAAACCCCTCCCCTCCCCCAACAACCTAACAATTTACCATTTCCAAAAAAGAGAGAGAGAGAGACAGAAAACAAACAGTCCTAATATTGACTGAGTAGCTATTTTGATCACTACCTAGAAATAAGTTCTACCATTAGAACACTAAAAACACACTGCCTTTACCAAATATATTAAACTTCAATACCAGACATTCAGTAGCCATATTGAAAACAATTTTGTCAGCACCCCTGGTGGGATTTATTTAATAATCTATCTGTTTTACCAATTCATTTTCCATAGGTTTATATTATACTGATGCCAGTTAACAGCCAGCGGCACTAGAGCCCATGACGGCCCTCACCATACACGTGTCACGTGTTCCGCACGTACGCAAAGAGGTCGATAATTTTGAACATTCATATAAATGTTATTTTCACAGTAAAATGTGTTCTATTGTATTTACAGTGTTTAATATGTCTTAAAATGTGTTCAAGTGTTTGTTACTATTTTTAAAGTGATTTGTACTAACTTTTAATTGTTTGGTTATAAAATTCAAAGTGCCCGTGGCACCAAGAGTAAGAACACTTAATATTCCGGCATGAACGCCATCATAAAGAGACACTAAGATAATTAGCAAATTCATAAGAAAATTATAGAAATGTAAAACAATACTTAATTTAATTTGTGCCATTTTATTTTCAATATAAAATATTTTACTCGGCGTGCATAGCACTTCCGCTTATGTGAACCCCGTAGGCGGCCATGGTAGGTCCGTGCGACACTTGTATCTGGACAGTCTGTCGAGGAGAGCTGGAGAGGTAAGACACTGACACGTGCACACTACAACTTTTGTTCACTAATTTGACAGACATTTTCCCCAGCATTATGCTTCCAGTTTATTAATTTCTTGCGCCCTTGTGGCAATTTTAACTTAATCGAGGAGAAGGAGGAGAAAGATATTGGAGAGGCCACATGACCCACGCAACTTGAATCAGGCGCCATCCGCCTATGTTTAAGGCGTTTCATTGTAACTTCTGCATTATTGCTACACGCAATTTTAAGGGCATTGTTTTTATGTATGTATTTGAGGGTAATTTTCATGTTTGAATATTTTAGGGCAACATCACGTATAACCACGTGGCCGACAGATGCCAAGTCTTTGTATGCGCCATCATTGCGTTTTGAGAACTTATTTATGTAACATCGTATGTGCAATAATTTATTTCAGGGTTTTATGTCAATTTTATTCAGGGTTCAATGTATTTTTCACGTAAATTGATACTTTTTGTACTTGAACACGCAGTCACGTTAATGTTTGATCTTACCGCCATCAGGTATGATACAAGCCTGTAACCCCTTTAATCGTAAAGAGAATCATTTTCTCAGTAGGAATAATATTTTGTCTGAATTTAGTTTGCCATTTCCACGCAGAAATATTGCACTTTCACCTGCACCACATGGTCCCTTACGAACTTCAGCCAGCGGCATCTGTGCCACCTAGGCTTGTTTTCACACATGTATGTGTGTTTACTGTGAATATTCATCTCGTGCCCCATCTTATTTCATGTATCATTCAAGGGTTTATGTAATTTTGTAATTAGTGTACGGTGCAATTATTCCCATCCTAACCGGCTGTGTATAGGCCGTCACCACACTACCCACGTGCTGAAGGGCGAGCCCCGACGAGTTTGCGTTAGAGATGTTGAGTAATCACACGTGTTAATATGTATCAAGGGTTTCATTTGTAATTCACAGTGTCCTGTCTTCAGGGAAAAACCGTCAGTCCACCCTAGCGTCTGTCGGCCCTCTTCCCTTGTGAAGGCTGTGCTTTCACACACCTTTGTGAGATCATCATCTAGGCGTGGGCAAGTAATTGCGGGCTGGGGAGCACCCAAGCAGAATTGGCTAGTCATGACCGAGATAATCATTTCATTGGCACGTTGATGTGTATGCATAATAACAATAAAAACAAGTCTACAGTGAATTTATATCTTTTATTCAGTAGTGAGAGTGTCTTAGCCACAAATATTATATTAAGTGTTTATTTCAAGTGATGTTTAGTAAAAAGTTTAGTATTGCCTATTGGTTTGTAAGTACGCATGGGTGAGACAGACACACAGAACCCACAGCATCCCTGAGAACCCTGAGTCTCAATAGTGTGGTGATTGGGAAGCACCGCTGGTGCCCAAATTACCAGTAAGTATTGGTGTCATCGTTCGTCTCGTGTCTCACCCGATGGCGTCAATACATATCTTTGAAGGTTGTAAAATGCTAGCCAATATTCCATGGAGATCAACACAAAATTTTTATTCCTAGAGTGATCAATCAACTCATACAAGGTAGCACTAGTGTGGAAGGTTTCCAGCCTTCGTCACGCTAGATAGGCAGATTGTTAGGTATTGATATGTAAGGTGTTTGCTTTTATCCCGAGTTACCCGAACTGTCATCTAAGACAGTGATTTTTCAGCCGTAGTTTATTTCTTTCGATTAATCTATATGTTGGTTTATAGTTCTGTGCCCATTCGTTTCGTAGTGCTAAGCCCTAATTAGTTTGATCTCGTCTCTTATACTAAAGAGGAACTTCAATTTATACATGCCTCTTCTATTGCTGAAATGAAGATGATGTATTGTTTATCGTGTACATCATATCACAACACAACCATAGTATTTTAAAGTGTTACATTTTAATACAATAATTATGCTGGTATTTTAAATAAGCTATATATTAGTGACTCAGGTCCAGTAATTACAGTATCTGCATAGTTGAAGTATGTTCACGAGATGCAGTGACAAGTGACTATGAAGAGCTTATAAAGTTATTTTACTAAAGTTAGTAAAAAAAAAACAAACGAATACTGACCAAGATGATAAATAAGCGGACGAATCATCTTACAACTGTCCTGTTCCTGTGCAGGAAACTGATGTAAGAAATGAACTTGATAAAAGTTGGAAGGTTAAAAATTGCGAAAATGTTATGAATGATCCAGGCCAAGAAGGCCTAAGCCAACAAGACTCCTCTCCCTCCGTTGCTAACCACAACCAGTACAAAACAGCCAGTACAAATACGTTGACGCACGTCCCTATCTTCGGGATAGTGGTTAGAGTGTGACTGCCCTCCTGAGTTCAGTACGCAATCCTACTACGGCATACTTGTTGCTACTCTAGCATGGTGGGTCATGGTAGATTCTGTGTGGGGCCGCTTAGTAGGAGGATACCGTCTGAGGGGAGGGGAATCAAACCCCAGAGTGAGTCGAGCCGTGATTGTTTCCCGTCAGGGGAGAACAATCTTCCTCACTACAAGAGCTGCCAAAATGTGGGATGTCAGCTGTCCTGGGGTTATGTATAGTGATACTGATTACTCAATGGTGGTGGTAGGGGTGGATGATCCCGTCGGAGGGTTCAATGTAATACGCAGGGGTCGTAGGCCAGTGTGTAGGTACATAATTTACGAGTGAAGTAACCATGCTGGGTTTTGGGGTGACCTTCGGTGGTAGTCGAACCTTTATTACCTTCCTTGAAGCTAAGCGAATTACACACAAATTCCGTATCTCTTTTTCCTGGTCTAGCTCGGGTGGCATTCTAGTTACTGCAGGCAAGGGGTCTCCAGCTGGGGATAGCTGATTGGTTCCTGATCAGGCCACGGCCAACAAATACCCAAGTAGGCATCTAACTCAGACTCGTGGTCAAGGGGAATGAATGGAGAAATAGGTCGAGGTGTAAAGTCAGGCTCCGCAGATGTGAGCATGTTCTCACTCGTAACTTCGGCGTCCACCTTTGAGTTAATTAACCTCTGTACAGTTTGGTGTTCTCTGTACCGCTTATGACACTAGATGCCACCGTTCTTACTGTGCATCTGACCAGCCTTCTGTCCTTTCTGCAGATGTGCAGTCCTGGGGGGTGAGTCTTATTCAGTCACGCCCAAGGCACCGACAGATAGATGTGAGTCCAGAATTAGGACACCACAGAGGTTAGGCAGGGGAGAACCGGAAACCCAGTAGAAGCGGTATGTCTTTTCAGACGCTAAGCTTTCTTCAAGCTCCGTCGCCTGTGGAGTTCGGCACGTCTCACGACTATTCCTAAGTGGGGTTATATTGCACGCAACTGAAACGTTTCACTGACAGAATATTAAGTGAGCAAGGAACTAATATTAAAATTATGGTAATCAACTATTTCAGTTTTACGTAATATTTATTATTATGATTTTTGAAATGAAAATTAGTTGGATTATACAGGCTAGCTACGGAATTAATTATTTACGAAAATTAATTCAGGCGAAGGTGAGCCTGGAAAATATTAAAGCAAAATTATTCTGACTTCAAATTGTACGTTAAGATATTCTCTTTACAGCATATCCTCACAAGAGCAATTTCTCAGGAAAAAGGAAAACGTCACGACGACCTGCTACCACGGAGTCAAGGAAGTGACTGGGGTAAAAGGGGTACACGATTTGGACATCAGGTTTACCTCTGGCAAGACGTGCAGTCTTCAGTTGTAGGAAGAGCCTTCTTCAAGCTATTGGAGAGGTTGGAGCATTCTGCGAGCTGCTGGAGAGATTGGAGGCATTTGCAGGCTGTAGGAGAGGAGAGAGAATTCTTGCTCAGACCCTTGGAGTGCTCGTTGACCTATGTAGCCAGCGAGCCCGGCAATTCTGGCGAGAGGCGAGCTCGTGCCTCTTTACATAGTTGAAAATCCCTGGATCAGCGATCTTCCGGGCGTGTGAGGGAGTTTAGCCTTTCATCGCAGGGGTTGGTTTATCAGGGTTGCGACCAGTGCCACTTGTTTCTTATCTCCCTGTGCTGAGGCGACGACAAGTTTACCACCTCGGCCCGATGTTTAATGGGTGTGACGTCACGAGGCAGCAGAGGTGCTGCAATGTTGTGGCGTCGGTTTAAACTTCCTTCTCAGCTACCTTGGGATAGTTGCCCGTCGGGTAAAACAATCTTGACTCAAGGGGGTGGCGAACACATGTCAGAATCTGGACGGGCAGTACAATCCAAAATTAAATGGGGTTAATTATTTTTACCGTCCGAGGCTGTCCAACGCGTGGAGTCAATTCTATTGGCACGTGAAAAGTACTCTGCCACTGTATGTGACTTGCCCCAAGCTCTTGCTTGCTCGTTGATGGGGCAAATGTGCCCGTAGAGAGTGCTGCTGCACTGTGGCATGCATCAACGTTATAGGGTATTTTTCAGCCTTCCCATACTCAAACCAGGAAAATATACATTTTTAACAGATACCTACATGGCTACCTAGTGAAACTTACAATTTTTCACCAGGTGAGAGGAATCTGAAATTTCAAATAAACTGATTGTTTGAATTTTGTTGGTTGGCATACTCCAACGACAAGAATGGTGCTTTTTGCAAGTTTTGTAAAATTTTTGCAGCCAATTTCAAATAAGGTAAAGATGTACATGGTCAGTTAGGTTCCTTGGTTAAGAATACTTTCGTGAAATGGAAAAAAGCCAAGGATGAGTATCTGTATCATGAGGCAAAGGAATACCACAAGAAGGCTTGCACCATGGCTCAAAATTTTATCTGTGTGCATGAAAAGAAGACACATACTATTCAGATATAACTAAGCAAACAAGTTAAGGGCAAAATAGCCGAAAGCAGGGCGAATAAACTCCTATAACAAAAGCACTATTGCGTTATAGAGTTGAAATTGGAGAGAAACTCTGAAAGCATATCTTGAAAATGCTAATGTTACCTACCTTAGCCGTTGTATACTGAATGAAATTATGGAAACTTTTGGTGGTATAATATCACATGAAATTGTATAAAAAAACAATAGGTCAGTGTGCTCGCTGATGAAACAGCAGACATTGCCGGAAGAGAGCGGTTTTCACTCTGCGTCCGCTATGTGGACAAGGAAAGAGAATTTCATGATACACAAAAGATTTTATTAAATTCATACCTGTTTGTTGTGATCAGGATGGTCACACTGGGGGTCCTAGGATGGACAACAATCATCCCAGCCTTGTCAGCTCATGTAAGGCAACCGGCATGGTGGGGAACAAAGCTCGGACCAACGGAATGCCAAACAGCCGGGTGGTGATGTGGCTACATAAGCGGCAGATGGCCGTAGAGTGGCACCCTTCTCACTTAAATCTGGACCATCTGCCGGCTGGCTATGTAAGGAAGATAAGGGAGATGACTGAAGGAGCGAGGCAGGCAAGTACACACTGCATCTCAGGCAGCAACTCGCGCAGAGACCTAGCCTTCTGCACTTGGAACTCTTCATACACGCTGTTTATTTGGTTTGTAGTGAGGATCACAGGGGAGTAGAACATAAGAAGTTAAGGGTGTTCAGACTCAAGAAGTTAAGGGTGTTTAAACTCCAGGCGAAGAACAAGTTGGTCCTTGCTCGAGTGTAAGGACAGCTGGTGGTCCGTCACTTTGTGGGAGTAGCATGTGGAGACAGGGGTTAGGTGTCTTGGCTGGGAGGGATAGCACTGTAATAAATAGGGAGTTACTTAGATGCCGCCACGTATTCTTTACATGGGAAGCAACCACACCTTGCCACCCCCACTCCCTTACCTCTCCTGCTGGATTGTGCAGATGGTTGATCGACCTGCTCGCCGCCTCCATGCACACTAGCCCCTTTTGCTATTTCCATCTCTAGACTGTGAGGGAAGTTGGCTGACACACTCACCACCCAGCATGCCCAGCCCCCCAACCTCCTTCCGGCTGGACTGTGGGGATAGCTGGCCGACACGCTTGCCGCTTCCACACACCTCAGCTCCTGCAAATCCTTCCTATCAGGGTCTTCCTATACCTAGGAGTAAGAGGGTGGGTAGGCAATGTCTAACGAAGGCCTGGCACCCAGAAACCCGGTCCCCAGCCACGGCAGCCATCCCCTGACCTCCAACCACACACAACTCAGGCGACCTAGCTACTTACCCGGTAGCCCTCACAAGGGCATACCAGGATCTCGAGGAAGCAGGGTTCAAACCTGTTCTCCCACAGGAACCTGACAACACCTGCGTCCGTCAAAGACATCAGGCCTTGAGGGATGATGTGTTGGTATGTGTCGATGCAAACCCCCACATGGGTACATGAGAACTTTCCAGGTTTGTAGGAATTAGTAAAAAAAGTGTATCACTGGTACTGTGCCAAAGGAAATATCATCCATATCACATGGTGTTTCATCAGGTGATTTCCAGCAGCATGTTCAGTTTTGTAGGTTTGTTTTGATATCTGTAAGGGATAATAGCAATTTTCTGAAGAACATACTATTTACCGATGAAGTGATCTTCACAAATCATGGGTGCATAAATTTATTAAATATGCACTACTGGGCAACGGAGAATTTGCGTTGGGTACTGCATGTGAAGCACTATCGACAGTGGAAAGTGAACATATGGTGTGGAATCGTAGGAGACTACATCATAGGGACATACTTCATTCAAAGGACAATGACCAGCTATAAGTACGGTCGTTCCCTCAGAGAGACCTTACCGGCATTTCTAGAAGACACAGCTCGACATACGTCATGATATGTGGCAAGGCAAGTGTTAAATGAAACATTTCCAAGCTGGTGGTTAGGGCATGGTGGACCAGCTTGCTCCCCTGACCTCACACCTCAATATTTGTTCTTGTGGGGAACACTGGAAGATAGGGTGTACAACATGGTTCCTACGATGCCAGAAGACATACAGAAACACTTCAGGCAGCTCGTCGCTTGCTACATGTGCGTTTAAGATGTGTATTGCTGTTGATGGTAAACACATTGAGCACATGCTGTGAAAAGACCTAATGTGAAGCATTTCAATCATAACTGTGTTCTTTTGAACTATGCATACGGATGCAATTGCATTTCTCCTTGGTTGGTTTGTTCTACTTTTGTTGTATATATGCATACACTAGTTACTCAGTACAGTTCATGACTAGGAAACAAATTTCCTGAATTACGTTGGTATCTGAGTAAAATGTATGTATTGATATCACAGTTGCACTCACATTGCCCGCCTTCCCTGTGCTGGTGAGTTCTCCTTTGTCCAATATTGCATTCCGTACCACTCGTCCCATTAAGCGCTATGCTGCTGTAAGGAAGAGGTCCCACCAGGATGAGTTACGGTGCATGTTACTTGCTTACAGCTGTGAGTACATATCCACTGCCCCATGCTACCAGCCCAATTAACTTAATCATATTTGCAAAATTATTTCTTGGAGTTTCTGTGTTACTTTCTATTGCATATGCTATATCACTGAATTTCTCTTTGTATGCACTTTCAGATGCCGCTGAAATAAATGTATATTTCCAGGGGAAAAATCATATGTGGTTTAATTATTTCTGTCCATGCACATGTTACGAATAGTCACTTTGCGACAAATTATCTGTCCCCGTACTTAATTTCATTTATCAAAAACCAAATTTCATGATCTGCAACACTTCCGGAGATTTTTGGGGGTGTCCACATTAGGCAGACCAGCTGTATATGTATGTATAATCAGAGATATTGAACTGTATATGACGTAATTTATTATTATTTGACCAATATCTTGGTCTATGTGCTGCTATGCATGAAAAATAGATGACACAGATACACTAAAACAAACAAACATCTAGTTTCCTTACCAGATGAATTACATTCATCTGATTCATTGCCTGTGGTCACGTTGTCTACACACAAAGGTGTACACAAGAAGCGGAAGACCCAGGAAGAGGATAGTAGAACTTCTACCCCAGTGATAAGAAACTCAGATCACTAGGGCATCAACACTGTCAATATCAAAAATCATACCTTTAAGAAGGAAAGGGAGGGGAATGGATCATGGAACCTAAGAGATCATCCATGCAGTTCATATAGGTATCACCTGACATTAAGGATTTTGACTTCACCAGATGAAATTTCTTATAAATCTTTATAAAAGAGTATCCAAAATTGGTTCTTAACACACATTTGTCATAGTTTTATATGAAAATGTAAAACTATATTACCATTTTAAAATAAATTTAAACTTTTCATCTCAGTAAATAGAATTCCCACACTAGAACTAATGCTTGTTGTGCAACAAGAAATATATAATGAAGACACAGAAACACCAAAAGTTTATAAATTTTACATTTTCAGTGTTTTGCTAAAGTTTTCTGCTGCAACTGTTTCATATGTCAAGTAAAAAGGTCTGAATTTATAGTGAATATTTTACAGCCAGTGGTGATGATGTAAGAAATGAACTTTAATTTCATTATTTTCCAATATTTCTTTAAAAGGGAAAATTGAGGCATAGATGGAAATTAAAGTACACTGGTGGAAAACAAAAAATGAACATCATATGCGCATGGGGCACTGATAGAGGGCAGAATATGCAATGATTAATAGTTCTGTGCTGCGTACTAGGCAAAACACCGCTGAGCCCAAAACAACTGCAGTTGACTACTGAAAGAGTATCTGTTATCTCAAGCATCAGCCTGTGTGTAGTAAGCATTGTAGACATGCCACGACGGTATAGAGACCACACTTCGTGCAATCAACGGACTTTGAGAGAGGTCGCATTGTGAGCATGAGGGAAGCTAGATGGTCCTTCCGAAGGATTTCCCAATGCATTGACGCATGCCACACTGTTGCGCAACGCGACTGCGCACACTACTGGTCGACTTCACCGTATCAGCGAGCGCTGAGAGCCTTGGGACAAGTCTAAAGCGGTGTACATTTATTCTAGTGGCTACAGGGTTTATTCCACGCGTTGGACAACTACAGACACGGAAAATAATTAACGTGTTTAATTATGGAAATTTTACTGCCCCCCCCCCCCCCCCCCTTCCCAACCTCGACCAGAGATTGTTTTACCCAATGAGCCACGGACCAGCCAATACAGACAAGGAAGTTGAGTCACCACAGATCGCAGCACCCCAGCGCCCACTGATGTCACAGCCGCCAAGCCTCAAGAAGAAGCGGTAAACTTGTCATCAGCCTCCACCCAGGGTGATAAGAAAAGCGTGGTGCTGCCCATTACCCTGAGATAATCTACCCCTGTGGTGGAAGGCTAGAAACCCCCACACCCCTGTGAGAATCTCGAAGCCAAAATTTTAACTATATAAGGAATCTTAAAAACACTCTTGCCAGAGTTCATTGGCCCGCCGACCACAAAGGTTGGAGGGCTCTCCTGGGTCTGGACAAGACATCCACTTCTCCCAGCCTGAAGAAAGCCAGCCATCCTTTACCAGCAGCCTGCGAAGGCTCATCCACCAGCTTGCGAAGGTTCTCCAGCACCTCCAGCTCCAGCAGCTTGTGAAAACTCTCGGAGATAACTTCATTGTCCGCAATCCTGCACGCCTTACCTCAGTCATTCCTTAACTTCAACAGTAGCAGGCCATCACAACGTCCCCTCTGGATAACCTCTCCTCCGATAACTAATTCGCTGTCAACTGCAATGTTTAATATTCTTGGAATTTGTTTGCTTGGAGGGAATTCATTCAGGTTCATCTTCACCTGGTGTAAAATTAAATAATTAATAATTATTATTGGTTTTAGATTATAAAAGAACCGGATCACCAGTGTTTTCTCAATCATCAATAAAGGGCTACTACAAACTCTAACCTTGATGAGGTAGTCATTTACCCATCCTTAAACATTTTAATTTTAATTAATTTCATTTGGAACTCAACAGCAAACCTAACCTTTTACTGCGGAATAAATGTGAGTGGGCCAAACCCCTCAGAAGCACAGTGCCTGCAAAGGCTATAGTCTGCAAAGACATACTGGGATTCCTGAGAGTGTCCAGTATGCCCGCGCTTGCCTGTGGTACCATTCCGACTCTAGCCTGTCATTTCTTCCTGTTAATGCCTCTGGAGTGACTGAATAAGATACTCCCATGAGGGCTGTACTTCGACAGCTAGGGGGAAGAGTGAGACCAACCAGTAGATTAATGATAAGAGTCTCAGCTAGAGAGAAAGAAACTTTGCAATATAACATTAGTTTGGTAAAGTTAATTTTCATAAATTTAGATGACTAGAATGGGAGGACTGCTTAGCAAAAATCATTGTCGAGCTCGATGGGTCCTACAGAGGGATCTATCTCAGTCAGGTGACGTACTGCCAGTCGACTCCATTCACAATACTGCATCCTCGTCCCCCTTAACAAAAGTCACTGCTCCTGCACCATGTCCGATTTCGCCCTATATAGCTTGCGAACACGAATCCGAACTAGATTCTGAACTAGGCCTATGTTGGCCGTGGCCAGGCTACGAATATGTTAATATTTTCCGCCCGTCTAACCCCGCACCAATTGCGAAACCACCTGCCCCATTCCAAGTTAGTGACACTACACCACCAAAGACGTGTACAATACGAGTGGCAGTCGGGAAGGAAATTAAACTAGCCATACCTCCCAAAGCTACACCAAAATTCCGGATAGCTTTCCCTCCACATAACTTCGTTCCTTCTCATAAGCCTAAGAGGCCAGTCCCTTTCGGACGTCCCGGAAGTGAACGAGACCCCAAGTTGGAACTATCTGAGGAAAGTCAGACTCATTCCCATTCCATTATCATACCCAGCTCCACTCGTGGTATTTCATTCTTTTGGACAGCTGGCATCCCATATTTTGGCAACCTTCAGGGTGAGCAAGGTAGCACTCCATGGGAGGGAGTAGTTTATAATTAAGCTCACCCTGGGGTTTGATTCCCCGCCCTTCAAACACAACCCTTCTACTAGGTGGTATCTCTATAAGGACCCCAACATGGGACCAACCCTGACCCGCTAGGCAAAGGAATTCTTGTTAGAAATCTATACGCCATTGAAGGGCTTCCCTTATAACCATGCGGAGGGAAATCAGCACTCCTAACGATCCACCCCAACGATAGGTGCACCTCCAGTGAGGCACCCCCGTAACGAGGTGGGAGACTTGGTGCCAGTAGGACGTATCAAGGTATACGCCGGGTACCTCCTATTGCCAACCTACACTCAGGGTGCATCAGTGTAGAACGTGAAGTGTTTGCTGTGCATCATTGGTAGTGCCAGTGGTCCAACAATGGAGCACATGCTCATCAACCTGGTTCCGAACGGCAGCGCCATACGGATTCCCGCCTGGACAACGCATCAGATGAGCAACCACTGCTGATCACACTGTAACTGCCGCACAGATTAGGGCCACTGTTGCACCCAGGGTGTCAGCTAGGACTATCACCAACCATTTGCTGGACACTGGGTTACGATCATGCAGGACAATGCCTGTGAATACATGTCTGGTGTTACCCAACACGCTCTCAAAGGTGTTCCTCAACTTCTCTGGCCAGCATGATCACCAAACCTGTCCCCCATTGAACATGTGTGGGGCTTGATGGGATGGCGTTTAGGGTGGTCTACAATACCAGCAACAAACCTCCACCAACTGCAACAACAGGTGGAATTAGCATGGAACACTATTCACTTAGATGACATCCAACACCTTTATGTTTTCTCTGCATGACTGCAGGACTGCATCATCACTAAAGGTGGCTACACAAGATACTAACATTGTTGTTCAAGACACTCTGTAGCCTCTGTCCATAGGTGTACGACCCTGTGATCATTATTATATACAGTGTACAATCTGTATAATTATTCAATACAACCTCCATTCATGTGGGACCATTGCATCCGGGTGTTCATTTTCCATTTTCCACCAGTGTAGTTGGGCAGTGGCCTTGTATCACTGTATGTACTTAAGTGTTATGCTCTCAATAAAAGTAACTTTGTTGTATTAGAGACACAGAGGAATGATTAATTTTGGGTGCTTTTATATTTTCAAGGCCCAAAAGTTACACATCATGCAATATCACATATTACATAATATAACAAATGTCAATACAGAGAATTAAAATTTGATTAAAAAATACACTTGTGGTTTGTGAATTATACACAGGCCTAATCAAACAGGCATTTTGAAACAACATTAAAACAAAACAAGATTTCAAGGAATTCAAAACAAGATTTTAAGGCTCAATTACATACCTGTGAGGCATTATTGTAAGTACTAGAAGAAGGATGGTGTCGCTGTATTGGCTTTGTACAAGGAACATTTTCACTATCAGCATTTTCCTCATTTCTTTCAGCGCTATTTGAAATCAGGTTTTGCCACTTCTGCTCATCACTTTTTTTCTTTTTCAACCTTTGTACATTTTGCACTATGACTCTCAAATCTTCCTCCGAAATATACTGAAATAAATATAATTTATATTTATCTTCAAAACAAATATATTTTTATGATTTTATATTATCATTTACAGATTAAAATTATTATTAATAAAAATGTCTTAATTTCTGTTAAAAAAAAAATAAAATAAAAAAAAAACTAACAGATAGAAACAAGCTGAATATTAAGAAAAAAAGCACTATAACATTAGTATAACATATAAAAAAAATACACAATAAACAGAATAATACTTTATGCATATCGTGGATAACATTGTTTTCCTGGTTTATAGGCACAAAAATTGCTTTTGCTTTAGCATGCTCTTTATTAGCTATGCAAAACTTGATGTAAAAATTTTTTCTGGAAGGTGAAAAAATTTTTGGAAGCCTGAAATTACATACAGTATTTCCATGCATGCTTCTGATGTAACGAGGCCACGGTGGCTGAGAGGTTAGCCTGCTTGCCTCCTGCCATTGCGAACCAGGTTCAATTCCCAGCCGGGTCGCTCCCGGATTCTTGCTTGTGGGAATTGTGCCGGACGATGCAGCTGGTCTGCTGGTTTTCTCGGGGATTTCCTATTTCCCCCGCTCCATTCCAGCGCTGCTCAATTCTCACCTCATTCCACCCTCATCTGCTCTCAATACCTCAACGTTAACAGCCGTCCAAATCTCTTCACTCATTCTGAGGTGTCACTGCCCCCATGACTGATTGTAGCGGCTCTGTCTGTGCAATTATTTTTAAGGGTTATTTGTACTGTTTCATAAATAAATCAAACATTTATTCAATAGTTTGTAACACAATTTTGATTTAGGTATTAATCCTGTTTCATACAATGATAATTATCACATTTTTAAAAGTCAATTAAGAAGGTATAGGTACTATACATGTTTTGTTTTTTACAAGTATACATATCTATTGACCTATCAATCTCACTTAATTTTAAAGTGTTAGACTGTGTTAAAGTGTATGTACAGTACACTCCCGCTTATTCGTGCTTCGCATAATGAGTTTTCAGCTTACCCGTGCGGGGATAAGGTAATGCTGTTAAGTGTATAGTTTAACAAGCTGCGGTAGTGTACGTCGTCTATCGCTGTGCTGCATGAGCTGATGTTCATCTCTTTAAACTGTCAGCTTGTCACAGAGACATGCACGAGACATCCATTTCCATCCATTGAGCGCGTCTGACTCATCTCAGGACGTGTCAAGTGGCAGATTTTGTTGACAAAATGATCACGTGACCCGACTTTGTAGGAATACAGAAATGGTGACAATGTAGGCAAAAATACAAAATGAACACATGCGCGAATGTTTTCTAAAACAAATAATTGTTCATAAAATTCACTAAGTGTGTTTTACAAATCAAGTAACTGTTGTGCTTTGTTTATATAATTCGCAACACATATTTTTGTAGTTGTTATTGCAAAACTTATTACTTTCTTATTTATTAACATATGTGCAGCATTCCCAGTGATGATTGTAGAAATATTACGTCTGTTTTAAGCATTAAATTTAGATAAAAATATTTTTCACTGTTAATGTAAAAACATGTCACCGCGAGTGCTAAACAAGTGACTGTCAACAATTTCCCCCCAAAAGTCTTGCCAGTTTATTGGTTGCAGGCCAGGCTCATTGTTCACTTTTGTAGTGTCATTTTTGTAACATCAACAAAGCGTAAAAGGCCAGTTTAAACTATCGCGGAAAAGTTAGAAATAATATCAATTCTGGTGCCAAACAAAAGAAAATTGAAGCTTTTTTCAAGAAAGGCACAGTTTAACTTTTCTTACAATTTTTCATGTCAAGTGTTTAAATGTTTACAAAAAACTAAACATTTCAGAATTTTTAAACTTTTGTTAGAGACTGCGCTATCCAGATGCAGACTTGAATATGTAAGGTAGGGGATTCGAGGTAGTGTATGTTTACTTTTATAGCCCAGCAAACACTTGAACTCATTCCAGTATCCCACCCATGCTGCACACCGGACCACACAGCTCACAATACAAAAAGAACATATAACTAGATATAGGTGAAAGCCTAAGAGTCCAGGAGTACCATTTACTTGAATGACCTTAGTATGAGTGTAATTAAATAGGATTAAGGATGTCTGACACACTTCTGAAAACAGACATATATCTCTCTCTAGTAAATTGGACTAGAAGTCAGGCTTGTGAGTAGGATATACTAAGATATGCAATTACACCAACTTTGTTTTTCTGGAAGATATTACTCATTGAAATGGTTAGTAAACAAGTAATATATTGGTGTCTTAATTGTAAGAAGTATTTTTTTAAATAGGTATCAATATTAGTGTGTCCTCGAATCCACACACAAAATCCTCTAACTACTGGGACACAAGCAAAGCACTTTTACAATTAATTATACATATTATTTTTAACAGTCAAAACAAACAAAAAACACTGACAAAAATGTAAAATTGACGTAGATATTTCACGACAAGAAGAAGTTTATCATTGGAACAAAAAAAAATTCCGACAACACTTCCACTTTATTAGACAAATTTAAAATAAATCTTCAAAAACATTAAAATATACCATCAAAAATATGGTGGCAAGTTTTTAGAATACTGATCTGTATTTGGGAGGAAAAATAATACATTTTATTTATTTTAAAAGAAAATAATAACAAGTTTGATGTGATTACTTATTACTATACTCACGATGAACCACTTCTCGACCAGACATATAGGATGCCAAACTCATAAAAGGGAGTTTGTGGTAAAAGCTCATTTTGTACTGTAATTATTTCACTACAGTCTTGAAAAATTTAGTTGGTAGTTAAAACGTAGCTCAGTCAGAAAATTATTTAATATTCAACTTAGCAAATGAGTGTAACTATCTTTCTTTCAGACACAATTCTTCATAACGAGTTATTTGAATTTAAGTTGTAAAGTCTGAATGATATTCCATATCAAATTCCTTTACAAACAGATCAGTTCAAAATTTAGCCATCAATATATAAACCAGTTCACATAGACGAACATAGTGAATAAGTTGGCTTTTACCTCAAGTCAAAGTAATCCTACAGCTGATCCTTATTGATAATGAACTGCGATATCCTTCTGGACGTCTGCACTGCCTTTCCGCAAAACTAATTACGTCCCATCCTCTAATCCTTTTCAGTTCGTCGAATTTCTTCATTCACTCAAGGAGAAAGATGCTGACATATATTTTTCACAAGATTCAAATCTTTTCTTATTTAATAATTCCATTACCCTGGGTAACGGATGAACAACTCCAACCCCAAAATATATGGCAAACTTTTTTAATCAATACAAGGAGCAAGCTAAACGTCTATTGGCAGTACAAAACATACAGGTCCTCCATTTACATTTCGTCTTTTTTAGATCTCACCCATTTACCATACCTGTCAAATATTTTTTAAGAAAATAATTATGTATGTATACAAACTATAACTTAGGTCACACAAAATAAGAGAAGCAAATAATACATCACAAATTATTAACAGTTTTATTGCAATTACCTTGAAATATTTTACTTTCTGTGACAAAATAATATTTATCATAAAAATAAATAAATTTTAAAATAAATTTACAACACTCATGGTCAAAAATAAATATTTTGAAATTGTTATTTCCCTAATGAATCAAAACCATAACATATATTGGGCCAAACTGTAAATAAATAAATATATATCTGTGAGGTGTACCCTGACACTTTAGTATGTATTTGTAAGTCGGTAAAATTTTAATAAGCTCCGAGAAATTAAAGATATATAGAAATCTGAGATATTTCAGCCCAGCCTATTGAGACAATGAGAAAGCAACCTACATTTATTGATAGCGGTGTGACATTATTGTAAAATTTATTATGGTAGTCACTAACTTTGAAATGAATGAATTAAGACCTTTTTAAAATGTGTTATCCTTGCTTTAGCAAAAGTTAACGTCAGGTACTGCTTTGGTATTGTAAGGGTTATCATTTTTAATGGGGACTGTACTGTATTGTTTAAATTCCAGGTGGCCTCATCTAAAGTCCCGTTATGGTCCAGTCTTTACTGCATTTCATTCTAAACTTTCAACTAAATCTGCCATCTGAAGGACAGGTCTGAGTGACGCACGTTGAGACATAGACACACACGCAACTACGGGCCGCTTATCTATCGCTCCATGTAGCCCGCCCAACACGCTCGCCTGGTGCCGTCGAAAGGCTATGTATACTCAATGTGCTGTAAATTACACTACACTCGGTGCAACATAAATATCAGTTAAAGTACTGTGTACTTGAAATCCTGCACATACAGTGCGTGATTTGTGTTTGTTTTGAAATTTATAATACGTATTTTTTATCACGTTTTCTGGAGCCAATATCACTGTTCCATTAATAGTACCTAAAAATGTGTAAATTTGATTATCCGGGTTTTTTTAAATACAAATTCGCTTATTCGTGTTTTCTCTGATCCCGATTAACCATATTAATCGGGAATTTACTGTATTAAAAGAATGATTAGTTATGTGTCAAGTTTACAAGTTACACAAACATTTTCTCATAGAAAATTTCAATCACATGTACCAATACATAGGTACTTATAAAATGTGTGTGTATGTTTCTTCATGCTTATAAATTCCTAATTTGACACTGAAGCCTTTTGACACTCGTCACTAAAGGTACACGTGGTGGTAAACACGTGTTCCAGTACCATTACATGCTATGGACTTTCCCAAAACAGGATATAAGTTGTTTCAGTACAATATGTATTTGTTTTCAAGGGTAAAATTATGTGTAAACTGTTACAGGTTTTTGAGGGTTTTGTGTAAAAATTGCTATTTGAAATTCAAAGTGTGCACGATGCTGAAAAGAGAGACAATGATATTCAGGTGAGAACGCCTTCAAAAGGCAATTAAATACCAACCAAAAACCATAATTCAATTTCTGTACATAAAACTGTTTAGAAATTCTTTTGGTGCCATTTCAATTTGCCATATTAATATTTTCACCCAGCGTGCTTCTGCTTGTGTGAACCCTGTAGGCAGCCATGGTAGGTCCACGTGACCCCTGCCTCTGGGCAGTTGTTCTAGGAGAGCTGGTGAGGTAAGGTGCTGTCACGTACGCACTTCATCTTTTTACACTGATGTAGGTTTCAATAGTTCACTTTAGTATACTGGTTAACCTTTGCTTTGCATACGTTTTGCCAGACATCTCCAGCATAATGCTATCTGCCTAACCTAATAATTTACAGCATTTAAGGCTTTTTGAGATGTAAACGAGATGAGTGAGAGTTGTACCGGAGAGGCCACAAGGCCTGCATTAATTGTGTATCAGATACCATCTGCCCGTGTCTAGGGTTTTTCAATGTAATTTCTTCTTCATTACGACATACGTTATTAAGGGTAATATTTTTGTGTAATTCTTTGAGAGTTTTTGTAATGCTATCTTGTTTTACGTTGTTCCGCCTATTTCACATTCTATTTTGCCTTCTCAATGCATCCTCTCTATTACATCTGGTACGTCGACCTAGGTTTGACAACGGTATCGCTGGCATTTTTTTCTTTAAGATCAACAAACATTTCCTGCAAGTATGAGCAAAATTGGCAATAAATATAGACGTTAGACTCCAGCACCACCTAGCGGAATGAAACATAACTAAAAACCTTAATCGCCATCTCAATAACACATGGTGTGAATATGGTCTCAATAGATCAACAAACATCTCCTGCAAGTATCAGCGAAATAGGTACATAAATATAGACGTTAGACTCCAGCACCACCTCTCGTAATAACAATCTTACTCGCCACCTCAATAACATATGGTGTGAAAATGGTCTCAATTGGTCCAGCAGTTTGTCAGTGATGATACGGTTTAGTCACACACAATGGATTTTATACTATATAAAGATAGGTGGAGAAGGCAGGGGCAGGATGATGAGGAAGAAGGGGACTATAGGCCATCAGTGATGATGAAAGAAATGGCATGGAGCTCATTGAAGGACAGGAGGAAAGTTGAACGGCTAGTCAGGATGTACAGGATGGTGAATGAAGAGGGATGATGGGGAGGGCTACACTGCAAGCTAAGTAAGGGGGTATCTAGAGGAAGAAGAAACAACAGTGAGAAGCTTCAGAGGGTGTGGAGGAGAACGGAGCGGGATAGGCAGTCCATGCTTGTGAGGTCTGTGAGGGAGTGGAATGTGTTGAGGGAGGAATTGGTATCTGTGAGAGGGGTTGATAAGTTCAGGAAGGGAGTGGAAAAGGAGTTGGTTGGGTGAAGGATAGGTGAGAGAGCTCGCCACTGGGCGTTAGCCTAATTGTGTGTGTATGTATGTTAAAAGAAAAAATAACATCACTACAAATTATACGGCCACATCGCTCATGGTCATGTGGTCAGATACCACCAAGTCCGTATACACGCAACAACCGCATTATAAGGGCTACTTGTTGTTCCATCTTGTGCGCCATAATTTATTTCAGAGTTTTATGTAGTATTTTCAATAAGGGTTCATGTATTTCATGTGTTTGATGCTTTTTGTTCTTGATCACATGGTCATTTCAAAAACTGGTACTTTCCTGCCAACTGGCGTTCTAAGACTTTCGTACGCTAGTTTCGGGCTGAGATAATTTTCTAATGCAGATACAATTATTGTAAACAATTATTGACAGGATTTTCAGATAAATGATGCATTTTTCAAACCACCCACGTGGTCCACTATGAGCCCTATCCAGTGGCATCCACGCCATTTAAGTGAATTCACACATTTGTGTGTTTATTTTCCCTGGTCATGTCATGCCTCATCTTCAAGTGTTATTTATGCATTTTGTGCGACATTGTTATTTTGCACTAGCTCTCTATGTGTATAACCGTTGCCACACAACACGTGATACGGGGACGAGTCCCGACGAGAAGGCGTTAACTGTGGAAGAAATATGTGCCAGTTCATTTCATACGCTGTGGCCTCTCTCTAAGCAAACTTGCAGGCCATCCTAGCGGCTGTAGACTCCTTGCTCTGTAGAGGCTGTCTCTTCAAACACTGCAGAGCATCATCGAGTCTAAGTGTGCAAGTGTAGTTACGTGCTTGGGGAATCACCCACCAGAACAGGCTAGACACGCTTCAGACATAACATAATTCATCTGGCAGGAGTGTAATTTGGTAAATAAACATGCCTTCTCAGTCAGTGTAAACGTGAATGTCTTTTATAGTGTCAGTTATCCAGTCCAGCCAAAGTGTTTTGCATTGCAGTGTTAAGTGTAAAAGTTGTTTTGTAAGTACGCATGGGGAGACGAACATAGAGAACCCACAAAATCCCTGAGATCCCTGAGTCCCAAAGTGCGGTGTGTACGAATCACCGCTGGTGCCCATCAACCACAGGTAAAGAGTATCGTAATTGTCAACGTGTCTCACCCGACGGCATTGGCATTCCCAAGTGGTGCCACTGTGGTAATCTGCGGTGGGACCACAGTGTCATCCATGACAAAATGGCGACCACGCCAGAAAAACTGCAAGAAGACGTCAAGTCAACTGTGCCGGCACCCGCAACAACCGCGAACACGAGAAATTGAGACATAACGATTGAACAATGTGCGCACTGCGGAAAACAAAAGCAAACCAATTAACTGGACTGTAACCTCTAGGAACAAGTTTTATGTCAGTGCGCGCCCGGACACCATGTTATGGCAGTCGGATCAACGCCTGTGCATGCGCACCGGATGTGACGGAGCTGGTATGCAGTGGGCAACACGTCAACAGTGCCTACAGGCTGTACACCTAAGATGCATAGGGCCGGAAGAATACGCGACCTGCCGCGACTGGATCTTTAAATGTACAGAGTGCTGAACCAGTGACTGTGTTGAGAACATGCTGCCGGCAATGCTGCATAACAAACAACCACCAGCACCTGTTGTAGTGACATATATGCCACAAGGCTTGACTGGGCCAGAGAGAACTGTTTTGTTACCTACTTTTGCCAGTCATGACTCCGAAGACCCAAGTACGTTTTTGGACGTATGTGAGGAGAAATTGCACAGAGAGGACTGGACAGAGGTAACCGCCAACCACCTCAGAGGCACCGCAGCCGCGTAGTGGAATCTTGTCCGCAAGTATAGTCACGTGGGAGGAATTCTGTGAGAGACTGTTAGGCCGGTTTGATACAGATGGTGACGCAATACAGGCACAAGCCCAGCTGTACCATGAGCAGCAATGTGAGCATGAGGGGATAGAAGAGTTCATACAGCACAAAGTGGGGTTGTATAAAAGATTGAACCCAGGGCAGCCCCCCAATTAACGAAGGCCAGACCTAAATGTTGTTTATGGGCATTCTGTGTGAATTAACCCCATCCCCTTCCCTGATTTCATTCCCCAATTTTCTCCTCACTGAAACTTGCTTTATTTTAAATTCAATGAAATAGTACCGGTAAATTAAAAATATTACAATTGACTCAAATTGAAGTTGCTGTGATTTGAAGGTAATATTTCGGTAATTTCATCTAGTTTTACAGTAGGCTGATTTATCATTTTTAATTAATGATTGAGGATGCTATTTTAGGGCAACTGACTAAGTACAAGAAATGAAGTGTGCACATGAGTCTGGAGAACAGAAAATAAAACTATGGAAAGAGAAATGCAGGAGTCAAAGGGGAAGAGAACGTTAGATTTTTATGGGTGGACTGCACCTGCAATCAGCTTAGGTGAACCGTCTGGGAAAACATAATGTACATCTACTTCTGAAAACACTCCCGTGGCTACAGAAGACACAATTGTGGTTACAGAAGAACATACACCTCCTCAACCTCCTGTGACGAACGAGAATAATGGAAGTCTTGTTGATCCAGTTTTAGATCATATAGCAATGACACTGAAGAAGAAACAGGTTGCTATAAGTTATGTTCTAATGATCCAGGGACTTGGAGCTTGCTTGACAAAAAGAAGCGAGATTTAATTGTTATAGAAGACCTACCAGGCAGACCCACAGTCTTCCCGTTAGACTCTTCTGCTCGTTCTTTGCCAGTTTCAATTTTTATAAACCATTGCCTAGTGGAGAACATACAGAACGAAACTGGGTAGTATGGAGTGAAGAAAGAAAGGGCCTGTATTGTTTTCCTTGCTGTCTCTTTAGAGGTATCAAAGAAATGAAGCATTTAGACAATCTAAACTCTGTAGTACGGGTTACAGTGACAACTGGAGAAAGATTTACGAGAAAGTGAAGCACCATGAATCTCAATCTCTCCACATAAGCAACTATGTGAGCTACTAGAGCTCTGCGAGGAATGAGTGGAATTGAAACTAAAATGGGGAAGAACATGCAGGCTGAAAAAGAAAAGTGGTGCAAGGTAATTCATAGCCTCATTGATGTTACACTTTTCCTTGCAAAACATGGCCTACCATTCCGAGGATCTCATTCTATCCCACAGTGGTGTGTACTTAGCGATAAGTTTTGCGAAGGACATGAACAATCTGCAATTCTCATGTTCTTTATATACATACATACATACTCGTAATTCGGCTACCGCCCGGTGGCGAGCTTTCTCACCTCTCCTTCACCCAACCAACTCCTTTTCCACTCACTTCCTGAACTTACCAACCCCTCTCACAGATACCAATTCCTCCCTCAACACATTCCACTCCTTCACAGACCTCACAAGCATGGACTGCCTACCCCGCTCCGTTCTCCTCCACACCTTCTGAAGCTTCTCACTGTTGTTTCCTCTTCCTCTAAACACCCCCTTACTTAGCTTGCAGTGTAGTCCTCCCCATCCTCCCTCTTCATTCACCACCCTATACATCATGACTAACAGTTCAACTTTCCTCCTGTCTTTCAATGAGCTCCACCACATTTCTTTCATCAGCCATGATGGCCTATAGTTCCCTTCTTCCTCATCATCCTGCCCCTCCCTTCTCCACCTACCCTTCACCCATCTTGCTGCCCTTCTCTGCACTTTTTCCAGTTCTGATATTTGGTTCTCAAGCATACTGAAAACCTGTACATGTCAACTACCATGCTGCACAGCGTAGCCTAACCCAATTAAACAGGATCCCATCATGGACCAAGAGCAGAATACCAAGCAGGTATTTGCAATGAGGTGACTAGAGTATAAGTGGACAAGCCTCACGCTGATGCAAAGGCTCTCAAGTTGAAATCTTACAAGATCCAATCACAAACCACTTTGTCGCACATGCATGGGAAGGTGGGGGCAACCAAAGTGGAAAACAGGAAAAATGAAGGGGAAGGCTGCCAAGGCGATCGAAAGGTGGAGCGGCGATTCTTGGCGCACTCTATATCACACAGTCCTGGCACACTCAAACTACACAATATGTATTTTACACCATTTCTGTGTGTTTTACCCCACAATTTCCCTGATATTTATAGCACTAACTACTATCGCATTGGATAGTATGTACTGCAAAGATTGTGATGCTCCTAGTACTTTGTGTTCAGTGTGATTAGTAATTTGGATATAATTTGGTCAAAAACTCAAATGACATGTAATTCACATACAATTTAAGTGTTTTACTCCACAATTTCCCTGATGTTTATAGTCCTACTCATTATCAAATTTGGTAACATGTAATGCAAATATTGTGATGCCCCTAGTAAATTTGTGTTCTGTATGATAAGTAATGTCTATATACCTATACCATTTCCTAGGAAGTTTTTTCCGGAAAAACTTATTACTCTGGATGATTACTGAAAACGGAAAACTTTAAATTGGTATGCATTTGGTACTGACTCACAGTGTAGTACTCGTCAACAGGCACATACACAAAGTAGGACACATCCTATACGGTTGTGCAATTGCGTCATTTCACTGGCTAAGCCAGCTTCATCAGGCAGCGAGTTACTTCAAGCCTCCATTCGATCAATTAGAGCAAGTAAGTGAAGAGATTTGGGCAGCTCTAAACAGCAAGGTCTTGAGAGCCAATGAGGGTAATTGAGGTGAGTATGGAGCAGCGCTGGAATGAGAGGGTGGGGGAAACGGGAAATCCCTTAGAAAACCCACCAACCAGCAGCATCATGCAGCACGATTCCCACATATGAAAATCCGGGAATGGCCCGACCGAGGATTGAGCCCAGTTCGCTTTGGTGGAAGGTGAGCAAGCTAACCACTCAGCCACTGGGGCCCCTCATCCATTAAAAAATACATGCATATACAATTTGTTAAAACATTACCGGCATGTTCCAACTGTACAAAGTATTACCTACTAGCCTAACCAAGATAACTACCGCCAATTTTAAATACTAGGTTACTCTACATACTCCAGTCAGTACACCTCTACATATTATAGCATAACTTTACACATTAAGTAATACTGTTTTGCAAAGTAAATTTACTAAATTTGAAATATGTACATACTGTATATGTATCAAAAATATATACAGATTAGGTTTATCGGTACACTAAATGAATTTGTGATGCTAAGTAAATTAACAATAACTACCTTAAATTTGCTGGCCATCATCGGATTACAACTTTCAAATACGCCCCGCTTCAATACAAACTGAAAAATGAAAATAATAAAAAAATATACAGCGTAGCCAACACAGCGCATATATTACTGTCAAAATTCCGTTCGATGATGATAATGTAATGTATATTATAATATTATTGAAAACGATGTGTAACAATTGGCCGCGAGAACAAACATACATACCAGAGAAAAATGTATATCAAGACGAACATTAGTAATATACCAAATAATGCACTTCCATAAATAACGAAGTAAGGTGTACAGAACATGTAGTGCGAAGCAATCATGTTAAATCCATTATCTCAACAATAAAGTTTAAAAAAGAAGTGTACAAACATTTTAATGAATCCACGCCGAAGGCTATGCACAACCAAAACAGCGTTTTCTTTTTTAAAAAATACATCCAGCTAATTCGGAAGCAGCCGCCAGCGGCACGGGAAAGGAGTTGATCAGCAGTTGATTGGCTGAAAAACATCTGCGTTTTCAATGAAAACTTACAATTTAACAGTAATAAATTCTCGTATGCATGTAGCGTAAGTACGTGAATTCAGAGTAAAGAATGGTCACTATTTATTTTATAATTATGTAGGTAAGCTGGGTGAAAAAAAAAGTGAGAAGAGTGGGGGAAGCTTCTTAACCTATGTATGTGGTTGGAGGAAATCAAGGTCGCGCTAAGGGGTTTCCGTTTTATCCAATTGTTAGTAATAACTTGAACAGATGAAGCATTAATGTGTATGTACGTAATTGTATATGTTCTGGATGAAATAAAACAGAGAGTTAAGATATTTAGTTAGTGTGTTAAATAGTTTGTGGACAGCTGCATGAGAGGGGGTGTAGATGAAGATGATCAAATGGTCCAGGATGCTATAAAGAACAAATACATGGAAATTCTTAGGCCTATATGGCGAAATATGGTACTATAGATACAAGTACAGGTTGGGCTACAATTGATTTAGCATACACACAGCATGAGCAACAGCATAGAACATAGGTCCAGCACAAATACGAAAGATAAACTTAGGCGTGTTTACACAGCGATAGTAATATATGATAGTTCCTATCACGAGAGGTACACTTGCATTACTATTGCAGTGTAAAATCACAATAGTTACTTTCGCTCTATCATGATAACACTATCGGGTAATTCTTAAGACTAGTAATTAGTTTTTTCTCTGATTTTTATTAAAATGATTAAAGTGTACAACAAATTAGCTGATGTAGTGTCAATATAAAAATTATTTGTTTTATGCTCTATGTTACATTTGAATTACTTAAGTGTTTGTTTGTGTGTGCTCATGCTTTGTGCCATTAGGTAAGTTGTAAAGAATTGGCATAACCATTCATTAAAAGAAATTCAGTTTAAATTTTTATACGTGGTTGTGTTGGTTCTGCATTTGTGTAATACTTAGTGTAGAGCCCTTTTGAAATTAAACTTTGAAATATTGTGTGTAACTGCCCACAATTAAATACCAATATTGATTGGCATACTCGTGACGAAGATGGCAGAAAATTATGGAAAGTATGTCCTTGTCATAGGGTCAGTAATTCTGGAGGTGTACGAGAGGCAAAAAGTATTTGAAACAAATTGTGGCATTTACTTGCTGCTGCCAGATCACATCCTAAAGGGGCATTTCTGAGTAATTTATGTTATTTTAATTAATTTTTAATAATTTTTGACAAGGAAATAAAATTTAACAATAATTTTACTCCAGTTAAGTAAGTTGTGTAAAATTAAATATAAAATTTAAAGTTAAAACATTTTTGTTATATTATGTGTATTTTACACAGCCATGATAAAATAATACACACACACATTTCATCAGGTATGTGCAATTCAGAAATGGCAGAAGATGAAGATTCTGTGGACTTGTCGGCGTTGGAAGCAGAACTGCAAGCTGCCATTGATGATGATGCCAGGTACTGGAGAGAGAATGATGCAAAACTGAGGGCTGTTGAACAGAAGGTTGCAACGTATGAAGAGTTCAAGTAAGTTGAATACATGTTTATAAATTTTTCGTAAATTCTTTATTTCCCAATACTGGACATGGTGCTTTTGTAGCTTTTTGTGCTTTGACACTATTCTCACTAGTACATACTTAGTTGAGCTGTATTAAAAAAATAATGACTGACAATTTTAAATGTTTTTTTTTTTTTTGAAGTCTCCTGAATGTACTAATCCACTTCGGCACAGATGTATTTTTGCATTCAACCTACATACAAAAATCTTGATAGTGGTGAGGTTTACTGCAGGGTAAAACTTTGATAAAAATAATATTTATGAAAATGCCAAAAAAGTGACACACACAATCCTACACAGAACAGAAATGCCTAAAACTATGTGAAAGAGTACAAAAATATAAAGTATATAAATGTGTACAACCCATTTTACTGGTTTCACTTCTACTCCAGGAAAGTGCATCTAATCAGTTTTACGGAGCTAAGTATGGATGTAAAAAGTACCACAAGTTGCCAAAAACCATGAAAATGTAAATAAAGTTTACCACTTACGCCTACTCCAGAAAACTGATTAAGATGCCTCAAAATGATTTTTAATGGGGCTGCATACATTTACCGGAATCATATTTTTTGGTGCAAATGTATGGGGATTTCGATGTTGTTCCACATTGTAAGTGCTCTCAGTAGGTGCATTTTAACACAAATGCTGCAAGATTTGCTAATAAAAAATATTTTCAACATGTTTTTTGTGTCACCTGTTTTGAATTTAAACATATTAACCTGTTGGCAGGGATATAGTTAAGGCCTGCCACCTGAAGCCATTAGAAAAGCAGGATAAACTAGGAAATACAAAGAAAGGATCAGTGTGGAACAGCATGGCTGCCAAGAAACAGCAAAGTGTGGAGCTGGAAATGACACAGCATTGTGGGCAGACTAACGTAGAGGTAAGGCAGAATTTTTTTGTAAGGATGGATAATCTGTGTAATAAACAAGGACAAACTATTTCCTTTCGGCATTTTAAATTTATTTTCCAGTTACAGTGCTTCTTTTAGGAACCCACAGTTGGCTCAGTTGTTAGCCGCATCACCATCCACCACTGTGGTGTCTGGTTTGATTCTAGGTCACGGCCTGGAATCAAACAGTCTTGCTCTTACCTCCTTGTGGTGTACCTAGGCCTAAGCAATCTGTTTAAGGGAGTGCGAACCCCCAGCTGAAAACTGGTCAGAAACATTAAGCTGACCAAAGCCTCAGCCAATCTTGAAAATGGGCATACCAGGTGGGTCCTGGTAATGTGGGCGGAGAGCTTCAGCCTGGAGGTGAATGAGCCAGAAGGTCAGCGGCAGCACCCACAGCCTCGGTGAGAGGAGCTAACACCACTGTAATAGGCTCACATAGCAGCCTACAGATAGCCCCGCCAGCCTGGTGTAGGTCACAATAGGTGTAGTAAAAGCCAAATGTTGAAAATGAACCAGAGCCCTAATACTTAGTAACAAATGGGAGTGCAGGAGAAATGTGAAGAAGCAGTGGCGTCTCATTAGGGCAAGCAAGGCAAGCAGTGCTTGCCCAGACAGTTTCCTGACAATGTTATATTTAAAATAAATATTAAATTCTAACTTATATTTACTTTAAGTTAACTTTTCATTCATGCGGTACACATTCTACTCGGGAAACAATACTGTACATTATAAGAAAACAACTCGTTCGTTGGCTAGTAAAACCAAGATGTTTGGAAGCGCTGCAAGTAATGCCTTCAGCAGGTAGGTGGTCGCAATGGTTTCCCAACCGACGGAGGGACGGCAAGGTAGGAAGACTCCCAGAGAGGAGCAGAGGGCTTATGGCTGCACCAACCTGTGTTAGAAGCTACGATGGTAGAGCTTTCTTCATCGAACTGAAGTGGATATAGCCGAAGCTGGCCTAGCCACAGGCAGTTGGCGTGGTGTAGTTTACTGTAACTAGATCTATGTGTGGGCAAGTTCACGGGCACAACACAAATCGTATTGTTTTTATTTAATTTAGTTTTAGTGCTGAGAATGTTATACATATTTGTGCGCGATGTATACCTTACATAAAAGTAATAAAATTACCGTGTGAGACTAAGAACTATTTTGATAGAATTGAGTGCAACAGAAACATGTGGATGTAAGTGGTGTGTGTGTGAATTACGAGTGAAGCATTTTTCTAGCAGTGCTTTCACTTTTTAGGAAAGTTGTGACTTTAAAAGAGGGTAGGCCGATACCTGAACAACAACATGTAATTTCCAAAAATAAAAAAAATTTTGATCAGAAACACTCGTGGTTAGCTGGATGTAACAGCCTAAACAAAATTGTTTTGCTGGCCATATTTATTGTTTTCGAAGGATGTTAACATGTGGACTGCAACTGGGTATTGTGACCTTAACAATCTGTGCAGTGTTGTTCAAAAACACGAGCGTTTTGAAGTTCACATAAATTTGTTTTTGTCTCTTAAAGAATTTTGTAAAAATAGAGTTGACTGCTTTCCATCTTTACACAAACGAATAATCATTTTTCGCGTCTACACTTCTGTACAAACAAAATTGTTCCGTATGTAAATACCTCACTGTCAGCGGGTATTAAAATAATATTGACTTTGAGTGGACAAGGTTCCAGGTTTGATGAAGGTATCTTTGTAATATTTTCACTCAGACAAATTTTATGTTAAAAATATTAATATTTTTACAAGTGGTGTATTTTATATTTAGGGATGAAAAAATGTTTAAATGACACCATTTTGCACCTGAAATCCAAATTTTCCAGGGGGAAGACCCCGGGATCCCCCTCCCCTTTTATTGGGAAGTTCAATGCCACTACTACCCTCTGCACACAGTAACTTACCCATGAAATTATAGCATGCATCGCCACTGTGAAGAAGGAATGGCGGTGTAATGGTATAATTCCAGATGGTAGTTTTATTTACAATTACAGTAGACGCTCGATTATCTGCAAGCAGTTTATCTGCTTTGCGGCTTAACCGCAGCATATTCAGAAAGATAAAAATAAATTTTGGAAATGAATTCAAACACTGCCAGAACAAAGTTATTTAATAAAACGCTCATTTTAACTAATTAAATTCATAACAGGTACTCTCTGAAAATAACTGTGGAATGAAATATGTTTGTTTATCAGTTCAAATGCACGTCAAAATGTGTTCCCGATGGAGCAATGAGATTAGTTACGTTGCAAGACAGTGAGCTGACAACACTGCACAACTCGTTAGCCTAGCTGCCGCCTGCCAGTTGTAGCCGGAATGACCCTTGCATTCCTCCTGCATATCACATTCCTGCCGTCAGTGTCAGTTTTATCTCGCCAGTCAGTAGTTACGTTCGGTTTGGTTTTTGCTCATTTTCAGCTGCAAAAGTCTGCAAAACCTAAACGTGTGGTTTTAAATTTACAGCAGTGTAATAAAACAGTTTTCATTTATGTTTGGAGTGGGAGAAACTACAATTTGGGATATAAAAAACAATAAATCCAAACTTATTGAGTCTGCAAGCAGTGCGGACTCGACAAGTGGTTTGGCGAATAGGAAAATGATGAAACTAATGACGTTCACGGAACCAGATAAGGCTATGCTAGAGTGGTTTAACCAGAAACGTGCCGCAGGTACGCCAGTGTCAGACTTAGTGTGTGTGAAACAAGCCCAATATTTTTTGAAGAACTGGGAATGGAAAGCAAAACTTGTTTCCTACATTAAACGCTGTTTTCCACACGCTGAAACAGCCGGCTGTATGCCGCATGCACTGAACAGTATGGGAGGTGTGTGTGACACGGGTGACATGTAGTTCGCTTTGCACGTCTTTGTTTCCCCTCTCCAGCTTGCCTTCCCTGTTACGCAACTTCAGATTCCAGTATCACTCTGTGATAAACACCACACGCATCCCGCTACATTGTTTGTATTAACTGTAGCTCCGCATTTCTTGTAATGTTCGTGAGAGAACTACCATGATCACCCGCATATTTTACACACTTTATATTCCGGTTTTGTAAGTTAAAAATCAGGGGTGCATAATTTACGCATTTTTTAAATTTCTTGGTTTGTTAATAATTAATAGGGTACGGAAATTATACGAGGCCGTAAAATATGCGGGTGAATACAGTAGTATGTCAAGGATAGGCTAAGTTTCACACTGAAACACCCAGTATTCAGTTACGACCATACAAAACTTAGTGTTGGAAAAACTGTATGCGTAGTATTATTCGTGGCAATCGCCCCCTTCATTATCGGGGATAATCGAGAGTCAACTGTATGTGTTTATGTTTTTCAAAATAAGATAATGTGTTAATCTACCTAAGTGATTTTACTTATCTGTGAATTGACTAAGCCACTGTCATATTTCATATTGCTTTTAAAAGATTTTACATATTGTAATTTCAAGGTTGAGCTACAGTGTGATGCCTGCAAAGCTGGTGATTCGGCGACCCGCAACACAGACTGTAAATGATTATCAGTGATTGTCACAGCAGGCGTCAGTGGGGTGACAGCGGCATCTCACTCTCCCTCACTCTTTCTTCTTCCAGTAGATGATTGTCACAGTAGGGTAGCTTCTCCCACCCTCCCTTCTTCCGTAAGCAGGGTTACAGCAGGTCTGGAAAACAGGGAAATGTCAGGGAATTTCAAACAAGTTAGCTAAATGTCAGGGACTTCTGTAATATTCATGATATATTTTGCAGTTTTGTCATCGGTCGTGCACCGCTGCCAGAATCGTATAAAATTATTTTAATGATTGGGTACTAAACTCTTAGGCATTTTTGTTCATAATCTATGTAGTGAGCAATTTTGTTAGATCAGAGAATTATTTTGGTGTAAAAGGGTGTCATAATGCAAAGGTGCCAATACTTACGGAAACAAATGTTTGAAAAAGTCAGGGAAAAAAAAAATTCTTTTTGACTGGAAATTAGGGAAATGTCAGGGAATTTTCCAATATAAAAAAGGGGGCAACCCTGGTGTCAGGCTGTCAGTTTAGTTCTTGGAATAAGAACGGCAACTACTGCCTCAAAACGGCCATGGTTAAGCCTAGATTTAAGCTGATATTACATGATACCTGCAGCCGTACTTGGTTCTTGTACAAGCTTCTACAAGGCCTGAGCAAGAGCCAGTATACCAGCCACTACATGATCTGCCATGGAAGATGCATATTGTAGCGAGCGCTGGGGGTTCGATCATGATAAGTTAAACTTGAACGGACTATAGATTCCTTGGCGGGCCCCCTGTTTTAACAACAATCTCGACCGACCTACTCCAGGAAGAGTATATAAGCTTTGAGCGTGCTCCCCCCCCCCCCCCCCCCCCTCCCCAAGTGGCAGCCAGCAGCGGAAGTGTGTCAACGTCTATGCAGGAGTGAACATTGATTGTAGACGTCAAGGGTCCAGGGAGCTCCGGCCTGTCTACAATCATCACAGCTGATTCATTGGTGAGCATAAACTTGGCAATCAGTAGGGCTGCAATCCCTTTCTCGAGAACTTGTAAAACTTAATAAACGTGGCAAGGATAGGCGATTAGAGAATTCTACCTAGAGTACCGAAGTAAGAGTAATTGTAAAGCAAATTGACGTAGACTTTGTAATATCTGTATCCTCTTAAGCATGCCCAATTAGACTGACTGGACACGGTAGTTACAGAATTTACTCGCTAGACCAAAAGCAACTTAGGTAGCGGGGATTAGGCGAGGAGTGTTGGCTAATTCTGATACACTCTCTCCTCTAGTTAGGTAGTTCAGGTAAGTTTAGTCTTAAGTGAGGTGCATGCCTGCACAAATGTTCCAAAGTCGTACTTTCGTCCAGAAGACCAAGTTGTCCCAACGTAGGCGAACTTCCACTCCAGTTAAGAAGCCGTAAACAACAGGGTGATACTTGTAGCTGGTACGAACACATGGTGGAAACTCAATATTACCGGTGCAGGCGCAACTGCTTGACGTTGGCGATATGGACCCATTCCGCCTGTCTGTCCTGCATAGGATAGGGTGATACTCTCCTCGGCGAGGCAGCAGAGGTAGCCAGGTGTTGTTCTCTACGTCTCCTACCACTCCTTCTCACATAACACATAGGGTAACATTTCTATAAATCACACAGTGCACTGAAACGGAAATACTAACAGTGCACCCCAATAATGACTTGTCGGTTGGCTCAATAAGAGTCCCCCCCTTTTTTCCACTGATCCCCCACCGTAGGCGGACTGATCAGGTTCGTTGAGCCGGAGTCACGCTAAGCCTCTACTGGTTGTGCGTCCACCCAGAATACCCGGCAATACTGCAGGTCACCTTCACCACGCACTAATTGTGCGAGTGGTGCGAAGCAACCCGAGCATGTCGTGTCTCCTGGTGTGAAGGTGTTACTAGTGGTTGGGGCATTACTGTTTCATCCCCACAAGCACTAATAGTGATGTGTGTTTGATGGGAAGAAACAGGTAGCCGTCTAATGCGTATGTCTTAGTTCGGTTTAATAACTTCCCCGGATTCTGTTGGCAGTGCACAGCGTAATCTACCTCCAATTGTGAATGCAGATATATACCCTGGAAATAAAAATAGCAAAGTAGAAAGCAATGTGTGTTTATTGAAAGTTCAATAGACACTTGACCTGTGCTACCTCCTACCAAGTCGAGGTTAGCTGAAGGTATAGACTGTTCACTGTAAAGTGAGCACTTTTGAAGGCCCTCTCATTTGGAATAGTATTCAATAAATATATATTATTTTAACCTTAGACGTTAACTTCAGAGTTCAGTGGAACGTACACACTGTATTCATTACTTTCATAGTAATATTTATTTCAAAGGGTGGTTAAAGGATAAAATATAGCTGAAAAGAAAAAGTATCTAGGGCCTCAAAAGTGCGTGCTGTATCGTGAACAGACTATAACTGCGTGGTTCCAGGTGTAGGTGGCCTGGTTCTAAATAAACAGGAAAAGCTGATTCTAGACAAAATTAAGAGTTACAGTTAAACTACTAATTAAAGGTGTCTAGAGGAGACAAGTGAAGTTAAAAGAAGAAAGTTCATGTTTGTATGTCGCCGGGTTGACTGGTCGTCGGCGTACGTAGTTGGTTGCTGCGAAGGCGTACTTGTAGGCTTTGTACTTCTGTAGAGCTCCCGAGCACTAAGAGTGCTGTGGACGGTGCAAGAGATGCGAAAGAATGACTCCAGAGCTCGGCTGTGGCTGGACTTATATAGAGGTAGCTTGTAGGCTGCCGGTGCGGGCAGCGGCCCTGGGTGGCATGACAATTATCTCGTCAGCGGTTCTGGCTTCGTGCCTCGTCGGGTGTGCGCGGTCGTGCCTGAGGTCTGGGCAACTTGTAGGAGTTGAGCGCGTGGAGGGGGGGAGGCGGCGTGGCTTCCGGGATGCGTGCCTTCCAGGTGAGAAGGAAAAACAAAGTTCCCGTTGCCTGTAGGGGTAGGCAATGTGTTGCCCACGTCTGTAGAGATGGAAGCAGTACTCCTAGGCGATGAGTCAGAATTGTATTATAATTGGTATAGAAGCATCACGCGTCACCTCCTTAAGTGTACTGTATCTTACGAATTATTCATTTCAAGCATTTCTTACCCATTTTGTATTTTTCATTATATACTGATTCCTTAGTATTTGTAATAAAAGAGTTTCTTAAGAAGTTATCTATTATTGCTCTACCATGTAGTGAAACCCCTTGGGCAACACTCGCCCAGTTGTGAACATTAAGAGAAAAGGAAAGGAAGTAATCAGTAAAGTTACTGTAGGACTTATATGTATCAGGGATAGGGTTGTTATACTGGTGGAGGTGCAGTCTTTTCTTACCTCTCATTGCTAAGCAGTAAACTCCACCATGCACATAAATTCATTAGCTAAATTAGAAGTTTGCAGTGAAAAACATGTGGCAGAGCCTCGCGCTAACCACGACACATGTAGAGATATCTAAAACCCTCTTTGTAGTATAAAAAGTACAGTTAATTATTCAGTTCATGACTTCAGGACACAATTTAATAGATTTAGTTGCGTAGAAACATGTATACCGCAGTTTAGGCACGTGCAACCAATTTGTTAGCTTCCTCGCGGCCAAGGCCAGCGTGCGGCGCACGTCATTTGCGGTATGTCAGTACGAGCCATGTGCGCTAGTCAGCATAACTGCGCAGCAGACCGTGCCACGGTGCAGCTATGTTTCGCCCTCCCTTTTCCCCAGAATTGTTTTTGCTTGTATGTGTGTCTGTAATGCATGTATGAACCACTTATAGTTGCATGTCGGGTCGTCTGTTCCATTTGCCAGCTGGAGACACTTCACTTACATTGGCATGTTGTAGAAGCGTTTCTCTACATTCCTTCACTTTGTAGTTTGCCTTACATATATGTTTACAACAGTCCACGGCACCAGTCAATACAGATACTACCATTCAGTACATGAAAACACCTAATTGTAGGAAATTATCAGCTATTACTAACCTTCTTAAAATAGTTTCTCTCGACACTAGTGACATCAAGACCAGACTAAACACATGTGACCAACAGGACACTCAAGCACAGTGTGCTGAAACACCCATTCTTACTGACACACCCCCAACTACACAGGACACCGATCACTACCACTCCCCCTCAATATCAACAGAATTTTTAGGATTCCCTGAATACAACCAAATCTCTACAACTCCCTACCTTACCCCCGCACACCCCCACCACCTCCCTCCACCCACTACTACCATAACACCTACTCACACACTCCCTTACCTATCATCCCTGCTATAGACAAACCCCTTCCAGTGCAGATCATCGTTTTCCACCCCAACAGACCACCCACCTTCACCAGTGCTCACAACGAAGACATCGCAGAATTTGTAGAGGAATTTGAGTTGGTAGCTGAAAACAATCACATGGACACCTGACAAATGTCGTAGACTCAAATATTGTCTTCAAGGACCGGCAAAACACACATTCTTTAACATAAATCACAACAGGTCACAGCCTATCACGTGGGTTGAACTGAAACAAACCCTTACATACACGTTTACATCCCCTGCCGACACTGAATGAGTAAAGCATCTTCTGTACAAGAAAAAACAGGCGATCAGGGAAGACACCTCATCCCACGTTCAAACCATGCAATTCTATCGAACCAAATACCACATCAAAATGACAGTTCATGAGCTTCTTAGTGTCCTCTGGCATTCCCTCCTCCCCTCTATTGCCGTCAAACTCATCGGCCACCAAACAGACACCCTCCAGGACGTGATCACAGCACTCCGGTGTATCGATGTAGGGATGTTCAATATTCTCAAACATTCACACATGGACACTCACATCCCGATTCAGCCAAACTCGAGGCTGAAATCATCAAACTTAAGCAAGAGGTCGTGCAACTAACCCTTCAGCAACAACTGCACACCTCTCCCAACCGTCCCGCCAAAACCAATTCAAATCCAACCACTATCAGCCATAACGAGGACATCCCACACCTCCACGGTATACGTCACGAACTACACCCCTCGCCACACGTACCCACAATATAACACATCCCAACACAGGCCCCCTTACATGGCACCCCGGAACTCACAACCTCCGACCACACATTTTCAACCAAGAAGTACACCCACATTCCGGGGTAACTTCCACAACAGATCCACAGTTTCCCCTCAAAATTCATGCAACACCAGAAATAATTGGTTCAGCACAGAGGGACAACAATACTATAACACATCAAAAAACTTCTGAACGAGGGGGTGAACCACGCAACCCCTGTTGACGTCAATCAAAGAATTGGTGGGGCATGTAATACTATTTTTAATAAAGTTGTACCTAACAGAACAAATGCGTAAATTGCAAAATTCTATTATTTCAGCAATATTCCTCCCCAACTACAAACATCAATACAGGATGCTGTCAACCCACAACAAATAAACACAACGCCAGGGTGATACACGGAACATCTGACCAGCATGTTTCCACCTCAACAAACACCACACCGCATAAACAGACATCACAAGGCCACCTCACACAACATTTCCACATTGTCTGCAACCTCTTCCAAGAGGTAGGTCACGTGAATGAAAATCCAAACAAAACACGGAACCCCCGGTATTTGCAAGGACATCTCACATTCAGCAACTGCCGAACATACACACGTAGCCGCCAATTCCAGTTACCACAGGCACCGTAAGAAATGTTTCTAAACACCACGCCACACGGGTGCAGCCGACCTCACGTGACAATTGCAGACATGACACCCCCCTCCACCCCTCACACAACCCGCCGATGTTACCAAACCACTGCCGCAGCTTGACCTTCACGGCACCTTTGCCACATCTACACCTCACTCCACATACAAACAGGAAGTCATCAGGCCTTGCAGCCTTTGGCAAGCCACCTTCACCTTATGCATGTACATCTGTCATGAAGCCAAACACTGCCCCCTCTTCCCCAAAAAACACTTTGATCTTCCCCAATCAACACTTTCAATTTTCAACAAATATTGGGAAGCGTCTCAGAACAACACACTGAGCAAGTTTCCGCCCTGCACCACTCCCAACGCTAACACAGTACTCACCCTTCACCTCACCACCAAACAACAAACACAACCACGATGCCCTACGTGTTAGTGAAAATAAGTCATTAACTATTATGCACTAGTGGACACCAGCTGTTCACGCAGTAGCATAGCCAGTACGCTTGTTGCAGATCAACATCTTTTCCCCCTCCAGGAAAAAATTACATTAGTTGGGGCTACAAGTGTCCTCACATCCCCCAAGTTTGAAACTCAAGTGAAATTAAATATCTCAGGCCACACATACCACCAAAAATTTTTTTACTGTAGATAATCTGCAACAGGATCTCATACTTGGCATCAGTTTCATTAAACACTACGATGTAATCCCCATTTTCAAATATGACACAATGCTAATACACGGACACAACCCCAACAAGACTACAAGTCTCCCTATACCTCACGCCAGTTAATACAGAATTTTTAACATCAATTGAACAGAGCATCACTACACTCGAAACATTCGACACCAAAACCATCACAACACCCATGTTAATTCAAACTTAACAGTCAGGCAGCAGCCATTCAGAACATTGTCGAAACATACAGCGAGAGATTTGCCAATTCGATTTTGGAGCTCACAGAAGCCAAGGATTTCAAAATTAAATTAGATCTCACCACAGATAAACCAGTTACGACACGCCCTTATAGGATTAATTCTAAGGTCAGGGATGATCTATTAAAACAGATAAGACATGGTCGACACGGGAATAATCCAAGAAGCCGACTCTCCCTACTCTGCACCGTCTTGTGTCATAGCTAAGAAATCCGGCGACCTGCGGTTCTTAACTGACTTTCGAAAACTGAGCCAATATTTTGCTAGGGTTCAATATCCATTACCCCGCACGGAAGATATTTTAAACGCCCTTTTAAATTCAGCTTACATCACTAGCTTAGACTTATTTTCTGGATTTTATAGTATCCCAGTCAGGGACCAGGACAGGCATAAATTAGCATTTTCAATTTATGGCGTAAGCCTCTTCCAATATAAAAGAATGCCAATGGGGTTGAGCACAAGTCCCCAATATTTCCAGATGTTTATAAATTAACTTCTAGGACCCCTCCGATGGACCGTGACTATCACGTACATCGACGACATATTTACTCTTGGCAACACATTCAAAGAACTCGTGCAAAACATAATCAAGGTATTTGAAAGGCTCCGCCTATTTAACAAAAAAGTTTACACAAAAAAATGCATGTTCATGGAGCAAACAGTTAGTCCTTGGCCATATCACCACGCCTAGTGGAATATCTACAGACCACGAGAAGGTAGCGGCCATTGTCAAAGTGTCAACCCCCACCCCCCATTACGTAATGTTAAACAACTCCGAACTTTTCTGGGTACGCCCTCGTATTTACGCCACTATATATGAAATTACACATTAATATCTCAACCAATTATCAACCTCACGAAAAAACACCCCCCCCCCCCCCCCCCCCTAAATGGACAGAGCAACTAGACACTGCCTTTTCACAGTTAAAAATAGCAATTTCACAAGCCCCCATTCTCCATAAATTCCAAGAAGACCACGACATAATACTAGCATGTGATGCTAGCAATGAGGCAGCAGGCGGGGCCCTTATCCAATTAGATCCCCAGACTAAGGAAAGATAGATAATCGCTTTTGAGTAAAAAAAAAATTTCACCTCAGGAGGGAAGATGGAATTCCACGGAATGAAAAATTGGGGCAATCCGATACTTATGTACACACTTTCGGCAATATTTATACGGCCAACGTTTTACCATCAAGACAGATCATGCCAGTCTACGTTATCTCCGATCCATGGCTGATCACAACGTCCGTATATAAAAAATGGCTATCACACTTAGCGAGTACGATTTCGAAGCCCAAATAGTAAAAGGAAAATTAATCACCCTCCCAGACGCCCTTAGTTGCATGACCACCGCACCCCCAGTACCCATTCACCATATTGTAATTAACAACTACATATTTCAAATTAAAGAGACTATACTCACATGTAATTCTTTATTTAAAGGTTTCGCTGAAGCCGTTTTACAAAACCCCGGCAAAGCCAACAAAATCAGGAATGCAGTGACAAAATACGTTAAAAGTCATTAGGATGATATATTAAATATAATTTTAGTAAACATGATCCCAAGGAAAGGGACAAGAATCGCCTCTGCAATAATGCACTAAAACATTTTCTCTATGGCCATAATTTGTAAAATCATTACCACATAATATAAAGTCAATATCCAAATCATTAAACAAGATTGCCCAACCCCACTCAAAACCACATGTATCGACCCCGTGTTGAAATTAAAAATTTTCATCCTTTTGCGCTCAGATCAATTACACTACCTTCCAGTCTACACTCATGCCCAAGAATACATCAAAATTGACGATGATTCCATATTTTTGCTATCCCATCACAGTTAATACCTCCCCTTTCACAGGCGAGTACGATCCCCATATTGTTAAACTTAAACAAGCCTTATTACATCCCGACCAAGCAGATACAAAATACAGCCATCCAAGTCATCATTACGAACTCACTGCCAATGAAGAAATCTTTTTGAAAATCAATACGCCTCAAGATCCGTCAAAATTAACCCTTGTCCCACAAATCTATGTAAATTAAATAATACAAGCCCACCACGATGCCATATTTGGGGAATCACTTTGGTGCTCTCAAAACACAAAAAAAAATTAAACAATCCTATTACTGGGATGTAATATGTCGACTGACATACAAAATTATGTAAAATCGTGTGCCACATGTCAGAAAGTCAAAGCGAGCAATACGCAACCTCCAGGACAGATGGCATCTATCGCACCTCAACCCCTCCTTAAGACTTGGACGCTTGATGCGAAAGGTCTCCTCCCCACTGCACACTAAAAATCAAATGCACCCTTGTAATTACTGAATATGCAACTCGTTATGTTGTAGCTAAACCCATGCAGTCCATAGACGTGGCTACATGCGCCAACTTTATCAAAGAAGTCATCCTGCAATTTGGCTGTCCCAAGCATATCCTTACCAAGAGAGGAACGAGCTTCCTGAACAAATTGGTAAATCACCTCTTACAGTCACTCAACATAAAGAAATTAACCACCACGGCATACAACCCACGTTGTAATGGGCGTGTAGAATTGCCAAACGAAATAATTGGGGACCAGCTTACTGCCTGCGCTAATGCTGACCAAATCAATTGGGACCTCTACGTAAATTTTGTTTTAACTTCAACACTAGTGTCAACACCACCAGAAAATTTACTGCTTTTTATCTTGTGCATGGTGTAGAGGCCACCCTACCAGCATAGGTGGTAAGCAAAGCATATTCGCCACGTGCACACGATTGGTGTGAGAAACTCCAACAGAACAGACACACCACCAGAATTAGCTTGTTATAAGCTCGACAACATCAAACTTGCCAATCCAATAAAACACACCAAAAAAGCACTATCAAAGTTAACGACCTAGTTTGGGTAAGAAACAGGGGCCGTCAAAAGGCATTAACACACCGTTACCGTGGACCCTATAAAGTCATCAAGGTACTAGGGGAATCCGCTATTTGTCTGGAAAACAGGCACGCTTAAAACTGATATTGTTTGTACTCAGCATACGAAGCCGGCCTATATCTGCTAGAATTATAAGTGTTATGTGTTCTAGATAAAAATATTTATTTCTAGATATTAATATTGTTTGAAAGTATGTTACAGTCACTTATCAATTACACTGCATAAATATAGACGACACACGCCCGCCTCGGTGCCCGCTAAGCAGACTGGGATTCGCTGAGTCCGGGCATGTGCAACCCAAAGTGTGACAATGGCCAGCAATGCTAGGCGCAGCCAGCTTTCCACGCTGTTCACATGTCACACCACGTCAGGAGCCGAGCAACGAACCTGATACTACAGCCCTGCTGCCAACTGCACAACGTGTCTGCGGTGTCGCTTAATGTGACGTGAACCTGCCAGAGCTGCCTACCACAGTTGGCAACATGTCACGCTCCCTGCGCACCTTCTTTCGCAGGGGCACGGTGATTGTCACTGCAACCGGTACCAAGGACCGTTCTCACAGCACGGAGAGGGGACAGCTCGCTAATCACCTGGCGGTCACATGCCTGGCGGCAATGTGCGTGATCTTTGCGCCAGTTCTGCTCCCCCAGCCGGCCAAGTACCGCGTACATGCCGGCATTTACTGGCGGCCCAAACCGGTGAACTTCTACTACAAAGACATCCTACCTATAATATTCACAGTACCTCTCACAATGCCCCAAACACCTGAAACAACTGCACAATACCTGCACTTGGTGTACCTGAATAGTACGTCCACGTCATGTGAAAATGCAAAACTGTAGTCTGTTTGCTTACAGGAGGTCGAGGACAGCATTTTACAGGAATTCCTTGACATAGTTTCTACCCACTTCCGCAGGAAACAGGATATCCAACTGCTAGGGGATGCAACCTCATGGTGCTGTAACATGCTTACCAATAAGAACCTCAGAGCACTTCTTGACAACGATGCTGGACTGTCATGTGAAAATGCAAAACTGTAGTCTGTTTGCTTACAGGAGGTCGAGGACAGCATTTTACAGGAATTCCTTGACATAGTTTCTACCCACTTCCGCAGGAAACAGGATATCCAACTGCTAGGGGATGCAACCTCATGGTGCTGTAACATGCTTACCAATAAGAACCTCAGAGCACTTCTTGACAACGATGCTGGACTTGACGCCCATATCAGTGAATTAACTGATAGTATCAGGGTCACCAACCAGGCTCTTAACGTGACCGTAAAAGTTGTCAACCAAATAGAACACCAAATAACTAACAAAGTAAACACCTTGTCACAGACCATTAATGACATGTCCAACATCCTGCGCCAACAACAAACACAAATCAACGTGTACACTACTATTGAAAACCAATTTACATTCTTGTCTACTGCCATCTTGCAACTGCTAAATAATATTGTCCTTAAACAAGTAATCCAAACGTATGTACAGTCTTGCCAACTCAACCAGTTACCCCTTAGCATGGTCAACAAGACCCAATTAATAAACAATTTGCACAAATTGGAACTCCGATTAAACAAATTGGGTCTCACCCTTGCCATCCCTACCAAAGACGTCCTTAAATACTATACAAGTAAGTTAGCTGAATGCAGTATTTCTACTACTCACATGGTCATTAAACTACAGATACCTGTTGTACGCTCAAACGCAAATAGGAAAATTTACAATATCATTCCTGTGCCCTATCGCTTTCAGAACCACACCTGCATCATCCATATAACATCTACAGTTGTTGCGATTGACCCCGACAAGGGCATCGTTAAGGGTATAGCGCCTTCGTCAGCCATCTCACCAGATGTTTTACCCATCCCAAAATAATCCATCACAAGCGAAAATGTGCAATGTGTTAAGCAAGCCATCCTTCTAGCCAATCCTACTGAATTGTTTTCTCAGTGTAAAATTCCACTGTTCCCCCGATAATTCCTTTTCCATTCACCCCATTTTGCCCCACCAACACACCCTCACAAACCCCCCCAGAAAGCACCATGTTAAGATGCCTTGACAGATCATTGAACACTGACATCCACGATCATAAATTGAGCACCATTGAGGTACACATTCCCTGCAGATGTTACGTAGCCACTCGCACTCTCACACAATCATTGACATCTCACACTTATGTGATGTACGGGTTCCCACAGTCCCTCTACAGCAAACTGTGGTCCCTGCACATTGGTTACACCAAAACTCCTTCCATCTCCAACAACTACATCTGACAACATGTATACACTTTTAAACTTATCCACTGCACTTAACACTGATTGAAAAACTACCCACACCACACTACCCGAAATACCCTCCCATCTCACATATGGCAAGTTTCGAAGCAATCACTTATTTCAGGTTATAGATCCAATTGATTATGATTACACTACCATGGCAATTATTGGACTGTTCTTCTGTATTGTTACTATGTACCTTAAGCTCCTTAAACTTATGAATATCCTTAATCGCCTGAATACAGGAAACTAAGCAATCAGAATTCCTCAGAGAAGGGCTCCCAGCCAGTGTAACATCCATCTGTAATTACTAGGTCTTTAGTGTATGGTACAACAAAATAAAAATTTTCAGAGGGCTACAGGTACCCAAACCAGTAAACTGCAACTGAGTCATAAGAGTCAATTTATCACAGCATTACAAATGACTGTTAACATTAATCCAGGTTTTTATAAAAAAAAATTCCAAACTTTCAACCTATAGAAATATTATACAGCTAATTGTATAAAATGATACAGTCAGAGTGATGGTTCAGCATATAATTTTCCCTAAATATGGCAATCATATAATTTAAATGCCAGGTAAGCAGTAAAGCAGTACATGCCACAAATTTTATTTATTCCATTCTCAAAGTGTAAGTGCAGAGTCAGTGCAAGGGAGAATTTTCATTTACCATTTAATAAGGGGCATACCTTAGCAGAGTAATGAAATATATTTTAATAAAGTAAAACCAATTTAAGGTCTGTGAGTATATCATAATATAATTCAGTTTTGCAATTTCAAGTGAACTACAATCAGAGTTTAAGCAGTTTCAAAAGTTACAGAAATTACTAACCAGGTGTAGTTGGTGAAATTACAATATATTTTATTTTATAAAAACTGAGGTCTAGGCCTATAAGGATCAAGGAACAGGAATAGTTTATTCAGCATCTTTTAACAGCATATAACTTCAGTGTAGGCTTTCAGATAAAATAAGTAAGTTAGGAACTTTTTTTTTGAAGCAAAGTGTCATCCATCAAAGGAGTGCAAACTCCCTATATTATTAATAATTACACGTGCCAAACGGCATACTCTCACCTATCCCCTACTCCTTGTGTGTTGTGGTTTTGTTCATTTATTTACGAATTGACTAACGGATCATAGTTAATAAAAGTGATACTAGGGTATAAAGTCCACAGGTCATATAATGTTAATCTTGTACGTTGTCAAGGAAATAAAAACTTTCAAAAAATTGTAGATTAAAACCAGTTGGTAAAAAGTAAGACATGTCTTAGATGTATGTATTATATGTCATATATCGTTCCAATGTAATCTCAACTAATAGTATCTTGCACATTACCAGATGTAAATAATCAAACAAGGTAATGCCATCAACAAACCTATGAAGAAAAGTGTAAGTGTGATAATACAGACATGGACATCCAGTGCAAACGAGTGCCAATTAACACACTCCACGAAATACCAAATAAACAGTGGGGATAATGCACAAAAACTGTATCCAGAAATCAATGCAACGAAAACTGAATTCAATTGTGTTATGACGGCTTAATGACAGAAAGGACAATTCCACCCACGTGGTACTAACAAACAATAAATTTTAATTCTATACTGTGCAAGTAACATATTATACTATATTATTGTTAGTATGATGTAAAATTCTGTGTAAAAAGTTTTCAGTTTTACTTCACGTAAAAGTTAAAATATTGTATCATTTCTAATCTGTCTAGGTTAACTGTCCCATGTGGAACGAACTAAACACAAACATCACAATTTTGTCGTGTGTAAATCATGTCAAAGATCTAGTATATAGCACTTAGCTGCCTAACTCGTAAGCATTCCAAGGTACAAATACATATTAAATTCTCATAAGATCATAAAACTAATAACGCTAAAGACCAGCCACTTGTATTACACTGCGTCTTAACAACTCACACCTTCGAGGTGCAGGTTAGCCAACTGTGGCTTGTGATATTTCCTTTCATACAGGAAACTTCCTTTAATTGCCTTTAATATTGTTCACTTCTCAAAATGTGTTATAATTTTCTAACTTCAGCCAGCTGGCTACAATTGTGGAATAATTTAGAGTATTCGTGTCCTTTAGATAAGTAACTTCCTTGCACGTGATAAGTGAAACATCCCACAAGTGCACGACAATTTCCCCTTTCCTGCCACCCCACGTCCGCCGCCTAGTATTAGGGGGATTGTAAACATTAAATGTGACGATGGACGTAACTCCTTCCAGTTTGTGAGTTCATGACATCACGTGCATAAGTATTGGCCAATAACTCAAATTCTGTTAAACAAAGTAAATTTCATCTTCAAGTAACCTTCCTTCTCAAAAATAATTTCAAATTTATAAAGCTTAACGTATGTTCAAATTTAAATGCCGCTGTTTCTGGAGTTGGGTACTCCGCCCTCGATACTGCTTTAATGAATAAAATGTGAATGCTACCATTCATCTTCAGAACTTCCTAGGTCTACTTTGCTACATGGTTGCCGAGCTCCTCAAACCCCAGCGACTAACCCTAACCTCCAACTGAAGGATGTCTTGTCACTACCTACCTCCCGCAGCCGGGACGGCTGCTTGTTTAACCTGGGGGATGATGTAGCGAGTGCTCGGGGTCGGCTCATGATAAGTTAAACTTGAATGGACTATAGATTCCTTGGCGGGCTCCCTGTTTTAACAACAATCTTGACTGACCTACTCAAGGAAGAGTATATAAGCTTTGAGCATGCTCCCCCCCTCCCCATGTGGCAGCCAGCAGTGGAAGAGAGTCCCCATCTGTGCAGGAGTGAACATTGATTGTAGACTTCAAGGGTTCGGGGAGCTCCGGCCTGTCTATGGTTGTCACAGCTGATTCATTGGTGAGCATAACTTCGGCAAGGATAGGCAATTAGAGAATTCTACCTAGAGTATCGAAGTAAGAGTAATTGTAAAGTAAAGACTTGGACTTTGTAATATCTGTATCCTCCTTAAGTGTACTCTATCTTACCAGTTATTAATGTCGAGCATTTCTTACCCATTTCGTATATTACATTGTATTACTGATTCCTTAGTGTTTGTAATAAAAGAGTTTTTTAAGAAGTTATCTATCATTGCTGTATCATCTAGTGAAACCCCTTGGGCAACCCTCGTCCAGTTGTGAACATTAAGAGTAAAGGAAAGGAAGTAATCGGTAGACTTGCAGTAGGACTTACAGGTATCAGGGAGAGGGTTGCTACAATATTACACTACAGCAGTTCGCGTACTAGCATTTGGCACCCTCAGTGGGTGCGCAGTTAGCGGTTTGTAGTAAATATGAACCTCATTCGTAGAACTGCTACCTGTTAGTCACTTGTGTAGGTCTATGAAAAAACTAGCTAGCACATCATAATATTGCGATATTACTGTTTGCCTTTTACATAAATTGATTGCTTACTAGTAGAGTTTGTCATTTTCTTGAAAATGACAGTCAGTAGAGTACGGGTGTAATATTTTTAATTTTGACAAGAATTTAAAACTGGTGGCAAAATACAGTTTTTTCTTTACGTAGCGGGATATTATCCTCATGTAAAAGTTAATGATAAAAAAATTTGGGTCTGATGGAATTTTGAACTCGCACCCAAAAGATGCACTTGGGTAGCGGACGCCACAACTTTACAACTGTACTACTAGTTCACATTAGGTCTTGAGTTTATATATAGTATACACCATAAATTCTTCAAATTAATATTTTCGGAGATTAGGTAATATTTTTAGTATTTAGAATGGTTTTAAACAGTGATTAAAAGTTGTCATAGACAATATTATTCGTTGTCATATTTTAAATATATTTGAAACAGTTTCAAACTCACGGATGTATAATCAAGGTGGAGGCGTCCTTTTTGCCATCTTCGTAAACTGTTTCAAGTAGTAGCCACAGGGAGCACCTTACATTCTGAAACTGGAATGTGATTGGCCAGGTACGAAAGCCGGTGTAGAACCTGCCATGAACAATAGGACGTGTCCAATTACCAAACCTGGTACAAAATCTGGCCGTACAAGGCGGGAAATGCCATGACGGGTGCCACACTAGGCCGTATACCAGCAGCTATGGTGACCTTTCACAAGTTTTTACGGAATCTGGTATCGTGTAATGTCGCCTTTACTCCAACATCGCCATCCTATTATACTCTACTTTACTCCCAACTCCCAAGACAATACAAATGGTGTATATCACTGGAAGAGACATGCATTTGCCATGTAAGTTGCAGGAATGTAATGTATTGTAAACATAGGGGAAATGGCGAGACCAAATGAAATTGGTGTATTTGACGGGGAAAATGTTACTCGCAGGAATGTAAAATCCGGGTTTCACTGTAGTTACTACTAGACAACACTCATCAGAAACTTAGAGAAGTGTATAAAATAGTAAACCAAAATGTTCTTCAGCTGATGTATCTCCTTTGTTCAAGACAATTAACCAATCTACATTACTTAATGCACCCTCAAGCAAGTTTACATGACACAGAGACATTGCTGTTTCTGGTTCTCAAAAACAAGTGTTATTCCTACTTTTCTATTGGGGCCTTGCACTAAAAGTACAGACTACAGTTTCCTTGCCATATCACACCTTCTGCTCTCTGATTTGCATTGTACATCAGTATGCTCCTTAATCCTAGTGAAGTGTAGTCTACAATCAAAAATGTGTAGTATCAAAAATATAAGTATTTGAAATACGTATTTTTGATACATTTGCCTTTTGTATCAAAAATATATTTTCTGCTAAGTATTTGATATTTGTGTCAAAATACTTTAGTGTAATATTTTGTATTGTACAAAATACTTTTTACTTTCAAAATACATTTTTAGATTGCACAAATATTGGAAACCACTTTTATTAGCATCTTTTGGGAGACTTGTTTGATGTAGTAAATAAGTTGTGAACATTTATTTGCATTTTCAAACTACAAAGTATTGAAGTGGTTTTGGTTTTTAATGGTTTGTGAAAACTGGATTCGGTGTAATGAAAATATAAATATAATATTTCCCTTGTGTAAGCAATAAAACTATTTGCATGTAGAATGCATGAAGGATTATTAGGTGTACAAGTGATGATTAAATAACTTCCTTCCATGCTGCTTACTTTCTCTGTGTGCGTGGCATCTGGCTGAGGTGAAATTACGTCACGCTAGTCTGTATCCCGTTGGCTTGATGCAGCATGAGAAAATATGCTTAAAACTGGTAATTGGGATTCAGAAACGTCTCAATTTTAATTACGACCACAGGTAAGTAGAGACTGTGATAATTGTGATGTAATATAAGAAAACCTTCATATGACAAAATTACGTAAAACACATTTACCAATTGAATTAAAATGTAAGCACACAAGATGTAATTTCATACAATTTGTATGAAAATTAGTAAGACAAAACATGCAAAACCATTGATAATAAGATTCTATCTACTGCAACTACTACACAAAACATTACAGAATTCCTAAGTGCAGAAAATGGAAATTTTATTAATGAAAGAAATTTCGTGAAAATACGCATATAAAGGTCATCAGTTCAAGATGCAGTGTTAGATTAATGAAAATCCAATTAAATATGCTGTCAATTCAAATTATTAGCAGTTGAGAAGAAATTGAGAGCTAAATCACCTCTTTAAAACTCCGCAAAGGAAAAGACAATTACTTGAGCAAAACTGAAACTAGCTCAAAATTTTCTCAGCATTGAATACTTAAAATGTTCGTAGATAATCGCTCAGCTTTAGAACATTGATTTCTCTCTACTGGCTTCTGAATAGCGTTCATAGAAAATTTAACTCCCTTATTAAAATCCTGATAATAAATTGAAAATGTATAAAGGTCACTTTCTTAAAATAATCAAATAATTTTGAAATTTTGAAATAATTGAAGAAACGTTTGTAGCACACAAGCGTGAAATTATGCCAATTCACATTACCCAGCTCTATAGGTCATACTTGAATTTTGGTGAAGATGGCTGCTGGCATACTTGAAGCACTCAAAATTTATTTGCTATGCATTTTCGGGCCTCTTTTTTCGTACCCTGTATATTTACAACTACTTAGTGCCTCGCTAACACTTTTTCTGCACTTCCGTTGGGTGGTAATTGCAAATTTACAATCAAATCTTGCAGACAAAATCTTATGTTGTACCACTCGTCATGGCATCTGAGAAGAGTAATAAATCACTGGGTTTTTCACGAGAACACTAATTAAATGGGATATTCCAAAAAGATGTCACTTCCTCCTATGTCACAGTCTAATCAGTCCTGTAATTTGTACGTTCCTCCATAGCCAAAACTGCCGGATAAAACCAGGTAAAATGCAAAGAGTAAAACAATAACATAATAAAATTAACACTACCAAAGATATTTAAGCTCAGTTCTCGCACAACTATTTAAAGAAAGTAGAACTGTCAAAATATGAGAAAAGTAAACAAACTAAAATATATAGGTAACTAAAATTTAGAGGTGATGTCCTGAATTACAAATCTAGCTATACCTGAGGGTAGGGGGTTTCCAAAATTAATAAACATACAACTCAAAAGAAATTGAAAACATGAACAAAAGCTTTAAGTGCTGAAATTGTTACAATATCTCCAGAAAATCAATGTCAGATATTACTCTTGTAACATTTAATTTCACTTATGTGCACTAACATGAACCTTATTTATGAATGACGTTTCCAAACTATAATACAGCTGGGAATAATGCTGTTGCGCCAACTAGCTCAGCGAATTTTGCAAATGGAGGTTAGTAAACAGTTCTTTTGAATTAGAATGCCAAAAGTCTCTTTTCATTTTTTATTGACTCAATTCATATTCTCAAACAAAAAAAAATCACTTGATATCCATTATCGATCATGAAATTTAAAACATCTTGCAGCAATTACAGATGAACTGTTCACGTCTAAATTTACAAAGGAGGCAAACAAGAGGTTGTCTACACCCTAGTAGCTTGTATGTGGTTGGAAAATAATTTAGTAGACAAAATCTCTCCGTCCAAAAAAGTTATAGAAGGTAAGCCATTGGTGCTACCCATAAACTGTAAGCTTTCTACATTCAATACGTCATTTTACTTCTGGGGTTATGGCCCCTCAGTACACACACGTCAGTTTTCGCGGTGGTCACGATATTTGTGGAAGAGAAATGTGTTTGACTCAACCTTAAGCGTCACCCTGTTCTAACCTGCACTCTGAATGGCTATCAGCTGACCACGCCACACTACTCGTCCAATCAGCAATGGCGAGACAAGAGCCAATCAGGATACTTTTCTTTAAATTAATGTAACTGACAAAATGTAATACTTACTACCCTCTAAGTGTCTAATGAACAATAACATCCAACTAAACCTCTACACCAAAAAACTCGAGATATGACCAAATATACACTGCATTCCACTTAAATAATCCACCAAATCTTGAATATTATATTAATGACTCGCTAGCACAACTAAATAATCCGAAACCAAGAAGACAAAATAAAAACCTGAAAAAAAACAATGGTACACTGTCTGTGCAATAAATTTTTTTATTCACACTGACACCATCTAACGGTCAGCGGCAGTCAGACCATGACGGCCCTTACAGCTCACGTGACATGTGGGTAAGCACGTGCGCGTAGACCCCACAACCAAGGACTTTCCCAATACGGGATAAGTGATTTTCAGTGCCATGTATGTTTATTTTCAGGTCAAAAAGTGTTCTAATAGTGTACTATGTCTTTCCTTAAAATATTGTGAAATGTTACTTTTGAATTCAAAATTTGCGCTGCGCGAAGAACAAGGACATTAATATTCCGGTGTAAATGTCTACAAAGAACAGTCATTGAACATCAATGTTTAACAATTTAAATTGTTCTTATTATTATGTACTTCAATTTCTTGTGTGTCATTTCTTTTCCATAATAAATGTTTTACTCGGCGTGCATAGCACTTCAGCTTGTGTGAACGCCGTAGGCAGCCATGGTAGGTCCGCACAACCCCTGCGTCTGGGCAGTTGTCCTAGGAGAGCTGGCGAGGTAAGACGCTGTCACGCACATCATATTTTTGCGCCGAGTTAGATTTCCATTGTTCACTTTAGTTTACCGGTTAACCTTTGCATTGGGTACATTTTGCCAGACATCCCCAGCATAATTCTTCTACTTAAATAAATATTCTGCAGCCTTTGTGGCTGTTTCAACTAAATTGAGGTAAGGAGGACAGATGTCTGAGAACCCATGCGTCCTGCGCAACTTCTGAATTAGGTACCATCCGCCTATATTAAAGGCCTTTGATTGTAAGTTCTGCATAAATGCTGTGTGCAATATTAAGGGTAATCATTATATGTATGTATTTTTAGGGTTTTGTCATGTTGAATTGTGTTATGGCCACGTCATTTGCGACCACTTGGTTAACAGCCGCCAAGTCCATATCTTTGCCATTCTTGCACTTAAAGTGTTCTTTCTTGTAATTTAATGTGTGCCATAATTTTCTAAGGGTTTATGTATTGTTTCATTTAAGGGTTCTTGTAATTGTTCCATTATTGATGCTTTTTGTAAATGACCACGCTGTCAACCTCATACGTGGATATTTCCATCATCTGGCACACCAGATGCGTTTGTATGCTCAGAACGCAACCAAAATATTTTTCTGAATAGCACCGTAATTTTGTCCGACAGGATTCCAATGATTTTTACAGGAAATATTACAATTTCACCTGCAAAACGTGGCCCGCTACGAACTTCATCTAGAGGCATCCGCGCCATCTAAGAATGCTTTCACGCATCTGCGTGATTATTGTGCCTATTCAATTGTGTTCCATGTTTTGTAATTGATATTTATGTAATTTTTATGATGGTATTATTTTCGTCCCAGCTTGCTAAGTGTATAGACTGTCACCACACATCACGTGGTTAGGAGATGTGTCCTGACGAGTATGCGTTAGTGACATAGGTAACATACGTGTTAGTGTTCATGTTGATACTCCGTATCCCGTCTTCGGGTGAAATCTGTAGTCCATCACAGTGGCTGTAGACCCCTTACCCTGTGGAGATTGTGCTCTCACGCACCACAAAGTAATCATCCATCACGGAGTGCGCTAGATAAATTAGGAGCTGGGGGAGTCACCTACCAGAGTTAGCTAGTCACGCCCGAGATTAAGCATAACTCAGGATTGGCACGATGTGTAATAAGTGGTAAAATTGAAGTCATTTCTCAGTGTACAAAATATGTTTCTCTGTAGCGTCAAAACCTAGCAAACTCCTACTTCATACTGTGTTTTAATAAATGTTTAGTAATGCAAAAGTGTTTGTAAAGACGCTCGGGTGAGACGAACACACAGAACCCGTAGCATCCCTGAGAACGTTAAGTCTCAAAGTGCGGTGTCTGTGAAACACCGTTGGTGCCCATCAACCAGTAAGTAATTAGTGTCTTAGTTCATCTCGTGTCTCACCCGACGGCATCAACAGTCGTAATGACAACTCTTTATCTTAGTTACTGCACCAATGATGCAGTCCATCTAATATCTATACCATCCAGTACCACAGAAAATTAAAAGAGGTGAACCCTATTATATACGTCTCTTTGTGAAGTGCTTTCGATAATATACAAAGTTCAAAGGTATGTCGTTCTTTGAATTTTGAATGTGTTGAATTGTAGTCCTAGTGTAGATTGTTAATAACTTGTTTGCATTAAAAGAAGCTGTAATGTTGGATAGTGACCTCTAAGTTGTGCTATTTTAAATGGTAAATACTTCACAGTCATTGAAGAAACTGAGGACCAAGTTAAAGCTCGGTGTGTGTTGTATCAACCAGGCAAATGTGCCATTATCAGTGTTTCTTATACAGCCATAGCCAATTTCGAAATCCACTTAAAGGTAAGTAAGTATAGTACAGACAGGTTTACAGCTATGCTTTAATTATTGTGCAACACAAATCATACATTCCAATAAATACATTACAATAAAATAATCCAAATGCATTTATACTTTTCAGAGAATACATCCCAGTGAGATTGACGAATTTGAAACTTATAAACTTGAATGGGCTAGAAATGGAGTTTGAGTTTCAAGAACGAGAGAACTCCAGCTAAAAGATGATGATGATTATCCACAAAAATTAACGCAAATGAGTGTCTTTCTTTTGCAAATAGGCATACTTCAAATAATGTCGCACGCTAGAAGAAATTTGATACACTCATCATAAAATTTATAGTATATAGTATGAGATGATTGTCAGTTTTAGATGACCAAGACTTTGTAAATTTGTATGCAGGAAGTATTTTTCATGTTATAATTAATTAAATTAATTTTTGTTACATATCAATTTTGAATTATTTTATTATTTCTTAATATTTATTGTTTGCAAGCATGGATTTTGGTCATGTTGTGGCTAATACTGGGAAGACAAATAAATGAACTGGAAACAAAAGTTATGTTTGATATCAGAGAAAATATTACAAAGTAATAAATGTCTGCATAACTGCAGATATATGGTCAATGAAAACCAGAAGTTTCTTTGGAGTTACTGCTTACTGGGTAAACCAGTGTTGTAGTATTGCACTTTTTTATAATTTTATAATGATTTCAGTTCTCATGAATACAAACTAGAGGCAGCTATGTATTACAATTATAAGAAAACAACTTTTAAAAATATTACATTCATTAACACTATCTTATAACATAATGGAATTATTTATTACAGATTGATAACATTACATTTGAGCGGCAGTCTGCTGTTTTAGTTTCCAAGAGATTTTCTGGATCCCATACTTATGACAATATAGCTGAGATGGTCAAGGATATAAATAATTCCTTGAATTTATGATTGAAAGAATCGTCTGGACCAGTAATGACAATGTCACAAAATTTTGCAAAAGTATTCGAGGAGTTTGGAATGTCACTTTGAACCAATGCAGGTAAATTACTACTGTACCATTGAATAATATCCAAAACTATAGGTTAGCACTAAATATTAATGACAATGTATATATAGGAGACTATGCAAACGTTGAAATTATCATACAATTCACAGCACATATAAAAATGCTTTATATCTCAATTCTCATTCCAGATAACTATGCAGATGATGAAGACGATGAAATTGGTGAAGAATCATCATATGAAGTTGAGTTTACTTTCATTGATGATTAAAGTATTGCACCACTTCAGTCAATTCCTCAGATAAGTCAGAGCACTCTGATTCTAACCAAATCATATCCAATGTGCTTCTCACACACTTAATCTTATAGTCACAACAGACACCAAGAAAGTGACGCATGCTGTCTTTTTCAACAATGGAGATTATTAGACGAATTCCCCTCTATCTTTATGTTAGTTTTGCTCAGGATTTGGATGTTTGCATTTTCGTTTGTCCCGACGTAAGGTGAGATTGTGCTGTCTGCAAGATAGATTGTTTTATTTACCAGCCCACTGTGTAGCTATGCAGCTTAGGCAACGAGTTCTTTTTCCCACTGCTAGATAGCACTATCAGTATGATTTTCATTTGTCATTACTTACCTCCCTTCTACCGGCCAGCGACGTCAGATAGACAAGCCATGCATTCGCAACCCCCCCCCATTTCTTTGACAACCCCTCGCCTTAGAGATGCCAGCCAATCAGCATCGGGCAGCAGTCCATTTTAGTATAAAATGAGAGAGCCCGCATCTCCAGACCAGTCTTCGTTCCCAGCACCAGTCTCTCGGGATCTGACCAGGTTGAACAGTTTTCCAGCACGCGTTGCTCTGACACTGACTACCCTGCCTTCGTTTAAGCCCTGCTTACGATTAGGTTTTGCTTCCAGCGCTAGCTGCTTGGAATTAACTTGCCCGTTAGCTAGGATTTCTTCCCTACTTCATACCCTGCAAACCTGAACCACCCTGCAGTACACGGGCGTGTCTGTTGGAATTCCTATCCTCTATTCCTTCTCAGGACTCATCCTGACACCGCCCAGCTTAGTTTCCCATGTTACGTGTAAGCATCTTTTTGTTACGTCGATCTACACACATCACAATGCCCAACAATGCCAGAGGAGATCGTTTCAGCGCTTCACACCCTGCAAACCCCGTAAATCTACCGGTTGCCTCTACAGTCTTTTTCAGTGAAGTACTCTAGATTCCCAGCCATGACTCGTGCCGATGACAGGATTTAGGGTGCATTCACCATTTGGCTTTCCTATTCAGAAATAAATGTGAGTCGACTCTACCTTGAGTTCGTTTCCTGTAGACCTAGTACCTTGACCACAGTTTACTCTTACGTAACAAGACCACAGGTGATCCCGGGATTCATACTCAAGTTATCCAGAACATTGAACCTTTTTACTTTTTACCTACACACATTTAACCAGGTCACCCTTCCCGTCAACAATTGTTGGTGGAAAGGAGGAGCCACACAGGGACTCTAACCCTGAACCAGCTTGTCAGCTCAGTGTCCATCTGGCTCTCCACTGCTTTCCGAGCCAAGAGAGGTGGGTGTTCTCCAAGTTGGAAAGACTCGGACAGGAACTAACAACCATGTTGCAACCTTGGACAGGTGAGGCCTGAGTTCCGTGTACTGCATTCCGTGTGAATGCAGAAGTTAAAAAAACTTGAGTGGGGAGTGAACCCAGGGCGAGGCAACACTCACCGAGTGACGGGCTTTCAGCTGGAACCCGTAGGTGCCTGTCATCCCCGGACATGACATGAAATGAAACCCTAGGATAGAGCGGTGCTGGAATTCAAGGGTAGGGGGAATGGGACTACCCCGAGAAAACCCGCCTGCAAGCGGCATCGTCCATCTCGATTCCCACATGCAGAAATCCGGAAGTGAACCAGCCGGGTATCGAACCCGGATCGCCATGGTGGGAGGCAAGCGCCCTAGCCACTGCACCACTGCTGCCCCCATAAATAGGGTATCCACCAGTCTCCAGCCCACACGTGGTTCCACACGTCATTTTATGCACAAGGAGCCTACAGTTCTGTTACAGTAGTAGGAGAGTGAATCTGTGTCCTAGTGCCCTACTCCAAGAGGAGAGGATTTAAGGCAAGGGTACAACAGATCCTCCTGGCTTCTGGTCACCTGCATGAGTTAAAGTCTGCCCTGGTGTCCTATTTAGGTAGCCTTAACCCTAAAGCTCAAGCTCAGGCTCTGAGGCACCTGCAAGATCTTGTAGAACCAGAAGTACCCAGGAATTTGTTCACCTCACCTGTGCGCAACGGCCTAGTGAAGTATCCTTGGTGGATCGCAGAAGATCTCAACCAACCCGAATGACCTTCTACACTGGCCATCACCTACCTGGTTCCTGCAGTACTGCGTCTAGCTCTACATTTACTGCCTCAGTTAAGACCTTACAAACCCACCCGCAGCACATTCTACCACTACTACTGAAACAATCAAGCCTCCCAAAGCACGTCACCCAGGTATCGCCCAGAAACCAGTGGCTCTCAAACGTAAGATTATGTTACCTACTCCCAACTTTGTGCCCTACCACAAAGCAATCAGACTGGTCCTGTACAACAGGAGTGCACCAGCACCAGTGCCCCGTCAGGATTGAGCACCCTCCCCCCCACCCCTGTCATATAGGAGCTCCTAGATAAAAAGGGAAATGCCTCTTACTGCTTCAGATGAGCGAGTATCAATTTCTGTGTATGTCACGTATCAAAGGTTATCCAAAGCACTCCATCAGTCTCAAGAATACATCATCCTGCACTAGATAAGTGCTGTTCTTTGTGGAATGCTTCAAGCCGACCAAAATCTGCAAAAGAAGTTTTGTTTATACAAAACTCTAAATTAAGTTATCCCTGTGTCACGTGGTGAAATTTAATGTATTACTCAATCTGAAAAGTTACCAGAATTTTTTTCACTTCTTTGACTAAGGGTAGTTTCAAGTAAATAGACCTAAATGGTTATGCCATCATTTTCAAGCCACTTACTTGCAACTGCTATTGACCGCTTACACAGGGCAATGGCAGCTATTATGTTCAATGATTGCCAACATTGTTCATAATGTGTAAAAATAGTATGAACCCAAAGTTCAAATGGTAACACAAGTTTTCCAACCAACCACAGTTTATTAATCATGAATGTGCATAATTTCTTGTATGTTTATCTTACAACAGCATTCAACATTTTCAAAATACACTGGCATATTCTTTAAGCATAGTGTTAGAATACAAGCACAACATGATTCATTAATAAGCCACAAAACACATTAAAAAAACACAGCAAGATCTCTCATCCGAAATAAATGGATTAGTGATATTGCTGATGTTTTATATTTTAAAACCATTACAGATACATTTGACATGGCAAATCATATGTAAAAAAGACAAAATGATTGCAAAATATTATAAGCAACTCGATTATGTGTGAGACTATTGTCCCCAAGGTTACATTAAAATCATTATTTCATAACCAGTAAAATTTACTTTTACTCTCATAATTATTCACGAGACAATTAGCTAACTGTGTTATTTAAATAAAGAAACCTCTAGTTGATTGAAAACTGGAATGCCTAAGGCTACAAGGCATAAAAACATACAAAAATGTGGATTATGAAGTTTTTGCTTGCTCGCAAAAAAATTAGTTTGGCTAAGGTACTTTTACACCTCCTTCAAGAACCTCATAAAAACAACCTTCTTTATAAAATAGACACACTAATTGCTGGTTCTCAGACTTTGAAATAAGATGAATATCTTTCTACAGGCAATGACCAGAACCAGTTAACATTTGACAGTGAATATAGTTATTAAAGTGTAGTTTGCGTATGAACCAGCCATCTCATGTTTTGCATCGAATTGCGTCCCGTAATGGGCTACTCCTACCACACTAGGCTTCGGTAAAATGTGTGTTCCATGCAACAATTATTATAATATTCAAGTACTATGTATTTACACTTAAGAACGAAGTGGCAGTCGTATAGCATGACCCCATAAAGCACTATGTTCGTAAAATCTAACCGCACAGCACATTAAAAGCTGCACTAAAATTCAGAATTGATAGCACTGCGACTAGTTAAATTTAATGTGCTATCCCTCCAAAGCATACTATCATAAAAATTACAAACACACATTTAAAAGGTGAGTGGCAGGATTGCTTTGTACTGAAAAATCACTAAAACGGGGCAAAGAAACTGGGCCGCAGTTATTAAACAAGCATTCAGCAGACAGTAAGCAGCTTAACCAACGTACGATAAAATTGGGCAAATAGAAACACATCAAGTACCAAATGCAGCTAAATGAAATATTCTAAAAATACTACTCTGAACACACACAGCAACTCTCAGATAACTAATTAAAATTAATGCCCACGATTATACAAAATATACGAGTGCACTCCTCCACTCACCCATTTGTCTCCCTACATCGTCGTGCCGCACTAACACAAATAGTATATTTAAAATTGAAATTAACACCCACAAGTTGCTCGTAGATTTGGTGTGCCGCCCCCTGAAGGAAATCATGACTCAACCTCGTCATATATTGACGAGCTAGCTGGCTGATCGTCGTCAAAAGTGTGGAATGGCCAGCCGACAAAATGCTATGTTTTGTATAGGCTGAAGTAACATATAGCTGGGGATGAACGAGTGCTGCCCAATGAACGACAAGTGCAGAACGACGAGAGATGAATGCATACACACAAATGACTCCAGGCTGGAGGCTAAACAAATCGCACTTGCCACTTACCTCTCCAATCATGTGACGTCAGCGGGTACGGAGGCAAGGTGGGGAAAGAAAGGAACTAAGTGAGCGGAGCCGAACTGCTATAGAACGAGCAGGCATGGCACCACCGTCGAGTGTATGTTACTGATAGTGGAAGCAGAGCAGCAGCACTGGTTCAAGTAGAACTAGAAAGTAAACATTTCAGGTGTTGTGCATCACTTCTACAAGATATGAAGAAGAGTGCCCTAGAAAAAATATTTGGAAAACATCTCTCAAATGAATGAAGCCATAATAGCAGCATGTACCCACCCACTCTTTAAAATGCTGATCTTGGGAGTAATTGCAGAAAACATGTTCTAGAACTTATTATAAATGCTGCTAAAGATATGAACCCTGCTGTATGCAATCACAATGAAAACCAACAAGTTTCAACATATAATGAGTCATTTGTTTTGGATGAACATAATTCTTACTCAGGAGCATTTGAGGTTAAAAAAATAGAACTGGCAGTACTACAATTTATGCAAAACAAAATAATAAGACAAGTGAAAATACTGGATAATTATCATCTGGTATGGAAGGTTTTTTGTAGGTATAACACAAGCTTAACATCAAGTGCTCCTGTAGAAAGACTTTTCTCTTTTGCAGGGTTTATACATTGTCCTAAATGACACAGAACTTAGTTACTCAATATTTGAAGAACTTATTCACTTGAAGGAAAATAAAGCATTTTCAAGACATACTTAATAAGTAATAATTAATGTTCATGGTAATTTTTTTGTAATGTGTATTTTAAAATATTATTTGTATCTTGTATTTTTAGTATATTGCCATCATGTATTTGGTATTTAAAATATATTTTAAGGGGTATTCTGTATTTCAAATACTTTTTACAAGTATTGTGCCCATTTCTGTTGCTAAAGCTGCAAGCAGGAGATGTGTGCAAGCATTATAATGGTACTGTCATGATTAACACCATAATACTTCTTACCATTCTTCAAGTTTTGTTGCAATAATTTTAAAATATTACATAAATATTTACAATTTTTCCCAACAGCGAGAAGAAAAATGCATGCCTTCGACAATGTCTGAGTTCATCCAGGAATGGAGGCCCCTTGACATATGTGATCGGCTGCTGATGCTCAAGTGGATGGGTCCAATGACTCTGGGCCAGGTACTCAAGACTGAAATCCCAGTGGGAACACTGGGGGAAATCCTGCAGGCTCTGCTTGCCTTCCCACCAAACACTGAAGACATTATTCTAGTTGTACAGCTCTTGGAAGCGTTAACACAAGCTAAAAGGTAAACAAAATGTGTGTACAGTAGAACCTCAAAAACTCTACCAAACGTAGACTTGTGAAGGTGTGTCAAATTAGTGAAACACTGAGTTTTACTGAATGTAGTGTAAATATGTAATTAGGAACTCATTATTTGAATCAAAGCTTAAACAAACAGTTTTTTGTCAGATATTAATACAAAATAAATATTTAAAATATGACTCCTCACCTGTTTAGAGTGCCCTTAACAGACGGACATCGTCAAAGCTTCTCCCTGTAGAGACTGGGATACATGCATTCCTTTCATGGATAGAGAATGTGCGAGGGTAGCCTGTGCGGTGACTAGGTCAAGTATAGTCCTTGGGGCTGTAGATGGTGCCGGGCATAGCACTGGACGGGTATTAGTGTGTGTGTGCTATGAATTCCAGCCTTTGTGCATCTTAAATGCTCAGTCGGGCATGACACCACAGAACAGTGCTTCAGGGGTGTTGGGTGGGAAAGGAGAGAGTGCATGGTACAGCCCAGGGTAGCAGAGCGAGTGATGGTACCGCCAACACTCCGGTTCTCCATGAGGAGATTCACGAGTTGTGTTAGTAGGTAATCACTGCTGCAAACCCCCAGAAAGTATTCAATCGCCGGCGCACCATTCACTCCACTGAAGATTGCGACAGCAGTTAAGCACTCCTCCCTGGTGGTGACTGACAAGGTGGTCTTATCACCATACAGCATACCTAGCCTGTACCCTTGCCAGGTTACCAGGGGTTCAAGAGCCAAGCCTAGGCTGCCAACTAAACCTAGCAAGATAGATCACGCTGTCTTCTCGGATGGCAATGAGGCAAAGGCAACTTCAATGTACAGCAGACTCTGTACTTGAAAGTTAATGGCTTAGCACTGTGATTGGAGTGAATGATAAAGCTTGAAACTTGAAGCCGGAGTGAACTTGGGTGTGCTGAGGTGAACCTCAAAGTCTGGTAAGGGCCACATTGGCTGAGTGGTTAGACTGCTTGCCTCCCACCAAAGTGAACTGGGTTCAATCCCTGGCTGGGTCACTCCTGGATTTTCGCAAGTGGGAATCTTGCCAGATGATACTCTTGATGGGCTGGTTTTCTTGGTGATCCTAAGTCTGGTCCGCTGCCAGTGTATATATACTCTGGGCACAGGGTGAGCGAGGGTGTTGCAAGGAAGGCAGAGAGAGTGAGGGAGGGATGCTGGCTGCACAGTGGGATACCTCTCCTTGTTCTTGGCCAGCTGCCAGAGGGGTAGAAGGCCGGCACGTGCCCAGCACCGAGTGGTGATGTGACACGGGCAGCTGGCGTACAGGCAGCAACAGCACTCCACGAGCTGCTACCCTTGCATCAAGTTGTGGATTTGGCATGTAGGGTTTAGTGGAGTCTCATTAGAGGGAGGAGGGACAGCTGTGGTGGTGGTTAGTGGGTCATCGATGTCACCCATTGCAGGTCAAATATTAAGGAACACCAAATATAAATATTTAATTAGAAAATGTAAAGAAATTTAATGTGAAGCGTCTCCCTCCTCCTGGTACTCATTATAGGGTGTTCAGAAGTTGACAAGCACCGGGGGTGCAAGAGTAAAATGCCTGGCTGGGTCGAGAATTCTCCACGTTAAGGAAGATTTCACAATTTGGATTTCTTTACACTATCTCGAGACCAAATATGGGGTTGAAACCCTAAAGTAAACATGACCACAGATGTTTCCATATAGGAGCCTTAGTGTTATTTACCTTGAGAGACCTGAAATACCATGCGGTCAGTAACACGGGGTGCATGGATAACACTAGACCTGGATTTTGGGCTTCTGAGGTGTCCGGCCAGTATATAGTGTCAGCCTGGTAGGCTGACGGGTTGGCACAAAGTCTGGAGCTACCGTCACAATCCTACGCCTTGTTGAGCATGGTACCCTTGTTTTGAAGCGGAGAAGGATGCTCTTCCATGATGCCAGGCTCTTTCTGCAGGTGGGCAGCTACGCTGATGTCAATTTGGCAATATTAGTAGGTGTGACATCCATGTCTGGAAGAATGGCCAGATACTAAGGTTCTGGTGGGGACGCATTTACCCAGGGCCAATTGATGCCCAGGATGGCCTCTCCTTCCTGCCGGATTGTTTCTATGGCAGGGTGTTCCCTGCCTGGAAGTTTGATTAAGGGAGAAAATAGAGGCACAGCCTGTTACGAGTGGTTGGGAGTATTTATATCACTAGCAGCTGCTTCAGCTGGTTTTAATTTCACTACTTCATGTAATGCGTCCCGCAGAGCTCTTCTAAGTCTTTTACTGGTACGTCCCTGTTGGGAGTGAGGCATTTGTTCTGGAATAATGTGCGTGAAGAAGATGGTAGTTTAACGTCCTTAACTTGTACTTCCAGTGTTCAGATTTGTGGCTTGCAGTAACACTGTATGTTCCTTTTGGACAGCATTTTCAAGCGGTTTATGGAACTGTCAGCAGCACCAGCCACTTCCTTGCTAGGTGCTGGGTTTAGTACCCACAAGAGGTCAATCTGTACCAAGTGTTTCGTCTTCTACCTGGCATTTGCAAGTGGTGGCGGAGTACTGGATACTTGGTCTGGTCATGTCTCTGAGTGATTAGAGTACCTAATGCATTTGGGCACAGCCAAAGGTCTATCTTTTGGCAGATCTCGGTTTGCCTCTTAACAGTGTGGGTGTTGTACCTTGGTGGTTTATATGAGACTACCAGCTTTTCCTTAAAGCGCTTAATTTACATTACTGAAGCAGAAAGAAAAAAGATTAAATCAATTAGGTAAAATTAGTAATGCCAGATAAAAAGGGTTTACAGTTACGTTAAATGACATATGGAATACTTTTGGAAGTACAGTGCAAATACAGAATTCAGCGGCCTGTTATACTGCGGGGTAATTTATGTCCCCCCGGCTTGAATAAATAAATAAGTGGAAAGCGTAGGGTCAGGTAGGCGGGTGGTAGTGAGTCGGGGACGTTGATGGACGGAGGGAGCGGGCGCACATTCTCCCTCATTTCTGCACCAATGCCTACTTTACTGATTCATTGCATCCGATATTGTATGTTTTTCTGTATTCAGTTTCGTTGGTGTGGTGCAGTGTCTTTGAAGGAAGAATTCCTAGTGGTCCCTTTTTCATGTGACCATATTATACCTGTTCTGCTGTTTGGTTATAAACAGGCCAAAAAAAATGTTACTGTAGCAATCTTCCCATCTTATCTGGGCGTTTAATCAGTGTGGGGGATGGCACGGCCACATTCCAAGCAGTATATCATACTTGCAAGTGTCCTGCTGTCAAGCATTTACTGGCAGTTACAAGTTAACATGAAATGTGAGTGTGTTGTAGAGCACAGCACATTTAAGCAATCACAATTATTCAATGCCAAAATGTTTACATAACATAACTTAAAATACGCTGGAATACTATCGTAAAAGAGATGCTGATTTCTGTGGCGCATTCAGTATAAAACTGGCTTGCAATGAGAGGGGCTCTGGGTTTAGATTCTGGGTAAGATAGGAGACTAAGTCATTTACATGCCTATAATTAATCCCCTACAGGATATAGCGCGGAAAACTATAATAGTTACATCTCCCAACAGCTGCATTATATCTGGCTTTTACTGTATGTATTTTATTATACGTAATGGAATAACATGGCGATGCCACGCTAACTCCTATCGAGCTTTACAGAAGCTACCCGTGATTGTTCCAGGTGAAGGCAAACTGGGGCAAGAGCTAGGTGTAACGTTAATAGAATTGACGATGATATAAATTGAATTAAAAATAGCTAACTCATTTAACAGCACCTAGTCTATTGTGGGAATGCCCTTAAGGAACCTAGTAAGCTGCAATTACCAGAAGGGACGTCAGCGCTACCTTCTACCAAGGGAGTTGCTGGATGTTTACCAGAAGGTGGGTGGTAGAAGCAGGGCTATGTCTTCAGGAACCTCTGGTGTAGTGGCATCTTCCAGAAGCTTGGAATCTGCAGTGGTTGCAGAGGTGGGTCAGCGGCGGCTGAAGCGTCAAGTCTCTGGTTGACGACGTCTTCGGACTCGTATGAGAATCCCGGCCTTTGCAAGCTGTGGGATATCAGATTACCAGTCTGCATGCACCTCAAGTGCGATCTCCAGCCTTTTCAAGCAGTGGGGGACCCTGAGTCCGTGGTGGAGGACCCTGAGTCCGTGGTGGTTGCTGCCTCCATCCTTTTGCAAGCCATGAAGGATCATGGACACTCAATCTAAGGGATGCTCTTCCTTTTATACAAATTTTCAAAGCTTGTCGGCTCTCAGAGTGGCGAAGAGGAGAGACTAGCCTTGCTTCTTAGGGGTTGATTATACTTGCTACAGAAGGGGTGCCTTTCATTTCTTGTCACCTTTGCTGGAAGGAATTGACATTCCTTATCTCCTCGGTGAGAGGCAGGAGGCTGGGACATCTGGAGGAGACTGCTTGCTGCCCTCCAGTGGCAAGCTGTGGCACTAGCTTGACTTTCCTGAAGTGTGCCGGCTTCTCAGTCAACAGTGCAATTCCATGTCAGGGGTTGGGCAACAGCATGATGGCTTCTTGGAGTTTTTTTTTGGTGAACACTACAATTTCAGGCCACGTGTCTGTGGTCTCTCTTGATGTGCACCAATTTATCCTGTAGGTACGTGTCTTGTTGTGCTGTTAAGGAGCATAGACTTTTAGCCCAGTCAAGTTAGATCACATTTGACCTAAACCCATAACAAAATAGTGTAAAGCTGAATTTGGCACAATGATAGTACTAAACTTCGTGAACAATATATCAAAATACTCTGACTTTCTTGTTTTCGCGTCCTAAATTTTTAGGCCTTTAAAGTTCCTAGAGCTCGTGATTTGCACTATTTTACTCTATCTCGTATTGTTACACAATGGATAGTGCGATTGAGCTTGGATTGATCTCAAATTGAAGAGAAAACCTTATGAAACATATTTATGTTCAGTTTATATAAAGAGTAATGTTGCATTATATCTTCAAAAAAGAAATTAATGTACAAAACTAAAATTTCTTTGAAATAATGTCAAACTGTTGGCTCTAGCTGCTTTTAAATGAATTTTAGGCAAACACGACTCCATATAAAAATTTTCCATTTTATGTCCTTTCCAACGGTATATCTACTTGCGCTGTGCGACAAATGTTTCTGAAACTGTAGCCAAACTACGTGACACATGCATCTCTTTCAACGATGGTGTGTTGTAATTCCAATTGAACCGCAATGTGATTACAAGGGCAAGCGCTTCCTGCAAAACCACGCTGGAAGGAATAGTGATGTCTTGTTACAGTTCAATTAGCAAGTGGGTTTTATATGAGTGGCAGGGTAGTAGGTCTAGTATATACAATTTATAAATACTGAAATATCATACTGTGAGGATGGCTATGTCAGCAAAATGTGTAATATGTAACAGTTCTCTTAATAGTGGACTTTTTAAGTACAGTGTTTCAGAAAGGCATTGTAAGTTTAAGAGAAGCAAGTGAAAAGAGGAATGATGGCCTAAAGGATTCCTTTCCTAGCCAGGGAACCATCATAGTACATTTACAATGCAGATAAGCGTTTTGTATATGGTTGTAAAAAAAACTATTTAGTGTACGATTTTAAGTGTTGGACAATGCGAGTTTTGTGTTGCCTACGAGATTACATAAGGCTGTCGCATTGGCTATCTTGATGAGTGTTCCTAGGTGTAGTTCATGTACCTATTGCCACTAGAGTGCAGATGTTTACTCTGTTTATTAGCATTGTGTCATATAGAGCGTACATTAAAATTGTTGTGTCGGTTTTCAAATGTTTTGGTCAATTTTTTACAGTGAAATGAACATACAAATCATTTTAGCGTGACTGAGTAAACAGTAGAACGTCTTTAAAAAGTTTTTCCTAATTAATAAAAATTATTTTATGTTGCTTGGAAGGAGCAAATGTTGCTAGTCTGCTGAAAATTTTTTGTGTTTTATTTATTTGATTTATTTATTTGTACTCTGTCGATTTATGTCTGCTTGTTACCTACATAATTACACTATTGTTGACAAAAACTCTTGTACTTTACTGATTTAATTAAAATAGTTTTATCTGTAATTTCGTCATTTGTTTACAAACAGTTTGTGTCATGTTACCTAATGAGCTAATATTGTTGATTACCTATTTTTCACGATTGTCGCACAGTTCCAAGTTTTAATTTATTACTCTCACATATTATAGTTTTCAGAGATATACAGAACAGCATAAAAAGCAGGATGTTATAATTATGCAAAGACAGCTCACTTGTATGTATAAGAAATGGAGGAATTGGGGCTAATAATGCCACCAGATGAGTTTAAGTACACCAGGGGAGGATATTTCACCATTAGACGTAAACATGAATTCTGGGCTGGCACATGGTCTGATCAAGTTATTGAACAAGACCCAATGTGACCCCCCAAAAGCCAAAGTGGTCTCGCCCATGGATGAGATATTACAGAAAGTACATTCACTCATTTCCAGTGTGTTTGAAAATGTGCAATGCAATGGAGGAATTTTGTGACATGACGTCTCAAACGACTGAGCTGGTAAGTTACAATTCTGAGTATTGTTGATGTATTATATTGTTTGTTAGTGTGTGGAAAAGTAAAATTGTTCCATTAATTTCAGCACGTTGATCTTTGAGACTCTCGTCGCACCATGGATAGGCGTGACTCAAGAATTTTGCAAGACTGGCTAGAAATTCACTCTCCATTCCAACATGAGCATAACCTGCATTCTTTATCACCTGGAATCTCTGCTGAATCAAGAGTAAATTGTGATAATGCTTGAGCAATTTGTGAGACAGTTTTGCTGGCTATCATGGGTAAGACATTCGCAGAGGCCAAGATTTCTCGGAAAGCCAGAATTAATTCAATTTCAGTTATGCATAACACCATCACTATTAACGATAAAGTAGTTCTTGTCTGTGAAAACCAGCTTTTCATGCGGAAGTATGCATAATGAAGAGTGACACAGAAACGGCTGAGTAATTCAAGTACGAGCTTTCTCCACAGCCACCTGCTCTTTTTGATGGTCCACAAATGAGGAAGACAGACAAATCTGCCTTTACCACACTTTTCAAAAATGTTTCGCCAGAAGAAAACGTGACAGTTATCTCTCCTACTTTTGTTATCAATGGAGGTTATATACTTTATGCTTCAGCTACAACATGGCCATGGCTAGGTAGTAATGGTCAGATCTGTGACATGTATATGAAACATATAACCAATAATTACCCGTCCGCAGTGGTAGTATTCAATGGATATAGTGGGAAACCACGAACAAAAATCCAGGATCAGGCTTGGCGGGCAATGAGGAAGTCATGCCCTGATATCGTATTCAGTGAACAGACTATGGTGACAACTTCACAGGTAGATTTCTTAAGTAATAAGAATATCAAAGATCATCTTATAGCAATTATGAAATTATGTTTAGTGGAGGCTGGTGTTTGAGATGCAGATGTACTTATAGTTACCATTGTACTCGACATAGAGCTATCGGGGAATCCTGCCATTCTTGTCGGTACCGATACGGATCTCCTAGTTATGCTAATTTATAGGAATAGGCCCAATGGAAATGTGAAAATGCTGCATCCAAGTACGAACAAAACTTCTGCGAAACTGTACGACATTGCTGCATCCAAAAAGATATTGACGACATGCAGAGTGCAGTCCTGTTTGCGCATGCTGTCACCGGAGGTGATCTGCCATTTATGGAAAAGGCAAAATAAAAGCATATAAGTTGCTCCAGAAAAATTCAAGCCTACCTTCAGAAGTAGTTAACATCTTCAACATCCCTACATCTCATCCTGAAGAGTTACCCAACACTGGTGAGAGGTTTGTTCGAGCTCTATATTCTGGTGGAGATAGTGGAGATAAATTTGATAATACTGATGATCTGTGACTACACCTGTACAATCGTACAGTTGTTAGACAGGCTCTCACAGCCTCTTTTGAGCTCGCTGTGCTTCCTTGAACTAAAGCAGCGCTCTACCAACACTCACTGAGGACATATCTTCGGGTAGATCCTACTGTGTATGTATGTATGAAAAGAGTTGTTTCATTGTTATATACAAGTGTCTAAACTTTTTCTGTTTTTTCAGATTCAGAAATGGTGGGGGAATGAATTGCCGCCTACAGACTGGGGATGGCATTTTTCTAACTTACAAAATACCCTCATGCCAGTGCTAACTACATTGTCTCAAGCTCCAAGCTTTTTGATGCAGATTATTGCCTGCACATGCAAACGTGATTGCAATGCTCGGTGTAGTTGCAGAAAAGCAGGTGAAAGATCTTATGACATATATGGACATTGCAGAGACACAAACTGTTTAAACGCAGAATATTACAAACTGGACACAGATGAGCTGTAATTTGACAAGTGTACGTAAATTGAGTATACAAGGGAGAGTATTTTATATTTCTATTAATCTGTGAAAATATATGTAAATCTACAACAATCAAAAAACGTATTTTATATTTGTATGATTCTATACAGTATAGAAACATCTCCATTATGCCATCTTTATCCACCTTCAACTGCCTACTCTTCAATTTGAGATCAACTTTAACTAATGAATCAGTTTATTGCGCCAGAGAATGAGTACATGTGGAATGCATTATGGGTGTAAAGTGATGCAAGCATCACGTAATTTGGCTACAGTTTCAGAACTATCAGTCGCACAGAACAAGTAGATATACCGTTGAAGAGGGCATAAAACTGACAACAATTTTCATATGAAGTTGTGTTTGTCTAAATTTTATTTAAAAGCAGCTAGATCCAATAATTTGACATTATTTTGAAGAAATTTTAGTTTTGTACATTTATTTGTTTTTTAAAGATATGTTGCAACATTGCTTTTCATATAAACTGCACAGTGATATGTTCCTCTTTAATTTGAGACCAACCGGAGTTCAATCACACTATCCGTTGCGTTACAATGTGAGATAGAGTAAAGTAGTGCAAATCTTAGGCCCTGGGAACTGGCCTAAAAATTTAGGACGCGAACACGAGAAGTCCAAGTATTTTGATATGTTGCAATTGCGCAGAAAAGCATCATGTGTCAAATGCAATATTTTTTTTTTAACAATAGTGTGGATAGTTTAACTTACAGTATTTTCTTGTTCAAAAATATATCTTGTTTGTGAAAAGTAATACTCTTTACTCCATTTTTGTGAAATTAGACTTGAACAAAAAAGTCTGCCATTTAAACTGTTATGGCGAGTTGTATTGAATGTTGAGTTTATGGGGTTCGACTATATTATAAAAATAGACAGTCTGATATAACCTATAAAAAATATTTTACTGAATACAAGTTTGAATTTTTGTTTGCCAGGATATGAAGTAAGTATGATGCGCTGATAATGAAAATACTGAAACACAAAACATGGCAACAAAACCACATTCAGCAAACATTTTAAAGAGATGTTAAATATTACATATTTATCAAATTTTGAGTTTAGGGATTATCATGTGAATGAATATTTTGCAAGTACATTAAAGTTGGCCTCTTTTTTTTTTTTTTTTTTTTTAGGTTTAGCTTGAGCTTGCGATTTCTGAGCTCTGTGGAGAAGGCAACATGTCGCCAGTTGATGGAGAAGTTGAACAGCAGCCTTCAGAACCGACAGCAGGATTTGGCTGAACATGGCGTTACAGAGTGGAGTGTTTTAGAACTCAAGAACAAGTACAGTGTTTAAAAGCACTGTAGTATGTGTGACACCATAATTTTAATTCATATATACATATATGAATATAAACGTAACTTGTTTTTTATGGTTATTTAATTCTGTTATGTACAAATGTTTTAAATTATCAATCTTTCTTCATCCTTATCCAAGTGTACCACAATAATGGCAGCCCCACTTATGTAAATAGTTTGTAAGTAATCAAAAATAAAACAGTGTTACTGTAATCCATTTTTAATCACTATTCTTCGGTTAATCACATGTCCAAGGCTTTGTTCTCATTTGAAAGTACTATAGTCCAGATTTTATTCTAAATATTTGGTTGTTTTTTGTATTCAGAGATATTTTATAGAAGCAGTTTATTTTATGCACTGTGTAATTTCAGCTGATAACAGTTAATCAATGTGATTGCTGTGTGTAAAAATTCAGTGGTCATAATATTGTTGCTTTTATTAGTTAGTTTAGACTAGTATTGTTATTTATACTATATGTTTGAAAAGTCGCTGGTATGATGCTGGGAACAATCCAATTTATTTGTTCACTTTATGTTATGTTAATTAGGCAATACTGCAATATTTTTAAGTACCTAACTACACCTTTGCAATTAATTTGCTATGTTATTGCATAAGTATCGTGACATAGTTTTATTGCCTATCTTTTATAACATTCTATGCTATTGTGAAATCCTGTAATTAATAGTACAAATAATAAATGTTCAAATGATTTTGTTTGTATGTAAAAAGACATTTTATTTGTGCAGAAGAATATCTGTAGTAGCATGTTACCACATTATTTCTACCATAGCGTTCCAAGAGTTTATAAGGTATTTGCTATTGCTTTTTATGTACTAATAGAAACAGGCAGGCCTAGACTGTGCATTGATGTATTAACTTTTGTAGTAGAAAATTGGCAGGTATTATTAAAGATCAGGTGAATAAAATTTAAATAATTAAACCGTAAAAAGAAAAATTTAACATATCAGTCACATATGAAGACTGATCATTTGAATGAAGTGTTGTATTTTATCGTGGATGTTTCAAAAGGCTGCTATATTGTATGTATGTGGTAGTTTTAGCATTTGATGTGGTATGAAGTGTTGTGATGTAAAAGTGTGATTGGGTCTGAATAAAATTATACAATATAACATTTTTACTTAAATTAATAAGTTATCTTTAGTGTGTTATTAGAGTACATTTTAAATGGATTGTAGCCAATGCAAAACATAAGTAAAATATTAATAAAAAAAGATATCACAAACTAACAACTACAAAACAGGATAAGTAAGACCTAGGAAGTAACAGAGATCTTAATAATCACTCAAATGTAGACAACAAACAATAAATGTCCTAATAAACAAAATGGCAAAAAACTAACGGGAACAGCCTGTAGCAGTCCTGCCTCCTACTGACCTTGCCACTGGTCTACAGTTATCTCTGTATTCTAGCTCGGTTACTGTATGACATAACCTTCATCCTAGGAGGGGGACTACTCAAGGGGTACATAACTCTAAATGGATTGGTAGACCAGAATTGATTAACACAACACCTTTTACTACAACAATTAACTACACGTTTGTGGTAACCGTAAAATACACAATATCTAAATACACAAATATTAATTCTTATCAATTACGCTTACTCAACTACGAAGCAGAGGGCATCACTACAGATCAGGCCTAGAGGAGCTCTAGGCCATTCTGCAGTCTGCTATGTTGGTGAGCATAAATCTGCGTGGCAGTTAGGCGTAACGCAACAGTCAATAATTTCTATAGATATAATGCTATAAGGATAATGGAGAAAGTTATATAAATCTGAATACACGTTATAAATGTAAAAATAGATTGTAATATGTGGACTGCCTAACCTTGCCAGTGTTATTACGTCAGGATGACTGGGTAACAGGAACTCTGACAAGTCTGACTGACAAGACTGACTGTCTTCTTGCACTGTGGCAACCGTATGGGGATGACTTGGGGGGGGGGGGGGGATGCCCTGCGTGTGGCTTAAATACACACCAACTCGTCAGCTATGTGAAGCATATTTAACAAACAATTACCATGCTCCACAAGCTATACTCTGTTGAACCTTAGGAGGATTGTGTGCGGTGCCTTGGTTGCCATTACAAGTCACAGCAGATAACATTTGCAAGGAAAATGTAATATAATGGTCAGAAAAGGGTGCTAGACTACGGATTACAGTATGAAAAGAAGACATAATTCACTAGTACCCACAGGGTGATACTCATGGATTCACACACATGCACATGCATACACACTACACACTTGCACACACACTACACACTATTACCATCCCTTGTTTCTAATAACGAGAGGGGGTACAAACTGTATTAATTTTATTTTACAGCATTATTTTCATTTTAATATTATTCAGATTTTCTACTCTCAATATTGTCTAGGTATACATAGTAGTTATAATTTTTTCTCTATATACTAACTGAATAATTACTATAATGTTTACAATTTAAATTTTTCTGCATTTATTTGTACTATAGGCACTTAAACTTTTTCGTAGTACCCCGGAGTTTTTGTCTTCTGTTAAACCTTTTTGAAGCTTCATTAGGTACCGGTAGCTAGTGCTCTCTTGTGGTGACTGTTGAACTGAGAGCGCAGTCTAAAAAGTCATAAATTGCATTTTGTATTGCCGCCATTACTGTTTTTGCACGTCTACTGTGGTTTCGTGCCATGCTACTTCGCAAAAGTTAAGATGCGTTGGCATCAGTTTTTATGTTCAGCAAAATGTACATATGAGAATGTGATACAGGAGCCATTGCCTCACCAAATTACATGGCAAGACATTTCAAGTAGCGTGCGTAAAGCATTTATACCTATAGACATAACAGAGAAGTACAGGGAACTGTTGTATACAATGAAAAAGATAGTATACATTCGTCGCTACTGCCGTACTTTATTCTCTTAATGCTGTTTTGGCCTTAGTATATTTAATTTTGCAGTTCTGATCTACGTGTGCACTGTCATGTTTAATTGCGTTTATTATGCCGGCTGGCGTGGAAATGTATTTCTCTTTTGAAACAGTGATACTATATCTTAGTGATGCACAATATTAAGCTTGTTAAAATAAAAACAATATTTCTATGTGTATGAAGTTTTAAACGTGCTGTAAAACAGGGTAATAGTTCCATGCTGTTATGAATACATGACGTCACGCAAAATGGTGCACCACGTTGTTTCTTGATGCCCGCCGCTGATTAATTTTTCCATCACTGCTTTTTTGTGTGTTGCCCTGAAAAGTTTGGATTAATTGACCAGGTATGTTCTGAAGAGAAGTAGGGCTTTCTTTTCATTTATCCTTGATTACTATCTCTTCTATTAAAAGAATTATTTCACTTCATATAATATATGGTCATTGGTACAATTATGATTAATAAAAATGGTAGCCTGTTGTTTTTAATTGATTTTCACCTTTAACAATTTAAAGCAATTCCTGCTCTTTAGCCCCAAATTCTCGCCATTATAACTCAAGACGAGTTTATTTAATTGATCTTACTCTGTTACCTTACATACTCTTTTGGCGACTGGACCATCATCTTACCATTGTGGTCCTAAAAGTCTGTCTCCTTCAGTTCTGAAATAAAAGCCATAGGTAATACCCCTGAATTATGTGACTTATAATAACTGTGTTATTCTATGCCTGCAAAACAACTAAACACAATTAGTTTATGTGTGTAGTCTTTACATTTCTCATGTTTATTCTATCAAGCTTAAAGTTCCCCGTTGTACCTCTTGTTATTTCTACTATTGATGGCCCAATGACATTTGTAATGAGCTATGGGCCTTTGTACTTTAATGTGAGTGCCTTGTGTCTCAACTTTTTATACACCCAGACCCAGTGTCTATCTTGATTATGTTTGATCTGTGTGTTTTATCGTACTGTTCTTTTTATTTTTGTTGTGCTTTCATTAAGTACAGTTTTACTTGTTATCTGTCTCTGACTAGCTTATCACACCAGTCTTGTTCCTTTTGGGAATATTTGTTTGCTAACACGTGTGATGGCTGTGGAGCTTCTACCCCGTGTTATAGTAGAACGGTGTAAATTTTGTACTGGCGTTTACAGTTGTGTTTTAATTAAATACAATGATGTCGAGGTACTCGTCCCAGTTTGCAGGATCTTAGTGTGCACATGCCGTAAGCTGTTGCCCAAGAACATTGTTCATTGCCTCCATAGTCCGTTACATGCCGGATTATATGCCTGGGTTGAAGTTTTTTTATTTTCAGTCTCTTTAGAAACTCGGTTATGAGCTTGTTAAGTCCCTCTATCTGTTAAAATATTTTGTGGGTAGCCATACCGTAATATAACATCTTTAATGAAATTTGTGTATGTCTGTGCATCAATTGCTTGCACTGCCTGAGCTACAACAAATCTGCTAAAAAACTCTGTCATGACTAATATATATTGGTTGCCTTTTCTTGACTTCTGCAGCGGCCCTATCCATCCATTATATCCTTGTTCATTGCATCCCAGTAGTATTCCTGTTTCATTTTTTTAAGTGTCTTAAATGCCCCAAAAATTTGGGTCTGTTTTACTGGAGTCTATTACGGCTATTTATATTTTTTGTATGTGTGTGCCGTGCTTGTATTCTCCTGAAAATGGTGAGTTTTGTGTGTTTTTTTGTATTGAGTACATAAATAGTTTGTTGTCATTTTCAGTTTTAATGTATTCTTCTTTGTGTTTGTAGATGGATAAATAATGTGTTGCTGCCTATAAGTTAATTATGATAATTTCACATTTTAATATTGGGTCTACACTAGTAAATTTTATTTTATTTTTATTATTTTCCTCTATAGTTAATGTTGTTAACCTTAACTCTGTTTAACTGTGCTTAACCTGCTGTTGGTATTCTGCTCATTGCATCTGCTAGTTTGTTTAGCTTTCCTTCTACTATTTTTGTTTGGAAATCATACTTGACCAACACAATTGCCATTTTTTGTATTCTGATATTGTGTTCTGCCATAATTTTAAAATACTGTCTAAAATAGTTACAAAAGTATTTAATCATACCTAGCTCTCTCTCTCTCCGTAGTAAATCACTTTGTTTTGTTTATTGATAACTTTTTAGATGCAAAAAGTATAGTATTTCTCTGCTTATTATTATCCTGTTTTTGCATCAGTACTGTCCCTATTGCTGTCTGCGATGCATAACATGCAAGAATTGTGGACTTGTTTTGTCAAAACGTTTTAATGTAGGAGCATTTTGGATGGCGTTCTTTAATTCAAGGTAAACTTTGTGTTCTGTTTCTCCACACCTGTATTGTGTACTGTTTTTCGTGAGCTCCACAAACGGTTCTGATTTTGGGGCATAACTAGGTATGTACTGTTGCAGATAGGCTGTCATCCCTAGAAATGTCCTTAAGTTCCCTGGTGGTGCCATTTGTTGTATGCTTTTAATTTTCTCAGTTTCGGTGACTTCCTTGTGGTGTGATATAATGACTTAAAATTTTTGTTTTTTGTTGCACGAATGAGAATTTTTTTGCTATAATTTTTAACATTAAATTCTTGTAACCTCTTAAGTACTTTATATATATATATATATATAATATATATATATATATATATATATATATATATATATATATATATATAATTATTATATATATTCGCTAAATGTTCTCTAAAGATGTTGCCTATTATAAATATGTTATGTATATACACTATTGCAGTGTTCTACTTCAGTGGTCCTAACAAAATATAAATAAATTGTTGAAAATATTGTGATCTACTTAATCCATTTGGTATTCTTTTGTATTGATAGAGGCCTAACCAATCTATAGTAAACGCGAGTTTGTGTCTATCTTGTTTCCTAACTGGGATGGCGTAAAAACCCGAAAATAAGTCTAATGATGTAATATATTTTATATTCTGTAATGTGTTTAGAATATCCTCTGTTCTGAGAGGGGATATTGTACCCTTTTTATATACTATGTAATGCAACATATCGTCGCCCCACATCTGGGCAAACATTATTGCTGCATAGTGTAATTTGCCCGCAGTCGGTCAAATAAAAGACAACTAGAGCATTATACCTCGGGTTCACTTTTGCGGTAGAGCGCAAGACAAAGCCACCATGTTGTAATTTAAAAAAAAATTATGTTCCACAGTTATTCAGTTATA